>CM065665.1:13079108-13144108 GCA_033220385.1 Triplophysa yarkandensis
AAAATCAATAATAGAATTTTCATATTTGGGTGGACTATACGATTAAATTCTCTGAAATGTCAAAGTCATTCAGACTCTACAAATACAAATACAATAACTGTATTAGAGCAAAATTACATTACAATAAAGAAAGTCAATTAAACTGCTATTTTGAGATCACAACTTTTATGAAAATGTCTGGTAAATCCAGGCAAAGTGTCAAAATCTTTTTTATGAAAGATGAAAATAAAAGTTTGATTTCAATCATTTATTTCACTGTGATTTTAACCTTCTGGCCTTCCTCAGTCAATATAAAGATATGAAGGATATAGTTTCACACAATGTTTCTGACATTGAAGGATGATTTTTTTGAAAACATTAAATTAAGAAAAGACGTTAGCATGGTTTTCACAGACTGGGTCACATATATTTACAGACATTATATAAAAAAATCATAATTTTCAATGTATATACAGGTCCTCCAAAACCAGTAATCCAGCAAAAGGTATAAAATACAGACACCCCACCATTCAAGAGAGGACTGGACTGAATAAAACATAAAATCACAAATGTTTTCCTTTCGTTTTCCTGCTTTTAACAGATATCAATAACTACCAATTCAATTTCAAGATGCAAGGCTGGTTTAAATGTTTATACCTAAGCCTTTTAGAAGCTTTTGCAAATGCACCAAGGGTAATTTACACGGCATGTCTGGAACTCATTGCCAATAAATATATTCCTTTTAGTGGCTTGGGAAATATTACAGTAGTAGAAGCTTGTTTGCGAGACGTGCCAGAAAGTAAAATCAGAGTATTAAAACATTTTAAATATAGAGGTGCCCACTTCCGTAAACATCTTTGTGTGTCTGTCATTTTACCTGTAAGTTTCCTAAATTATTTATTATTTTACTACACATGTTTGCTTAAGATTTTGTTTTTCCAGATTCTTTAAACTGTCACCAATATACAGCGAGCTGTCCGACTGTATTAATAGATATCAAGGCAACGCTGAACACGCATACTGTAGATTAACATCAGAACGAAGAGAGATGCCAGTCTCAGGGGAGCTTCAAGAATTTCGCTGAGAACCTTGAGAGACAGACTGAGAAAATAAAGACCGTAACTTTCCTACAGATAAACAAGGCTGAACAAAGAGGAAAATTCCAACTGTCTAGTCCAAAGCCTTCCTTTTTTAAGCAGACTTGGATCGAAGACACAGGCTGCTGACCAATGTCTCATATCTCTGACTGGTACTTGCGTTGGTAAGCAGACGCCCACACAGTTCTAAATCTTTTGTTGTATTCATACAACTGACATGCCATCCTTCCATGTTAGCTTGAAACCAAATCTTTTCGATTCATCTGCCGTGGTTCATTTGCTTATGTTACAGCTCTGCTCTCCCCTTGACCTTTTGCTTCCCCGAGGAGCTTCTTTTTCACTTGGTCTTTGAAACAACCTTCTGTCTAATGATCTAGCGTGACCTCACACAGGTTTAATGAAATAATTAAAAGGCCGATTTCATTCACTGGAGGCACAGGAGGAGTCTTGGCCTAGGAAGAATAACGCATGAGCATTGTGCACCCATTTTTTTTCCAAACCAGCGGTCCAGCAGACAGTAAGTAACCCAACATCTATAAATGTCCTTTACGAGCACATCCCATCACGGCGAGTTCAGTATTGACGTGGGTGGATGAACTACACTAATGGAGCTGCCCGTTTTCTGCTGCTAGTTATGGGTACTGTCCATTTTAAAGCAGCATTTATTGGTATCTGTGTCAAAGTAGGGTTTAACCGTTGTGTAAAAGTTTAATGAAAAATACAATACAGTGAAACTGGAATAGCATTATCAAACTCTGGAGTAGCACAGCAAGCCGTTTGTCTGTTTCACATTTTATGTTTGGTTGTGTAAATGTGAATGAGTGTTTGCATCCGTGTCCGTCTGTTTATGGTGTGTTGTGAATCTCTGAAATGGCAGAAAGAGATTCAGTTTTTTCTAAGCGGCTCAGAGTCTCGTCGCTGCCCCATAGCCGGATTTTCAGCCCTTCTCAAATGTAATGGATGACTGAAGGCTTTGGACCAATGTCCTCTTTTCTCCGACACTCTGAAAGGCCATCAAATCCCAACTGAATGTCAAGCCAAATGTTTTGCAGCGTATTGTAGTTTCAAGGACCCTCCCAGTGTTTTCTGTTCCCTTCTGTAAAGTATGGAAAATTAAAGCAAATTGGATTTTCCACCAACTCTAGTCTATTTATAAATAATAGCAATTAAATCCTATGAATATACAGTTGTGTAATATCAAAAGATCCAATTATGAATAGAAATACTAATTATAGATGATAGAGGTGATGGAGATGCTACAAACTCTTACACTTCCTCTCTTCCTCTCTACATCCATTTGAATGTGATTTATTGATCAAAAATAATAATTGACAAAATAAAAACAATCATAAAACATTTTGTAATCAAATTTAATTTAATTTTACTATTATTTTTACCCTATTTTATTTATTTTCTGTCCTTATAAGTGTAATCCCTTATTATCCTTTATTCAATTAATTGCAAACTTGATATTGTACAGACCTACATTTAACATAAACAACATTTTTACAATTAACATGTGAAATAAATATAAAAACTATACAAAATTATATATATAGTATATGTATAATATAAAATATATGTAAATAAATTCTAAAATTCTAAAATTATTTTAAAATTATATTTTATTATATTCAACTTAACCTTAATTAACCTACTTTTATATAGCATTATATGAAGAAATGTACACTTGATCACTTCAATGCATATAAATGCACATCTGTTTTCATTAGCAAAGTAACATTTCGTTTCAAATTAGCATTTAAAAACACTTGGTGTTTAACCCTCTTAATGTAAGTATTGATGCCCCCCATCTCTAATTACCTTTTCAATCAATTTCACTCTCATAAGCAGCCCACCTAATGACCCAATGTCTTCATTCTGTATGGCTTTATTAGTGTGATACTTGTCTATGGCTCTTTCAGGCCACTGAATTACAGTCCTGCTGATTTTATCTGTGCTCTGGACACCTGGTTACCAAGGAAACAACCTCTGTACCATATGCTTGGTGTTCTATCGACAAGTCAGCCTCAAGAAACGTGTCCACCATCTTGTTACTCTTCCCCTTTATCTGAAGACTTGATGCTCCCATTCAGTTAATGATGTCAGTGGTCTTGAAGCTCAGAGGTCACAGATCACTACACAGCCAATAATGTGCTTATCAGCTTCTGCAAGTCAGTCTGATCAGCACATTTGTTGCTGCAAATGAGGACATCTTCTATATTATGGGGTAACACACCTTAGATGAAAAGCATTTTACATACAGAGAGCTCTGCATGAAGAATTGGAGTCGTATCATGCACATTAAACCAGTAATATTATATTTTAAAGTGAAATGATGCACGATAAAGAACATGTAAATGCATTTTTTTTTCTTCTAGACCCAAAAGATTTTTTGTAATAAAGTTACGCCAATACAATCTTACAAGAAAAACGTATTTAATTGTTTCATGGGGTGGATAATTTTGGCAAATACCCATTGGTTCATCTTAGTATAATTTACTTTCATGATGAAGTCTTTCAGGCTGGGTTCAGAAACGGGTTTCAGTATTCTCTTCAGTATTCAATATTTTAGAAATCAATTTTCAGAAGCTTGATAATAGCTCATAAATAATTGTGTTAAGATAATCAATCTTAGGATCATTCTTAACCAGTTAAAACTGAGGTCTATGTATGGAATTAATGTATTTTGTCCCTAGTCATGGGCAAATATTGTCTATATGCCTGCAAATAGAAACTGCAAGCATCTCTGCCTTTCAGCATTTGATGTCCAACAAAGCATCCCGTTGTTCTGTTATTCAGATGACGTTGAAAGAGTTTCTTTATTCCGGAGCAAAAAGTTAAAACAGAGCCTTGGAGCCTTGACAGAAAAACCCAAAGTAAGGGTAAAGAATTGTCTTCAACCGGTTTGACCTCGCAAGGGGGCAAACAAACAAATAGGCCTTGAAAACTAAAGATGACAGGAAACTGTGAGCATTTACAGGTTACAGGACCAGAACCCAAATTAGGATTGGTGGTAAGTTTTCCGTTGTCATGGCAACACCTCTGTAAAGGCCAAGTCATCAGTCACGGAAAGTATAAGAGAAGAAACTCAAGTTTACTGATAGGTAGAGACAAGAGACACAAACAAGCACCGCGCTCAAGAAAGCCAATGGGCATCCTCTATAGCATACCGTATGCCCTCTTACACTGAGGGAGGGGCTTTGTGTGCATTCGTCTATGGGGATTTTGCGTTTAGAGGATTTGCGATGCTGTGCAAAGAGTCTGCATTGTTGCAACGGGGGCTGTTAATTACCAGGATTAATTGATGTTTTGATTTACGTGTAAATGGGAGAAGCTGTCAGTACTCGACACCCAGGGAGAGATGGCATGAAAGTGGATTAGTGTTGTAGGAGCACCCAGGCTATCATTAAGCGTGAGAGTACTGATGTCATGTAATGAGAAGGGGCTTATACAGGCTAATGCTCGGGCTAAAATATTAGGTCCTTTGTAGCATGCCAAAGTCGTTATCCACATTGCTGTTGCCATGGTAACCAGAAAAGGTATCTGTTGCATTAGCCTCGTAAGATGTTGTGTGTTGTGCCCGGAGAGCTCTTAAAAGGTCCCTCATCAGAAATATAAAAACGGATATGATTTCATTTTGCTGAATAAAGACAAATGTGTTACTATAACACCTAGTGTTTGACACATAACCACATACTGGCGATATAAAGCAATAAAACGATATCGTTTTTGTAATCGTATTTTCATCCAGAGTTTTTTTATACCGCACAGAATCCGCCCATAAAATGCAAATCGGCAGTTTATTGAAATAGACATTTGCATGAGGCCGAATACATTTATTTACATGGATTCAGAAATTGTTCGGGAATGCTCTGCTGTAAAATGTCTCATGCAAAATCACTTCCCATTTATGTCACCACTTACTGTTTACTGATATTTCTTTATCAGTACATAAGTTATTTTGAACTTATGCTTAATAATTCATATATACCGTTTATTGACCGTATAAAGCTTTAAGGGTAAATAAAATTTAAATGCACAGGAAGTTAAATGGAAAAAATCACACCCTGTCAGTTCATGAAGAGCAAAATTACTTATACAGAACAAATGCAAAAACACGTATTTATTTACTGTATCCATTTCAGCGTTTTTATATTTAAATATTATTTCACTTAATAAATGTCGTTTGTTCATTTAAGGACTTTCATTTTAAAAACGAAAGTCAATAAAATAACAGGATCGTAAGGGATGGTATGATTTGTCTCCGTGAGCACAACTCTTACAACACGCCACCTGCCGCGCCACGGCACCTTCCAGTAATGCTTTGAGAAATTGTTACATTACATAAACAGTAGAAACATCTGTCTTTCACTGCCCGGTTGCACACTAACAAACAGCAGAACAAAAAGGGATTGTGCTGAGGAAGGAAAATGCCTTAAGTACACAAGAAGAGACAATGAAGTGTAATGAAGGGCAAAATTGGAAGATGATGGAATGCTTGCTGTGCTATCCCAAGTGAACAAAGTAAAGACGTCAAATCAACCATAAACAATGATTTTTCCCCAACAGATACAGTTAATTGAATTGATAAATCCATAAATTTAACTATTCTTAAGTACTTAATAGGTATAAAGTAGCAAAGAGAGTCTGCGCTTTATCTAAAGTAATAGCTGCTTGTCATCATTTGCAAACCATTCAGTGATTACAAACTTCTTTGTTGTGCTTAACACAAATGAAGATATTTAATGGCAAAACCAAGTTTTGGGTCTCAATTGACAAGAGATTATTACCGAAGTCAATGGCGACCCAAGACAGTCTACACTTACCTGTTGTGTAAGTGGAGGCATGCAATATTTAATATCAATATTTTATTAGAATCTTAAAAAAATAGTTCAGCAATCATAAGTTACTTTTTATATTGTAACCAAATGTTGCCATTTAATCTGATATAACAAATATAACCAAATGATCTATAAAGGGTACACAATCATGAAAAAACAAAGGCATTTTAGTTCTTTCTCAGAGATGTTGATGGGTCTCACATGACGGTGACATGGGTTCCTCATCATGTGTGTGATTCATCCACTGTTTGAGAATGAATCACAAACATGATAATGTTCCATACATTATTTGTGCCCCACATGAAGTCTTCCTCTGGATGGAATTTTTTTTTTAGGATCTTGATCTTATTTTGTACAGTGCACTCAATAGGAGATGCCTATAGACATAAGAACTGTTAGTTTGGTTTTCCATGACTTTGTTTCATATATGTTATTGCTAAATTAGGAATGAATAACTAAACCCAACAATATCATTGCTGGTAGCCATCAACAACAACGTTTCGAAAACCAATAGATACAGTCTGTGCTGTTGTTGGCCAGATTGAAATGCTGACAACGACCTCTGTTCTCCTACAGCAGATTCATTTCCTGCTCTCAACCGTACTTCATCTCAAGAATTTTCAACAAATACCATCTCCAGTCATGATAAAGTGGCAGGAGAGCTAAGCAGAAGCTTTGCGCCCTCTTCGCCCGAGAGACACGCCTGAATATGGGCTTAAAATTTGATGCCGTGGGAAACGCTCACATCGAGAAAAATGTGGTACCCTGGTGTCAGCATATTTGTTGGTGATTGGGTGAGGAGCGGAAGGGAGTGGAAAGACAATAGGGGGATCTTCAGGTTTATAACTTTAAGATCTTGAGATTGATGTTAATGGCTGAGAGTTCTGCGACTTTACTGCCGGCTGCACCAAGCAAACAAACCAGGGAGAAGTCATTTAGAAAGAGAGGAGTAAATCAAGTTCAAATTCTGAGGAAAGGGACGCGTCTATGAGGCGTATTAGTCATATTAGTGTCAACATGAAGGTTTTAACTGAACCCTGTCAAACCTAATTAATTTTTTAATTTCTTCACGAAAAACTGTTTATTTCTGCTTTTCACTGTGAAATATTTATCAACATCACCCATGTGTTTCCGTCAAGGCTTTATTAGTGATGTTTTGGTTTATTTAGTATACAACGTTTGTGAATAAGAAAAGAAAATACATTTATATTAAAAATACATTTGTATTCTTACTTTTCGGAAGAATTCAAAATGGAATCTCAAGTTTGATTGGGTTGTTGTGTTTACTGTAACATGCTCGGTCCATCGTGGACCAGCCTATGATGAAGGAGACCAGCATACAAACATCAGATGCTGGGGATCAGCGGCCACAACACAACTAATGCGGGTGACCAGCAATACTGTTTTATGAAGGCAATAATGTATTGTGTGTTCAGTCATTTTATTATGGTTTAGGGTGGCTTACACTCATAAAACCCATAATAAAAGATACATACATGTGTGCTGCGTGATTGTTTATGGCTGTGATTTCCCGTCTTGGTTGTCCATTTAATAAATTCTCCTAAATCTACAGAGAAGTTTATTGTCGGTCACTTATCATTCATCTGGATGCGTATCTGTGATGATAGCTGGACCGAGGATCACTAATAAAGTCCCCCTGTGGATGATCATTTCATCCCTTTAAACTTATCTTTTGCCATCAATATTATATATTTCAAGGTTTTTTTTTCTCAAAAAATATGTACCTGATTTTCAGCTTGATTTTACTCATCCTTTCATATCTTTTGCTCCGGTTGTTCAATGAATAGATGTTATTGGTTACATGTTTGTTATATCACTTACCTGAACAGTTTCAAATTGTATTTTTGGCCTTTGGTAAATTCAGTTTTATCATACTCAACAATTGTTTCAAAATAAATTAGTACATGGTTTGTTTTAAGCACATCAAAACTACACGTACGATATAAAGAACCTTAAGAACGTGCTCAAGATAATGATTGATTGACCTTTAGTGAAGGCCATGAATACATGTAGGTCAATGTAAGTCAACTCTATTTCTTGATAAGGATTGAGTTTATCTTGAGGTCAGGGTTAGGTCAACACCAACCAACACCAGAACAACAACACTGTGTTAAAGAACTACACAGGCAAACTTGATATGGCATACTTGGGCCACTGCGGTAGATTGAGGTCATTTGATCTCTATTTCATTGTGTGTTTGTGAAGTAATCGCTTTGAAGAGGAAACAAACCATCAGCATCTTGCATGCCTTTTATCTGCGATCCAAGAACCAGCAGCTCAAAGCCCGGTTGACAAACTCCTTGGATCAATAGGATAACAGTTGCACAAAGATCAAGTATCGTAAAATATTTATTTTCCTCCCCTCTCTTTGGCAAGGCCGTAGATGCTCTAAGCAGAATAGCACTACTGAAAATGTTTGTGACATTGGGGTTTCTTTCATTAGGTTTTAATTGCAAGGACTGACAGAATTGCCTTTGACATATTTATTGTACGCATTTTTTCAAGTGGACATACTGCTCACCGCAATACTGCCCAAGACCTATAAATCCCTTTAATAGTCTGAAGCTTAAGGCATCAAACCCACGGACCATTGGCTGAACGTCTGAAGCATAAAGCACACTTTTCTGGAAACACCTTAATGAGTTCGAAGTCGTCATCTGAATTGGACTGGAAACCCAGATGACGGGAGTGTTGCGGGAAACAAAGCGAAGACATGTTAACATGATAACACTTGGACTTTATTATAAACACTTTGCAAAGCATATAAGAGAGCTGAATGTAAACATCAATTTTAAAAACTAAAATGATTCGGAAGAGTTTATAAGGAAGTGAAGACATTAATCTCTTCATCTTGCTGAATGAAATGCTGCTTTATTTGCAAATGTTTAATAATACAAGATTCCAATTTGCGCGTTGGTTAAATACGCAAGTTAAATTAAATCACGGCATATTGTAAGATCAGATAAACATTAGAATCTTAAAGTATTAGAAGTTCAGGGCACAAACTCTGCAAGAGATGTCCAGGAGATGTCCTGTCTTTCTATTATGGAAGATCAAGTGGAATATCCTTACTGTGTAGGGATTATCCACTGGGCCTTTAGGGGACATGGTGGTGAAGATTAAAAAAATATTCACATATTCCACCACCATGTCCCTTAAAGGTCTCCGTAGATATCAGTATTAACGCTGACATTGCAGCTGGCCGATTCTCTTGGGTTCGGTTCTGCATAATTGCTTGTTGGTGTTAAAAACTGGAGAGTGTTGATGGAGTGCACACCATTGCTCTATGGTAAGTGTGTTAATGACGTTCTCGATTCACGTCCTTTTGGAAAATGTGTGTGAATACTTAAGCAAAACCCTCTTTGTGTATTGTTTTACACATTTTTCCAACACAAACAAACAAATCAATATCCATTGCTGATTCTCCCTCTTATTATTTGACGTTAAATGCCGGTTATTTCAATAACTGTGGGGATATTTCCAAGGCCGGAAACATGACGCTGAACAAAACAAACTGGGATTGGTTGTTTCATATGTTGCTGAAACGGTCTTATGGGCGGGCCTTGGCCAATGAAACTTACATTTACATTTAGTCATTTAGCAGACGCTTTTATCCAAAGCGACTTACAATAGTCGAGGAGACAATGAAGCGGTTAATAGCCGATACAACAATAGGTCAACAAGTGCTACAACAATGTTACCGAGTTACAAAGAGAGATAAGTTACAAAAAGTAAATATATAATTATTTTTTTTTTTTGATAGAGTGAGTAGGTTAGAAAAGTAGTGAGTTAGATGTAGCCTCTTCTCTCTCACATTAATGTAAGCCTACACCAGTACCCATAGCCAACAATAGGAGGAGATGTGGACATTGAGGAGAGCAGGAAAGCATACAAAAACCAAAGCTGTGAGGAACAAGGCGGCTATGGAAAGATGAAACAGTAAATGAAAGAACAAATTGTCGCAATTGAAGACAAGAAGGTACTTGAGAATACAGGAGAGGTCTGATTAGAAGTGCAGAGAAGATGAGGCCGGTCAGAGAAGAAAAGCTTCCAAAACATCGGAGAAACAGAAATATCAAGTGTGAAGAATAGAGAGACAATCTGAAATGCAGATAAAGATAAAAAGTTTCATAAGAGGTGGTGAGGGGATTAAAAATGAATATTAAGTAAGCCTTGCATATTGATCGTATGGCTGCCACGAAAATGGCTACGCTGCATATCAGAGAGATTCAATTACAGTTACATAATAACCTCTAATTCCCTCCAGACCGACAGAGAAACAGCTACCTGCTCTGCCCTCTCTCTCTCTTTCATTTTCCGCCTTGAAGAATTTATTCAGGAGCATCTGGATGTGTTTTTCACAAACAAAAAAAAAAACACACGTCCAGATGCTCCTGAATAAATTCTACACGGTATTCAACAACGTCCTGGATGACTGAGAATCTTTATAGATATTCGGTGCATAACCTCTCTTCGTCTCCCATGGATCTACCAACGTCATACCTTCTTTCATTCTGTCCGTCCATTACCCCAGTCTGGATTCTCAGTTCTTTATCTGCTGTGAAAAGAAGAGCCTCATGTTTATCACTGCAGCAGCTGACACCGTCGCCACCTCTCATCACTCATCCTCACATTATTCTCAGTCATCCAGGATTGGGAACGATTGAGGTGTTGGCTTCCTTTTGGTGCATGAGTGGGAATGGGCCATCTTGACAGTAAATGGGAAAGACAGGAATAAGAATGTGGTGAAACTAAAATGAGGACATGACATATGAAGTGATGAATATTGACTTTTTATGCAGATTTATTTGATGATGACGAAGATTGATGGATCAACAAGTAAAAACTGTGTGAATACTTCAATTTGTTTAAAACAAAAATTTTATTTTAAAATTTACAAGGTTTCCAAACTAAACCATTGTTTACGAAAATGTAGGCCGATTTAGATAATTTATGATTTTTTCACTGTTGCTCAGACAATTATGTTTCATTCGTTTAATAAAATGTAACGGAGCACAGACTATTTGCCAATTATAAATTATTATCAGAATACTAGTTATTCAATAGAATAATAATAATAATAATAATAATAATAATACAAATAATAATAATAATAATAATAATAAAGTCGCTAGTTTGTAGTGCCTATTCTTTTAATTGAAGAGTCAAAATAAACATAAAAATCAATCTAATCTGGCATTATTTTTTTCATTCTGCAGAACAAGAAAGCAATATTAAAAGATATTTTGATGAATGTTGGTATTCAACAGCAGGTTCACCCATTTCCAATGCAAAGGTTTAAGTTGAAAACATACTCAAAAATATATTTAATTTTGAAAGAAAGTCACACAGGTTTCCAATGTCAAGATAGTGAGGAAATGATGAAAGAATTAACAATTTTTTTTTACTTTCATGTTACTTCTAACTCAAATTTGACTTGTTTGTCTCGTGTGTCTTGTTTCCTTGTTGACTAATGTGTATTTAGGCCCTTGTGTTTCTCTGGTTGATTGTTATATGTAAGTGGATGTTCTTCCCCAATTTCCTGTTTGAATATTATGTCTTGGATTACCTTGTTGTATATTTGTGTGATTTATTAAATTATCCTCTTGACTGCATTTAGATCAGCTTCGCTGCTCCATTTGTTACAATAGTACGCATGGTGTGAAATATTTGTGTTCATGCTTTGTGCGTAATTACTTTTTTGTTTGAAATTGCAGAGATATATGAAACAACAGGTGAAATGCTGTTAAACAAAAGGAAAGGTTAAACAAATTTCCATTCAAATAGCTTTTAAAATATAAATATATTTTCTAGTATAAAATATGGCCAAAATTATTTTGTTGAGGAACGTGTTATTATATATTTCGAAATATATCTATTAAATTATTTGGGCTACATTTTGGCCAAAATATATATATTTGAAATCAAAAAATTGCCATACAGGCTTAAATTGAGCATTTCTGAAGCCAAATATCTTCTTTTTTTAAATGCATTTCTTTTCTATATCTGCTTCCTACATCTCTCCCGAACTCGCTGATATTTCACTCAAATGAAAGCTCAGCTCACATTGCATAACCGGGGAAAAGAAGAGGGTGATTGTCATCTGTGGACTGCCTTTTGGTATAGATATGAAGAAAAGGTCGAGAGATAGCGAGAACGAGAGGTACTGCATGTATACATTTGTATCAGATATGTCAGATTAAGCTATTATGCGTTGTCCAATAAAACCTTTATGCCCCTTTCGGTGAAATGTATCTGTCACTATTTACTTTGGCGGCATGATGCTTATTTATTTGGCAAAGCAACCAGCGGGCATCCATGGATGATTTTTATCAGTTTATGCATTCATCATGGAAATCAAACGCATAACCGCCTCATTTCTGGAGTGTTCCAGCTGTAGAATATGTGGGGGAAGGATCGTGTATGCACAGGGTTTGGGGATAAATGCAAATGAAATCGAGATGCCAACCTGATAGTGCTATATATTCAAGACAGTCCTAGATGTGACACTAGTGCTGAACAGCAAACTAAAGCTAGTGACTTGAGACAGATGCGGCACACAGACTATATTCGTCCGCTCTATTTAAAAAACAAAAACAAAGCCCCCAATAACAAGCAATCTTACTGAGTGCCCTTCATCATTATCATCCAATTTCCTCTCATCATTTATTCATTAGCCATATTTATTTAGGCAGCAAACCTTCACTAGCCGATCAATGGCTTATTTACTGAGACGGAGGATTCTTATGGGCCACAGCTTTATTAAGGGCACTGAGTCAAAATTAACTACGCCCTAAAATAAAACCAATAACCTGATAGATTAGGAATGAAGTTATTTGGTAGTCCGTGCAACAATGACAAAAATGAGCCAGGTGGGGAAATCCAAACGACCAAACACATTTATTTTATCCAATACTGTGGATTTACAGAGCTTTTGTTCCTCGATGGAAGTCAAATTCAAGGTCAAGGGTTTTTGAACCTCTTTTCTATCCACATTTCAAGCCTTTTCATTGAGTTGTACAGGGTCTTTTTTGATCACGTAATCACTTTTCGATTGTGCGGTTTGATGTGTCCCCTGGTTAGGAGTAAATAATTACCATTAACCTTGACTTTCTTTTTGATTTAGACTTATTCCGAACATATGTTTCCTTATTCTAATTCTTTTGATAGTGCACAACCTTGAGAAACATTGTGCTAGTTTTGTACAATAGGTTAACAACCTGTCGAACTCTAAAAAAAACACATATATGTTTAACTTCCATAACCTTGACTATATATTGTATATACGCTATATCCAACACACAATCACTGCATTATAATTTTGAAAAATATTAATGTTCGCATAGCAGCGCCTATAAAAATGTATTACCTACAGTCATAAAAGGCCCATCTGTATTATTACTACCCATGATATATGATTATAAGGTATGATATATAATGTCCACTAAAGTTTAATTGAGAAAAAAAAGCTTTCATTTATTTGATGGTCGTACAGTACAAAAGCTGACAGCGGTTGCCAGGCAACTGACTTGAGCAGTTGTACCTTGAACAGCGGCACAGAGAATCTCTGCAATAATTTAAAAGTTGAGACTTCAGGAACTTCTGCACATCTGGTTCAGAGGATTCTCTTCCAGCAGAGAGCCGGACCACTCCTCACCTAAAACCAAACTCTAGTGCTGTGTAGTACACTCAAGCCCAGTGGGCTCCACAACATGATGATGCTATTCCACTTCAAGCAATCTGTATTCTGTTTCTACATACTTTGTCATGAGGTCAAAGAGTTTGTTTCATCCTCAGATGCCTGACATCCCTTCCTTTGTGTGAAGACATTGAAATGAAAAAATTCAGCTCAAAGCAACATTGTGTCTGATGTTAATGTAGATTGATCAGTTTGGGCCTTTTGCATCTTAAGAGATAAGGGGAAAGAAAACCATGTTTAATATAGGTGGAAAAGAAACTTGAGGTGGAAAGGCAAAGATTGTGTGGAATGTTAAACCTAGGGCTAGAATCGGATCCCAGCAAGCCAAGCGAATTTTCCCTTTTGATTAGTAGAGGAAAAACATGTTGTAGAAAAAGAGAATTTGGCTAAATGGATCCGTCCAAACAATAATCATAAGGCATAATACACTGTAAGAATATAAAGAAATTTTCTGTATACTTTTTAAGAGTTGTTTAACCAGTATTATACATTTTGTATTGCAATAGATAACATTTTAGCATTTTTTTGGAAATGTCAATAAAACAGAAAACATTTACTGATAATTTTTTGCAAGCACTTTATGCTTTAATAACTGTTGAGAAATTTTCTAGACCAGCTGAAGGCTCACATTTCATTTACCTATGTAATGTTGCTAAAACTTACTATATATATACAAATAACCACGAGGCCATGACTGCCCCAGCTCTTTGAATGTATTTTAAAAATAAATCTGTCAATTTTAATAATAAAAGATGTATGTTATTTAATTTAATACATTTAAATCATATAATTACGCTGTTAAAAATCCATAGAAATTGATAAAGTACCAGTACCAGTACATTTTCATTTTATTTTATGGACATTTCTGTTAATGCTTAAATATAATTTAGTGCTGTGCAAAATGTATAATGCAGGACCACAAAAACACATCTTACAGTATTTTCTATTTATCTTTTTGCATGTCACAGTAGATTAAATCTGTTAAAATGACTTACTTGGTTTATTTAAGTTAATAGAGCTTTTCATTTTTGTATTATTAAGAGTGCTTCATACGCATCCAATTGTTTATGATTATTACATAATCATAGAGGCGTGAACGTGCAAATTGCTGTGTACGCATTTCTACAGACATACCTGGAATTAATACAATATGATGCCTTTGACAAATATTGTAGTGATTCCCCTAGCTTATTACAGATGGTAGACATATAACCTCAGTATACCTGCACATGGCAGCTACCACAACAGGACCAACATATAAGCCCGCTGAACCCGCTGCTGTCCACTTCTTTTTATTACATATGTTTCCCACAAAATAACCCATTGACACATAGTGTCTGGCTCCTATAACTCCTTGGTAATATGACACAAACAATAGTGCATTAATTGGTATATGAGTTCATAATCACATTGTGATGTTTGTATTAAATATCCTGAGAGGCATGCAGCAAATGACAAGAAAGCACATCTTTCTAGGAGCTGGTGTTGTAGTAATTATGACCACAGACATCTGTTGTGAAATGGGCTTTTATATTACATTTACATTTACATTTAGTCATTTAGCAGACGCTTTTATCCAAAGCGACTTACAATAGTCGAGGAGACAATGAAGCGGTAGATAGCCGATGCAACAATAGGTGAACAAGTGCAACAACAATGCTACCAAGTTACACAGAGAGCGAAGTTACGAAAAGTATATATATAAAAAAAATTTTTTTTTTTTAATAAAAAATATTAAGCTATAAAGAAATCTGGTATATTAAGCTATAAAGAATGTTTTCCACATCATGTATGTCATTATAAATACAGATAAAGCATGACACAGTCCTGGATTCAGGAGAGAAAGAGAGAGAAAGATAATAATTTTATCCAATTTATAATTCCAGCATATTTGAATTTCAAGGTGAAAACAGTGAATGTTAAAAAACATATAAATGATTCACACTTGTAAATACCCAAAATTGCTTCATTTTCAATAAAAAAAATAAATGTAACAAGGATATAACATTTATAAAGTCCTTGTCTACAAAATAGGGTTTTGGGCCCTATAATAAAAGTATGTTAGCAAGAGCTCATACTGTAAAATACAGTATCCTTGTATAATGGTTGGATCTATAGTCACTGGTGTACATAAGTTAAGGGCTCTGGATGGTGGCAGTATTATGTGATGTCCCTCAAAGATGTTAAGTCCATACAGATTTATTAGGCTCAAAGCAGCCCATTCACTACACCCTGACCACATTGATCTGCCTTTTACATCTTAATAAGCCTCGATGCTGTACACTAATAGGAAGTAATAAAGATGCTTTGTCACCTCAGTAAAACCTTCAGTCTTTGCTCTCCAGTGTCCAACACAATGAACACAAACAAACCCCTCTTGACTGCTCTTTACAGCTTTCTAAGTGGTCTTTTAGCCAAATAAAGCACTCTGGAAAACTTTAGAACATATAAACACTCAAAATGATGTTGTGGGTGGGAATTATTGGTTTTTTCTTAAGGGTGTTTGTTATAAAAGGATATTGGCTGTAAAATTATGCACTACGTCTAGGATTTAGGCTATGTTTTATTATAAGAAGTTGCCACAGCAACAAAGCCGCTATTCCTAAGTTATTTACAGTAATATATTCTGGTGCCTAGATATGTTTTGAGATTTGAGCGCTTTAAACGAACATCTCTACAGAATAATTACAAAGCAGGTACACGGACAGCACTGCTCTTGGTAAATACATAGAATTAGAATAGCAAGAACTGTGTAATAACGTATAACTCAAGAAAATGTAATTCCCAAAGCTATTTTCGTGGTGTATTTTCTATTGTGCAATAGAATTCTAAACATCGATTATTTTTAGTTGTTGACCCCAAAATGAAAATGTGTTTATTATTTACTCAACCACTTGACATTGAGCATGTATGACTCTCTATCTTCCACCAAACAGAAAAGAGGATATTTTGATAAATGTCGGTAACTAAAAGAACCACTGACTTGCATCGGTTTTGTTTTCATACAACAGTACGTCAATGGAGAGCAATGGTTTTTCGTTACCAACATTCTTTAAAATGTCTTCATCGACATAAAACACTAGTTAAAGAAATATTATGATTACATTTATGTTATATCTTTTTCTTTACTAGTCTGGTGTCGCATGGTCAGGTTTTGGCAATCCTGACCCAAGCTTTATATAATTGATGAAAATCTTTGTCATTGACACAGTGTTAAGATTTTCTGTGTAGACTAAAATTCTCCCTGTACTAAGACCTTGTGTTTTTTAAATTAATATCAGGATTGGCACTGTGACATTATCAAAAGAAGAAAGAAATAATAGCTTCAATTCAGAGAGAACTAAGTGATTGAATATGAATTCTTTTGTTTACTAAACTGCATACAATGCATATGTGTCCTTCAGAAAATATGAAAAATTGTGTTACTCTCATGTAGTTTTAGTTATAATACATACAAATGTTTCACCTGGCATAGTACATAGCAATGACACATTACAATCACAAAACTAAGTGAGTTAAAATCCAACAGTTAATTCCTCTAAAATTTACAAATACTACTATTATGTAATGTTTTTATAAATGTATGTAATGTAAAAATTGATGTTTTTTAACAAATATTTATCTATAAAATATACCAATAATTTGGGCTAAAAAATATGTTTGAGTTAAAAAGATTCACTTAATTTTTTTGTACTTACAAGTCCACAATATTTAATCAGCATATTTACTCAGTTTCACACCTTGAAATTTGCTCATTTTTGTGTAAATTATTTCAAGTAAATTTTTTCTCTGTAAATGAAAATGTTATGTGACAATCAGCCTGTTCATTTTTTTCCGTTTAATTTCTTATTTTGCAACGGAGGCAACAGTTGTGAGTTTATATATTACATTTAAACAAACAAGTTATAAATAAAACCGTCTATTAATCTCTTAAAACATTTTTAGATGAGGAATGTATATGCAAGTCAACAGATATCTTCTTCACTATTTTTAACTGATTTTATTTTTGAAAACATATACAGTTGTCACCGTCATGTATTTCCTCCATTACTCTCCTTTTAGAGGAAATTATGCGAGAGAAAATCTAAAGTATTATCATTAATTATATTCTTAAATCTATATTTCCACCTTGTTTCAATGGCATTGCAAAAGAAACCACATTCTGCCGTTTCACGTGGTCCCTTGATTTATTTTTAGAACTCACCTACAGTAGCTTAAAAGGATTGTAACCTTATAAACCTTGTTAACCACTGAGAGAGACTCCTTAAACACAGAGCGGCTACTATTTAATTACACCCGCGTCTGGCTTTGGGGTCACACTGTCGACATAGTTGTAACCGCATGTTTAACAGGCCGGGAAATCCATTGTGATGGGAGCCATACGTGACGTGACTGATATAGCAAGGACTGTGATGAAATGAGCCATATTTCAATGTGGAGTGAGAAACTGTGTGTTTGTTTTCCAGCTGTGTCTGCAGGCTATCACACCACCCTTTATGGGGTCTTCAAATCTCGGTTGATCCTTTTAGCTTCCATTATATTAGTCGGCCTGGCCTGCAGGTTTGTAGAAGTATAACATAGCCCGACCTGCTACGGGAACATGTGCAAGGTCACAAGTTTTAGCTGCTATTATTTCATCTTTCATACCAAGAAGAGATTTGGCATCAAGTCACAGGTTTACCCTCCAGTGTTATACCGTTTTTTTTCTTGTGGATGGAGAACCCTTAATTGTTTTTTTGTTTGCCTCTAGGAAAAGTTTGACGGAAAAAACACATTTCATACGATGTTGCTTCTGTGTATGTATTTGCTGTTAGAGCCCGGAGACTGTTGTATTTGTAGAAAAATTGTGGGTGGTGAGGTCTATAGAAAAACAAGACATAATGCGTCGAGAATTATAAAGCATTATAAGCATCAAGGTTTAAAGAACCACATTTAAAGAACCGAACCACTAAATTGTGAAAGTTACTATGTTGGTCAAGCATGAGAATATGAATATTTATTTTGAAACCCCCAGAAAATTTGTCATATTTGGAAAATATACATATTCATATGCATTTCGTATTTTGTTTATTCTTTTTTAAGTTAATGAAAAAATCCGACTTTTGGACACATCTCCATTTTTTTTGCTTCATGACCTGCCTTATTTTTTACCTTTGGTAATACCCTCCTAAGACAAATGCCCCTTTTTGAGTTCTTTTTCTTTGCCATGGCAACAGGTGAATTGAATTTGAGCCAAAACATTTTTAAATCTCACAGCATTAGAAACAGGAGTCATTGAGTATTAGAGGAAAGCATGAGTTAGATGAATACAGTCGGTGTTGGTTTTGAACAGAGCGGTTCTGTGAATCGGGCTCATGAATAAGGTTGATGTCCTGTCGTGTTGGGGAATAGAGAGGTTTTGTGGTGTGGTTCCATGATGGATGCCAAAGCTGGAGGCGTGAGATCCTTGCCATTACTCACGAGCAATGAATTCCTGGGTTTGAGTTCAGACAGAAAGATCCTGGACTACATCAAAAGCTCTTCAGTGCGCAATAAAGCAGATGCCTCTCTAAAACAAAATGAAAAAGAATGACACAATTGCACCCATGTCTCTATATAAAGATATTACGCTTCTGTATCGGCTTTTGCCAGCTCCAATTTAGCTGCTGTTTGATCATGGCTCTGACTGCCTTTCAGGTGAATTGGGTTTCAGTAATCGCAGGCAAACACTTTCAATTCCAATTCACAGAGAAACGAAAGGTGATTTCAATATACAGAAAGCAGTAATGCGTTCATTTTATATACAAGAGCAATAGATGGGGCTATTGCGTTGTACTGATATCAGCTTTGCCAGGTGAAATGCAGGAAATATATGCAATTTGCGTCCGATTTTGCTTATAGGAGACCCTGGAGTCTTCCATTTGCTGTCATGAACTTTCAAGGTACACCAAATTGTCCGTCACATTGCATGCGGCCTTGGTTATCAGTTCAGTTTTCTCACTTTGACGTGTCATTAATGAAGTGATGCTCGCATACAGAATCCAAACTAAGAGCACGGACTGTTTTACACATTTTACAGGTGTGAAGCAACGCAACATATTTGGTTCCTCCAAGTCATTCATCTACATATTTTTTAATTTATATACATTAAATAAAGTCACTAATACAATCTCATGACTCACCCACAGTATTGTAAAACCCTCCACAGTATAATGCTTGTAAACACAGCCCGCAATGAAACAGCTGTAAGATATTACAGTACACATCAAGGCCAACAAAACCAACTGACAAACATCAAAATGACTACACGTTTTAAAAGGGTTTCAAGGCTGTTTTAGAAAAAACAACACGCGGAATGTCTCTACTATGTGACAGATGTCACAGAAATAGGTGTCCGGAGAAATCACACCAGTCGCTGTGACGGCTCTACTGTATGCTTGGTAAACTACAAAAATAGAGTCAGGGGAGCGATCCTAGATGTTGTTGGGTTTTTATGCAACGATTCAGAAACATTGCCAATCTGACATAATACTCTCTGCCTGTCAATCATTTGTTCAACTTAGTTTGCTGACATGCCCTTGGATGCATTTTTGAGGTTAGTATCTGGTTGAAGTTAACAAATGACACGAGCTTATAGCTGTTGTGGTTTAAAAACAACAATATACAAAAACTGAATCAACATGCATGATGAATCACTTAAAGTTTTTAACATTTGATTTACAGGACTCCTTCTGCACCCGTGTCAGCCACCGTTGTGTTTCAAAGGGAGGGGTGAGTGGTGGACGGCGCTGTTGCAATTCATAACCCCATGGCTAGATGTCGCCAAAATCAAGACACTGGACCTTTAAAAGACTTGCGGCAAAATTCCAGCAACACTGAAATTCTTTGAAGTGTCACTATCAACCCCCCTTGGAGAACAGGCATCGCTAAGTGTGTCTGAATGAGCGTGAACGCCTGTGTATACTTGTTCTCAACAAGCTAAATGATAGGTTCAGGGTAAAACCAGCAAATAAACAAACATCTCGGCACACGGTTCCTTGGCAACGGCCCACTGAATCGGTAAGATGTTGACACAATAAGAGGTGTTCGTAGGGAGAGACAAACACCTGCATGAGGGATTTTCAAAACTTCCAAATGATAAACATTTAATGGTTGACGAGCTGAGCATTGCTAAAGTAAAGTACACTTAAAACACTTCAATGTGTAACAACCTGGAGGATCTATTGACAGAATTCCAATATACGACACATCCCCGCAATATGAAATACGAAATGTTTCAAGGAGGTACAAACCCGTTTCCCAAAAAGTTTGGAACTTGTGAATAAAAAGGAATGCAATCATATACAAAGCTCATAAACTTTATTTCAGTCCAAATAGAATGCAAGTGAGATATTTTGAAATGCCATGCCAAATATTGGCTTGTTTTGAATTTCATGAGAGCTACTCATTCCGAAAAAGTTGGGACAAGTAGCATTCCAAAGTTAAAGAACATATAAGGAACGTCTGGAGGACCAATGAGCAACTCATTAGATCAATGGGATTGGATGTAAAAAAACATGATTGGGTATAAAAAAACCTCCCAGAGTAATATTCTCTCTCAGAAGTCGAGATGGGGAGAAGATCATGTAAAGATAACGTAAAGAATATATGGAACAATGTCTGTGCGTTAGGGTCATTTTCTCAGTTTTAACATTTGGTATATCGATATATTTCATGTTGTATTCTGAATATTTTTTTTTATAATTTTGAAACTTCCACATAATTGCAATCTTTTTTAATTCACAATTTGTACAGTGTCCCAACTGTTTTGGAATTGAGTTTGTAAGAATATTACATAATAATCCCTTCTGTTTAATAATAGTTTAATTATTTTGTTCTATCTACTTAACAATGTGGGTCTACTTACATTTGGAGTCATGTAAAAAAACATAACGTCATGGTTAAGCCACCCTTTCCAATTTGTAACCTCACCACTAGTTGCGGCGAAAATCTACACACTGGACCTTTAAAAATCTTGCAACATCTCTACATTTTCGTTCATTCTCTCCCCTGGACATAATGCAAAGGTGCATGTAACGTACATGTTAAAATTTGCATTAATAGTGGAATCGATTCCCAGAAAAGCACAGATCAAACCTATGCATTGTTATAAATTGGTGTGGATAAAGTTACATAAGTCAACCTTCAAAACAAATGAGAAAAAATGAAAAAGTTAAAAAAAGCAAAAAATAACTAAAACTTATATTTAAAACGAAAACATATAAACAACGAAGAAAACCTGGTAGAAGCATAGCTACCCATAAAACATGGAATAACAATTATGTCATCAATGTGAGACACATTAGCGGACCTTTATTGTCTAAGAACAAGATGAGTACACCTTCCAAGGTGAGAGGACAGGACAGGTAGATGCACAATGCCCTCTAGACTCCAAAAATCAATATCGTTCTTGCGCTCGGAACTAAAAATAGATTGACAGATAGATACGAGCAGTCACAGACACAGCTAACCTTTCCGTGCCACGCTGATCTCATAATACTAGAATTCAAATGAATACATACATCACCAGTCATTCAAAACACCATTGCTCATACACATGAGCCATTACTCCTTGACATCTTTAGATTTGATTCTTTTGGCATTTCTGCATCATCTCAACTTACAAAACAACATTCTGAAGGTTTGTTAAAACCACTTATGCTTTTGCTGCCTATGGAAGCTTGCCCAGAGTTTTTAATTATCTTTTCATTTGCTCTGGTTTAGTTATTTATAGAAGAAAATCACAGTGCCTTCACATGGTTCTACATAAACGTAATAAGAATTTAAGGCGAAAGAAGGGTTCATTTGCATGCATTTGCATGGCATTAGCACATCAAACTTCTTCACTTGAAAGGAACGCTTTGCTTAGAAATTCCATTTCTCTCTTCTTCATACACTAGCCCCTTTGAATTTGCGTTACTCTGCACTTTAACAGAAAGGTTTCTTGTGTTATTTGCGTGTAATACCCTTTCCATCCTCTTTCATTTTGTGTCTCGGTGAAAGCAGACAGCGGTAAGATTGCATATGATTAGAAAGTAAATGTGGCTTGTTTGGCGGATATGCTGATTCCCGGGTTTCAGTAAATGTCCTTGAAGGAACATTATTACTGCTAGTGTGTAGTATGAATGTGTGTAGGTTAGTTTCTCTTTTAGATTAAACCTTACACTTGGGGGGTGAATTTCGCGAAGAATGAATTGCACTATGTGATGGTGCTGTTTACCGGCACGAACCGTATGTGTTATTTAAGAGGTGGATTCACTAAAGGAATTATGCAAATCAGGTAACGGTGCGAACGCGTCCCTGAAATTAGAGCCGAATGCCGTTTGCCCGGCGCAATTCCCCATCTTGCAGGTTGGCTCAGAGTCTTGGGGGAAGGATTCGGCGGACCACCATAGTCTGCAATACCATCCTCGAACGGTAGTGCAACACCGCTTTATTGCATTCGAGACAACTAAATACACTTTTTACTTTTCCGGTTCTTCACGGGGATGTCAAAGAGGAACCATTTTTGATTCCAGAAGGAATTATTCAGTCAAAGCTTCCTTCAATAAGCATATCTGATTTGTTACTTTAATAATATTTTTCATCACAAAGAGTCTTTCGACAACAGATGCTTTGAATGTAAAATGTCTTTATGGTGCCATTTAGACAAAAGTACTTCTATAGCATCATAAAGCATATTTATTTTTTAAAGTGTTCTCTATACACATTTTACCGCTGCCATGATCAATGCACCACATTTCAAGGAAAATTTACTCTGTGAAATAATGCGACAATAACCGCGACAGGTAAGCAGCAATAAATCTTTAATATCTATAATAAAACTCATTTACATAGAAGGGAGGCATGTTTGCTCTGAAAATAAATGCAGCCGCTTTATTTATGTATTGATACACACACACGATATAAAGGACACCGCTAGGCACACACCAATTGTGCATTTATCTTGTGCTTTACAGCAGAAAAAAAAAGTATACAAACTGAAAAGCTCCGGATTCATGCATGGTAATTGGAATTTTCCTGCTATTTATCAGGCACAGCAAGCTAATGCAATTGCACAATTATCTTGTTAAACTATATTAATTAGAAATAACAATGGCATCAACACAAATCAATTGCAACTTCAAGAGGTAAGGAAATTACATTCTGACTGAACTCTTGCCTTGGGTGAAAGCACGGTTAGATTAACAGACTGATCCTAATCATGACTTAATCAGGAGAAATTATTAACTAAAGTGGGCTTCAGAGAAGAACGGGTCACGATCAAAGCACCGCAAGAGTTCAGTAAATGCTTATAAATAGTAAAGAGACACACTACAACAATAGTAGTGCATTTTTTTAATCAATTACATAAAGACATTAAAGGGAAATTAAAGCAGTATGGGATATAAAGCCTTTCAGAATGTGTTATATCTTTAAATTGGGGAAATAGCTTTTTTAGAGATACACTTATAATTAATTTTTCCACCAATAACCAACCTAAACTCAAAAATGTTTATATTTCGTAAAAGGTTTGTTTAGCAAAATTAGGTTGCAGTTTTTCTCCCGCATGTTGTTTGTGACTTTCTTTCTTCTGGAAAACAGAAAAGAAGATATTTTGAAGAATGTTGGAATGTTGTAAGGACACAAAACCGATGCAAGCCAATGGATTCCGGGCGACAACATTCTATAATTTTCTTCTGTTCTGCAGAAAAAATATTACAGGTTCGGGAATGAGACGGAGAGTAAATCATGACTAAATTTTAATTTGGGGTGATCCAACACTTAATAAAGGTTATTGATTAAAATTTCTACACATTTTAAATTCACAGAATGCAAATTCATTGCAATTCCCTAAACTAGATTTCGGAATCTTTAAATTTTAATTTTTATATGTGTGCATGTGCACATTAGTGCATTTTTAGTTAAGTTTTAACCAAAACTAATCAAGTTTTGTACGTTTTCGTAAGAAAGAGAGTTCTATGATCTTTGGTCATGTCTTCATGTTATTTGAAAATAAACATATCATTGAAAAAAGTAAAGTAAGTAATTATTTGACTACATTAATAAAAAGTGATGTTCTTGTAGCCTATAGAGACTTTAGAGTCACTGCAGGGTCCAGAGTCTAATTTTATACCCGGTGCAATTTTTATGTGCTATTATCTCAACGGGAGGCTGTATATGTATGACAGAGGCCTAAGGCCATGCTGGGATTACTGGCACACTTTTGAAATAAATTGTCATTTTGAAAGACAAAGTGTGCATAGGTTAAGTACATAATGCTTTTCCCTCCCTCTTTATTCTCTCTCTCATTTTCACAGTGGAAACGCACAAACATATGAGAAAAAAATCTGAATCCACACAGGACTAAGTTCTATCATGATAAGTGTTTGCAGGTAAATAATTGTCTTTAAGGAAAATGAAGACCTTAAGTTCAAGGCTGTATTGGGCAATGCTACTATTGCATGGGTAGTTTCACTTAAAGATTCATTTAGACTTGCAATAGGATGTAAGTAACAACGTAAAAAGCAAATCAATTACACAACTACATGGATGGCAGGGCTAAATAGTGAAAATGATTACATTTTATGTCTCTCTGCTATCTGGCATGCGTGCATCTTAATGCATTTCTTGTTGATGCTGGAAATGAATGACTTTCTTGGTTTGTTTATTTGCTTGAGGAAGGATTCATTGGGACACGGGACAAGTGTTTGAAATGAATAGTAAACCTGAATTTACATTCAGATTTAAATGCATGTGCATCCATCCTTCTGATTAAAACGACAAGTGTCTACAATTTTCAATCATTTTATCCTTGTTAAGTTGTTCACCCGCAAGAGAGCCAAAATAAGCACTCGGCACACAGAAGTGTTCATTCAGACTGCCTCTTCTTTCACTTCTTCCTTTAGTTCCTCCACCTATCTTTGCAAAACATCTCTTATCCATTCCCGTCTTTCAAAGCAATTTAAACACTCCGGGGTCTTTCATCTTTTTCTCCTACATCACTTTTTATTTTTCTCACTTTTATTTTAGAAAATAACCTCTAAGGCTATCTTCGGTAAGGGTTATTTTGGCCAAAATTTCAAGCCACATCTCATTTTAGAAAAAGACAATCCAAGAATGCATTGCAATTCCAGAATGCATTTGTGGAAAGGTAATAGCATTACGTATAATTTTGACATATAAAAATAAAAAAAATTGAAAATGAAAATATTATATTCTGCAATGTACAAATAAAAATACACGGTGTTTAAGTTGATTTATAATGGAGCCTCTGCTTATGTAGACAGGGAAGCAGCTCATTAATTCAAGAAAAAAATACTTTTTTTTTCTCTTAGTCTCTTTTTTTGAGTTTGGAAAAAATCATGTGATGAAAAAGGAAGGAGGAAGTCCTGCAGTTTGAGAATCTGTACACTCTGCTTAGAACTATTTAAACTGCTACAGTAATTGTTTTATAATTGTTCATCAAGCTGCTATTACAAGCTTGGTTTAATTGAAATACTGCATTAAAAATGTGTTCTTTTTAATTGTAATTTCTCACACAGCAGGATGATACAGGTGCATCATTTTCCATCATCAAAAGTTTTGAAAATCAAAAATCTTACAGAAGAATGTTTAAGATTATATACACCCCCTCAAGTCATAGTGTTAGACCACTTAAAGATGTTTTAGATTATCTGGATGCCATTCTACATTGTTATAACCCGCATTGACCCCGCATTGAATTAAAATGTCTTCTCATTGCCTACAAGACCACCACCGGTTCAGCACCCACTTACCTTAACTCACTAATGCAAAGATATAGACCCTCAAGATCTCTGCGCTCCGCAAATGAGCTGAGACTTGTGGTACCAGCTCAAAAGGGTAAGAAATCTCTCTCTCGAACGTTCTCTGCTTCAGTTCCTCGATGGTGGAACGATCTGCCTCTGGCTTCATGCTTGTCAGACTCGATCTCTATCTTCAAAAAACTCCTAAAAACTCATCTTTTCCGGCTACATCTAACTCACTAACTCACTTCATTTCTAACTACTCACTCTATCAAAAAAAAAAAAAAAAAAAAATTATTTTGTAACTTCGCTCTCTGTGTAACTCGATAGCATTGTTGTAGCACTTGTTGACCTATTGTTGTATCGGCTATTTACTGCTTCATTCTCTCCTCGACTATTGTAAGTCGCTTTGGATAAAAGCGTCTGCTAAATGACAAAATGTAAATGTAAATGTATGTTACCTCCAGGATAGCCAGACATTTGGGAGTAGTAATCAACGATCAGCTTGCGAGCACTGCCGGGTCCGGCAGATTTCTTCTCAACAACATTTGGAAGATTTGACCTCTCCACTCGGAGCATGCTACACAAGTCCTAGTCCAGGCTGTGGTCCGAACCAGGATGGACTCCTACACGCTGGACTCCTGGCCTGCACTACTGGTCTGGTCCAGTTTGGACTCCTACTTGCTGGACTTCTGGCCTGCACTAACACACCTCTGCAAATAAAGAATTCCATGGCAAGAGTGGTCTTCATGAAACCGAAAAGATTCACATCTCTCTTTGTCAAGTTACATTGGCTCCTCATAGCCGGTCACGTTGAACACGAACCACCACAGGTTCAGCAACTACCTTCACTTGCTGATTCACACATATCTGCCATACAGATCACGGCACTCCCAAAAGGTAAGAAATCACTCTCTAACACCTTCTCCGAATAGATCCTTGATGGTGCCCCTTGCAACACGATTGGCAGACTCCGTTTCTATCTTTAAAAATGCCTTGAAACGTGTCTTTTCCCTCTTCACCTGACCCGTGAAAACCTTTTCCTTACCCTTCACTTTTATAAAAATAAAAAAAATGATTACCTTTTTTCTCTACAAACAGGTGTTGTCTCGTTGTGTGTAACATTATAGCACATTCCTGCCTATTGATATTTACCGCGTATTTGTCTCATCGACTCTTTGTGAGTCGCTTTGGATAAAAGCCTATGTTAAATGTAAATGTAAACTATGATGACCAACCACATGATCAGCAAAATACTATTTCGTTTGCTTTAATAAGGCTATTATACTGTGAATTTCTTCCTATTAAATAAAATAATCACTGCCGATGGTAAGCAGCACAACAAAAGCCATTATATAATTTATTTAATACACTTAAAAAGAAAGACAAGTTCTGATTTAACTTCTCATATTTCAATGGTTGATCCTATAAATAGTGGAAGGGACACTGCAGCCAGAGAAATTGTCACAGATCGTTGCTTGACCAGATATGCCAAATGTCCTACATCCTGTTCATGCTGCGAAAGGAAAATAACATCGCCATACAATTTGGCAAGAAAGGAATTCAGATTTATTTCAGGTTTTCACAGTTCACAGCAGTGACAACTTTCAACACTTTGCTTTCCACTCCGTCCTGCTAATCTGTTCTTCCCGGGCATTATATTGACTCTCCAGATAGCTTCTCATGGATGAGGTGTTCTGAAGTGGACTGAAAGAAACTCCTCTCTATGCACACAGTTTTACTTCGCCACATATCGCATCATGGCTATCTTATTCGATAACATGGCTGGATGAGCGTCACATGGAAACCCACGGTTGTGCTTGGTTCGGCACGGGGAGGTCATGTCGGGGATGATAAGAGAAGGGCTTTTCTCTGCTTCAGATTTGGCACAGCAATCTACATTCATCCACAGCGGCGAAAACTTCAAAGGCGAAGCCTTATGTTTATCAAAGGGTGTCGATGATTTTGTAAAAAGACGAAAAATCAGGGCAAAGCACAGCGAAAAACATCTGCTGAGGCAACGGGGCTGTGAAGTCGACAAAGCCTTCTTTCTAAGCGGTCGCATCAATGGGTAAACGCAATCCACCTTTGATTCCCAGGGCAACGGTAGTGGCTGTAGTACATTAGTAACACAGAGGAAGAGCTAATCTTTAGAATGTTTGTATCAGTGGTATGCTAAGCCACTAGAATCTGTGTCCTTTGGGAATATGCTTCCTAAGCAAAGACTAACAGGATTTCAGCTGTAGCCTAACGTTTAAAACCTGCGACCGTCTTCAGAGATTAGTGTCGTTACACATGTACAGTATCAATCCTCAGTCCGACTAAAAGTCCTTGGCAACCTGTATGGTTACGGATCAATGAATTATAAGTTGTAAGATCGAGACACAAAAATTACTTCCATCACTGGGAATGTTCTTCATCCTGCCATAGGGGTTGTGTATCATGCCATGTGATGTTTTAAAACGAAATCCGCATCACAAGCACTTGCAACGAGAGAATTGTTTCCGTTTGTCTTTTCTGCTTATTCAAGAGACGTTGTTTGTCTGCATATTTCACGAGAAGTCTGCTTTGCATGCATTTAAAATCCCACCCCAGACGAAACCCATCACAAATGCTCTCGTAGATGTGCATCATGCAGTAGCCTAAGGGTGCAAGCTTTACTCGGAAAATGCATGTTTAATTTAAATGTAGTCAAATGAAATTAATCATGATCTCAACCCCTTCCCAACACCTGACGATACGCCCTCAGCATTGTGTATGTGCCCATCAGCTGCAGTGATATTGGCAGGGGACCGTCCTGAGGTTTCAGCTCTTGTTTCAGACCCAGGTGGCAACGGCTGACAGGTAGGGTTGGTGCAGTGTTGCCTTGGCAGCATAGGTTGACTGCCTGAACGCTAACAAGAAGCAAGACTACGAGCCATAGCCACCAGTGGAATAAAAATTCTCATCCTGACCGTGTTCAAACCAACCAAAGTGTATTTCTAAAACCAGCCTAAGTTCAACTACAGCATGATCTTTGATCTTTAACACTAGGTTGGCACACAACACTTAACACTACGAGGCCTACAAACCTCATCAGCATGAAATATACAGCGCTATACTTTAAAGAAGTATCCAACAGTAACAATGTATGCCTCTCATAGACCTGAGTTGGCTGTGTTTGATTTTCTCAGATATTTGAGAGAGAGTTTCGTTCAGAGGATTTCTGAGATGTAGCAGAATGAGAAGTGAATCATACAACTATTTCCCTGAGGATGGGAAACGGACGCAACAGGATGGCCTCAACCGCAGATAAAATGAACTTCCAATTTCATTGATGCCCTGGAACTGGGAGTTTTGATGGGAAGAAAGAAGCGAATAGTCTCATTTACAACGAATCAACCTCGCTGAAATGGATATCACAGTGAACTTGGATGGACTTTGCGATCCATGAGTTTGTCCAAATGCATCAATTGTAAAAGTTTCTTTGTGTCCTTCTATGGTATATGCTCTTGTGTATGTTTACCTACAGCCAAATGCCTAGAAAGGACTCTTTTACTGCCTAAAGGCTTTCCTGTAGAGCATGGCGCTAGAAATGCCAAGGTCTGGGTTTGCAGGGACAGCACATAGTCCGAATCCAAATGCATCAATGTTAATGTAATGTAAATGTTGCCGTAGATCTAAACCAGTCAATAAGATGCTAAGATGTGTGTGGGATATCAAACATGGCCATTTTGAAATAAATCCATGATTGAAATCTTACCATCATTCTGTGTCTATTGTATTTCTGTACATAAGTGTACAGTATGTTCACAATATAGCTGAAGAATCCATTGCTGCATAAATCTAGGTCACAGACACAAAGGGATTATTTAATCTGGTACTGCTACAAGAACAGCATTCTATTTCTGCCATGCCTCTTGCACAAACCCATAACGTCACTTTAATCATTTGTAATTTTCTATCTGCTAAACTCTGAATAACCCCAAAAAACCTTGTTATCCTACATTTACAAGGTGCAACGAAATAAGCATTTAGAATAAAAGTGATGCATGCAGGCCCCGAAATTTACTTTGTGCCACACAGCCTAATATCAGATGAATTGCAAAAGATGTACCTGCCGTTAATTGTCATACCGACCAGAAAACGGTATTTTGCATAATTTAAAAATGAAAAAGCTCTATTTTGGAACTATTTTGTGTTTTCAAATCATATTCATAACAGTCAGTAATGTGTCATTGTTACTCGCTGCATTTTTTTAACTAGTCCAGATCACCGTTCACTGGAGCTTGGTGAGCTTAGGATCGTTCCCCCAAAATTGAAAATTCTGTAATGATTACTGAACCTCAAGCTGTTCCAAACCTGTATAAATGTCTTTTTTTTGTGTTGAACACAAGGAAAGGTATTTAGAAGAATGTTAGCAACTGCACCGTCCGATAAAATGGTCAAAATAAGTAATTTTTGGTCCCTAGGGCAGTACTCTTCAAAAAGTCCACATTTGTGCATATTAGTACTCAAAAGGTACATATCTGACCCTAAAGTTACATATTGGGCCTTTTTTGTACCAAAAACAAGATTTTGTAACACTATTAACTACTAAGTGGCCATGTTACATACTTACAAAAAATATTTTAATTTGTGTTCAAAAATACAGGTTTGAAACTAAAATGTCAGCAAATGATGCCAACATTTTCATATTTTGGTAAATTATTCTTTTATGATCGAACACACTGGTTAGGTTATAAAGACAGTATATAAGTGCTTCCGCAATGAGACATATAGATTGATTTTGTGTTTTTGAACTTTTGATAGAAACAAAACCATCTCTTCATCTGTGGGTTTTATAAGGCAACGTATCCATTCAGAAAGAAAATAAAAAGTGATTTACAAATAAAAGGTCTTGTTAAAGATCAATTCAGCCAAATGGAATTTTGACCTCCAAAACGCAAGAATCAGTGTAAAATCTTTTTATTGTATTTAAACGGATGAAAGTCTTGCTCTGCACAATCCCATGAACTCCATTAAACTCTTTTTTCTCCCTACATATAAAGACATCGAGTACAGCACATGCTTTACATGGATGATTATGAACGCATCACAGGCGTTTTCCATAATTCATATTCGCATTCTTCATTCCCTTTCTATACCTTTCCGCCAGACACACACGCAGACAGAAGGCTCCAGTGAGCTGATCCTTTAAAACTGTCAGCACTGATTTAAGTAGCACACAGATGTATGGATGTCCTTGGCTTTAAGCTTAGAGTGAAGCATTTCCAGAATTAATCAGCGGCAAAGGCCTCGAACCGACTAAGCTTCAAACAAATAAATTGGTCACCTAAAACAACATTTCCAATTACCACTGATTAAAATGAACACACTTGGCCATTGCTTTTTCTTTGCACTTTATATTCTAACATGGGGTTTGTGGTGGTGTTCCATTAGGCAAATGAAGAAATGCCCGCTCATGCAAAACCTACAGCACTGAACCCTCACGTCAGAAAATGTTCTTGGAAATGGCGCTCAAGCTTCGCATAAAAGGTGAGCGTGTCGTGTCGGAGAAACCCTGCCTCCATTTTGTGAATCCTGTTTTCAACCTTGAAAAAAGCTCACAAAGCCGAAACAAGCCTCTAATGAACTTCTGCAAAGTGCCACTTTTAATTAGCAGTGAAGGGACCTCAGACAGCTCCGCGGCTGTGACAGAGCTGTCATCTTTAGCATGACTAAGAGCTTCGTGGATTGGAAGAATTGCAGGGAGGGGGAGAGAATGAGACCCGAGAGAAAGAGAGAGAGAGAGAGAGAGAGAGAGAGAGAGAGAGAGAGAGAGAGAGAGAGAGAGAGAGAGAGAGAGAGAGAGAGAGAGAGAGAGAGAGAGAGAGAAACAAAGCTAGAGACCAAGATTGACTGGCAGATTGTTACAAGTGGATCATTCTCTCAGAAAATGGGACATGGAATTGTCATCAATCTGAAACCATAGGCCCTTCCATCCATAGTGATTCCATTTCTTTCTTGAGCGAACACCAATCGCACCCTTTTCCTCCACCGCAGACGCAGGAAATGAAGTCATACCTGCAGTGTTTGTGTGGGCCGCTCAGGGTCTCGATGACAAAGCACTCGCCGTCATTCAGGCAATAGGCCAGATCCTTCTCGTGACACGGCTTGAAATGCTCCGATTTCAAAGGCGGAAGAGTCGGCGATGCTGAAGGGTAAAGAAGAAAAGAAGAAGAATTATACGGGGTGGAAGATAAGAGGGCACACGGGTGAGCCAGATAAGCAGGGAGGTGAGATAAGTTAGGCAGACGGCCCAAAAAAAAAAGAGAAAGAAGTGAATAAAGTGCATAACACAGAGAACAGTGCCACATATTTAATGCTATTGATCAAACGTAATTAAACACGGCATAAAAATATTGAACATTTTAATTTAAAAAACGTTCAAATAAGCACGTTTTAGTAGTTTCTCTTTCAACTTATCATTTTATTAAGGATTCTGACAATAAAAAGTACACGAGGCTCCAGAGCCCCATTGAAGACTTTCATCACTATAAAATTATAAAATCAACGCCTTTCAACATGTTTGCTTTCACATCACTAATAATCTAAGACATATCGTCTTAAAACTACCCAAAAGACTAAACCTTACTTTAAAGCAATATTAAAACAACCAACTAACCCTCCGGCCACTGAGCAAGGCTCTTCCTTAACCCTTGGTCTTACGAAACCTTTAACCTTACACAAACTGTCTTAACTCCCGATGCTTCTTTAACTCGCCACAAAACATGGTCGCTTGACGACATCGGGGCCCGTTGTCGAGTGTGCATGAAGTTAATGCTAAAAGCAGCATGTTTGGTTTTCTACTGATCCATTACTGAGAGATGATGGATGAGAGAATTAAGCAATCACTCTTTCTCTCTGGCTTGAGAGATTTAATACAGGAGGCAGTGCACTGTTTGGCAAAAAGTCTCTATTGTGATTAATGGTGCTGAGTTCCCCTTGGTCGAGGTTTTCTGAAGCTATAGTCCAATAATGTGTTGCACTTATTACAGTCTTCATGATGTGTTAAAGCTTACATGCTGGAAATCAATATAGAAGTGATAATATATATGACCTGAAAGTCCTTGACTGACATTAGTGTTTTGAAGAGAGCAGAACATAACAGTTCAGCTACTTTAAAGTTGTTCTTAACTACCAGAGAAGAAAATTTGATTAGTAGACACTTTTTTTTGCATGTCCTACATTCTTCAAAACATCTTATTTGGTGTTAAAAAAATAAAATATATTTTTTCTATAATGGTAGTCAATGTTAGACGGAAACGGTTGGGTTATAAGCATTCTTCCAAATATCTTGTGATGACTATTGACTATTATAGTAGGAATGTTATACTGGTAGCCGAAAGTACCCCAGATTTTTCATGTTATTCTTCAAAACATCTTATTTGGTGTTAAACAAAATAAAATATATATTTTTCTATAATGGTAGTCAATGTTAGATAGAAACTATTTGGTTATAAGCATTCTTCCAAATATCTTGTGATGACTATTGACTATTATAGTAGGAACGTTATACTGGTAGCCGAAAGTACCCCAGATTTTTCATGTTGTATATTCTTCAATATATTTTATTTTGTGTTAAAAAAAACTAAAATATATACATTTGCTACTATGGTAGTCAATAGTAGATAGAAACTATTTGGTTATAAGCTTTCTCCCAACAATTTAGAAACATTTTGAAAGCAGCCATTAGTACCCCAAATTTTTTCATGTCCTAAATTCTTCAAAATATAATATTTTGTTTAACAAAAAATATATATATATTTTTTCCTACTTTGTTAGTAAATGGTCAATGAAATATGTTTGGTTGTAAGCATTCTTCCAAATATCTATTGATTACTATTAGCGATTATAGTACGAAAACTGTAATGGTAGCCAAAAGTACCCCGATTTTATTTGTCGTACATTCTTCAAAAATATCTTAGTTTGTGTTTAAGAAAAAAATAAAAATATTTTTCCAAAATAATAAGTGTTTAAAAGCATTTTTCAGAATATTTTGCTATTTTGTGTTTTTTGATTACCATTGACTATATACAAAACACAATACAAAATTATAAAGGTAGCCCAAGTACCCCAGTATTCTTTTTTAAAGTCCCACATATTAAATAAAACAGAAACAGGTTTTTCCTAAGTGAATGATAGATAAAAAAATGTTGCAAGCATTTTTCCAAATATATTTGGATTATAAAAAAAAAATAAACAGTTGACAAAAGTAAAAAAAAAAATTTCATGTCCCAATATACCTTATCTGTTTTTATCAAAAAAATATACAAATTTCATCAGTAAATATAATATCAACCGATAGCATTTTTTTTCTTTTTCGGGTGAACTACAGCATCCCTTAAAGAACCTCTGCATGGTTGCCATGGATACACAGTATAAAATCAGATGAGGACTAGACGGCGTGGCTAGGTGAAAGAAGGTCCTGATATGACGAACAAGCACGATTGATGAGAGTAGATAAGAGTCAATTAGATTTAATCGTTTTCTTTCTTGAATATTGAAAGAGGTTTTTGGTGCTAACATTCGAATTACCTTGTGCGTATATTATAACGCCATTTATTAGGAACTTTGAGGTTATTTGCTAATATACAACGTCACTACATGAATACACGGATGCGAATTTATTTAGACAAATTTATTTATTTAAGTTATGCTTTATTTGTATGTAAGCTGTCCTTCGTTCCATTAATGTCTGGTCTGCAAATGTACAATTACTCGGTGACTTTATGACAGAATTTGTGTTTTAATGTAAAAAGGAAGGCGCTTCTGGCATCATTCGTTCGTCTTTCTGCAGTGACTAATATCATCGCTAGTGTGTCAGCCGTGGGTGATATCATATTTGCTCTCATTAATTTTACAATATTCACCAGGCCTTCTGAGGCTAATGTGCCATGTGTTCGGGCAACCAGGTGATAGAACGCCCCTAAGGAGGACCTTGTACCTTAATAAATAAAGTTAAATGTTTTTAATAAAAAAGTCCATTCATTCTCTAATAATCACATCTGGGTTCATTGCCAGACCCTATGACAAATCGCCGTCTAAATCAAAGCAGCAGCGGCTTTGTGTTCCGAGCGCTGAGAATAAGACCTTCATTAGTCATCACTCAGACCTCGATGTTATTCATAACAGTTTAGTAGCCAGTCCGTTTCATTACAGAGCTCTTTCTTGCTATTCACAAGGGCTTGTTTCTTAAGGCTTGTCAGTCTCCCCTGTCAGGGGTGAGATAGGGCCAAGTGACCAAGAGATTGGACATCTACCCAAACCCTGACATCTCCTCGATCTTAGTTTGTTTCCGTGGGCCGAGGCAGGTGCGGAGTTTTAAGGGATGGGATTCCCCAGGGCCGAGCGCTGATGCCATCTCTAAGATGTGACATTCCTCCTGAGTGCCTGCCGGCTTGACACACAGTGAAGGTCACAGAGAATCGATTAGCTCAGAAACAGCAATACGGAGAATGCTCCGAGGGGAAGGAGACACTCTCAGAGTTAGTTGATGATTTATGCAGCTTACCGAAATGTTACTTTTAGTAAAAAACAGTTTAGATCAGTGACGAGTTCAGGCTGCATTATACTGTACAATGTTTACCTTGCATTTTCTTCCCTGTAAAAGCTGTTGTGCTTTAAGACACAACAAATTCTGTGTTTAGCTCGGAGGAACACATTTTGTGTTCATTTTAAAGGGATTGTTCACTCAAAATAAAAATTCTTCTGCAGAACACTAAAGAAGATATTTTAAAGAATGTCTGTGATCAATTGTATGGACATAAAACCAATGCAAGTCATGGGTGCCATCCATGTTGAGTTAACAACATTCTTCAAAATACTTATTTTGTGTTCATTAGAACTCAACACCAGATGTGTTAAACTGACAAACAAATAATAATTTATCAAAAGATATCAACTTTTACATATTACATTTTAAGCCTTTATTTGCAACTCCGTTTTGTTTATCATTTTCAAAAAACATTTTTTAAATTGTATTATTTTTGTTTTTGTTTTTAGTACTGTATTTTTATATTACTGATGTTTGTGATAATAAATTAAATGCGACTTTTTTCATTAAAACAGAGCATATGAAAATGTGCATATGAACTCTTCATATATCGTAATAAACACGTTAAATTTATTTGAAAATCACATTAATTGACATTAAAAATATTAGTCAAACACATTTTAATAATTTGCCAAAAAACAGAAATTTTAACCATGTGGCAAGAAAACAATCACAGTTTCTACAATGCGTTCTGTTTAATTCTCTACTGCACAATTTTCAGTGTTTGGCTTTCAAATCGGGCATTTTTAAAGCAAACTTATCCTATGATTGCTTGTGCCACTGTCTTTCTAACTATGAGCTACGCTTGACCTCTTAATTCTGCCAAACAGTGACATTACACAAGTCAACAAAACAGCTGCTTATCATTGAATACCCATATTTGGCGAAATGTCAACTCTCTGATGGAGATACAGCAATCCAACAGCGTACTGATATGGATCTTTTCAGAAAAAGATCACAGCTTACAGGCGGAGGCTTTAGTAATTTGTTTCATCTGAAAATGCAGTGAAAAGCTAACCCCCACTGGTCCTGTCACCGCAGAGTTGAACTCTCTTATTACAAATCAAATCTTGTCGGTCAAGATGTGAAAAAACAGTGACAATTCCCAGACATGTTTCTCTCGCTCCCGCTGACCGTCTTGCTGTCCCACACTTCTTTGTCCCTCTAGTTCTCATATGAATGCAGAGGTCAATGGCAATTTCCTATCACGGGAAAGCCAAGCATGTCACGGCTCCTCGGGCGCCTTACGGTCCCACGGTTGGCTGACAGACTCCAGGTTGTTTTTCTTTGAGCGTTCATTTGCGATGGCCCCGAGTCCCCCTATAGCACAGTGGTCTGGCCTGCGGGCTCACCAAGGTGTAAGTGCAGTAGAAAAAACATAAGGAATAATTGACAGGAATGATGGATGCGAGCAGAGGAATTCAATGGATACAATACAAACAGCAATGGAACTGGGAACGTGTTTTCCCGCAGGAAAGACCGCTTTAATATCCGTCCTGTTTCTTCTGGACCGCCACGAAATGAACTGAAGATCAAGTGTTAATGTCTTCTTTAAAATACACAACTTCGAAATGGAATACATTCTCATTTAAAACGATCCTTTTGGTGCCAACAGAAAAAGTCGGATACAAACTCTCATTCTGGAGGTCAATTTCAGATATCTACCATACGAATCATCACACATGGTGTGGGACCGCCTATGGCCTGTTTATTTAATAAGCATAACAAGTCTCTCCTCTCACTCCCTCCTACCCGGCTTAAGCAACATCATTTATCTGCACCATAATATCTGTTAAGCTCCCAGCATCCTTCCAGACATGAAGGCTGACCACAGCCGGCACGGTACAAGTGTATCTCTGTGTGTCTGTGTATGTGCGTGCAGGCCTGTGGTGAAGCACACTTCTCCCTGCTTTATATTCCGATCAATGGCAGTCATGCAGTGGAGTAACGGCGATCGATGGCCGGCATGCAGGCAAAGTTGATACACCAAAGGTTACGGCTATGTATACAGAGCACAGTTAACCAACAAAGAGAGAAAGAGAGAGGTCTGCTCTGGATAGAAACCACCCTAGTCACCGACTGCCTACACAGGCAATTGCCTTCTAAGTGAGCATCAATACGGCCATGGAGTATAAGAAAAATCAGCCGACATGCACAAACAGATCTTTGTTTCCAAATCACTCGGTTTTTAGGGTTGCATCTTGTTGTCACTTTCTTTTTTGGTTGGGTAAGATGCCCTAGGTTCATGTTCGATTTTTCACTTGAAAACAGACCGAAATCTTTTAAGATGTCTCGGTTCTTTTGATTGGTGCACCAGGGTGCAGATGAGGTTCACATTTGCGGAAAAAAGCCGCACTAACACAACAATTGCACCTTTGATATTTTAAAATCATTGATGACCAAACAACAGAGCCCTGTCCGAAACACAAACACTTTAAATGGTTATAATGGAAACTGTGTTGGATTTAATGGGAACTGTAATAGTATTTACTGGTGTGTGATGGATCCGTGGTGTCCCTTATGAAAAAGAAGTATACTTGAAGTTCATTTTTATAAGTATACTATAGTAAAAGTTAAGTATGTGTAAAAGTATACTTTATTTAGTAAGTATACTTATATCAAGGTACTGGAAGTGTAGTAGGTGATTTACTAACAGCGCTTGGGACTAAATTGGCCTGCTTTCTAGTTTATGAAAAGTGTACTTTTCTATTTTAAGTTTAAAATAAGTATTGCAATTGCATCTTTAATAAACTACTATAATAGGTGTTAATTCTATTGGAATTATGACCAAACACTTTACAGAATGAAACTTTGTGATACTTTTAATGGAAATAAAACTATAGTTTATAATGGTACTTACATTCAAACCAATAGAGTTTCTGAGTTTCTGTTAGACATATAAATCTCAATGTTATAGTGTCCCTAACAGATAAAAATACTGTCATCATTTATTATAGATAATATAGATATTTAAAAACTGCATGAATTTCCTTCTTCTGCTGAACATTTAAGAAAGTTGGTAACCAAACAGCAGCGAAACCCATTCTATTGTACAGGTACAAAACCAATTTAAGTGAATAAATGCCAGTTTCCAACATCATTCAAAGTCTATTTTTGTTTTGTTTTGTATTCTGCACAGGAAAGTCGTACAGATTTGAAAAACAAGAGGTTGAGTAATTGAAGACCCAATTTTCCTTTTTCAGGTAAACCATCACTTTAAGAAATTTTCGTATTACTTGCTATTTATTGATACATAATCCTGATGAAAATGATCTTATCTCTTGCTTTGTCCACCGTGTTGGATGATACCCTGAGATAATTGCAATGCATTCTTGAATTGCATTCTCTGCACAGGATACATGTGACACAGCGACTGAATTCGTATAGGAAGCATAATTAAGATGCCAACAGAGTAGAACAGCCTTGGCGTCAGGCCTATAATACCTTAAAATACTGCCTCCATAAGCACCTCAGCAGGCTTTTGTGTGTGCCCTAAAATGCCCTATGCAAGCTACAATTATGTTGTGATATTATTGTCTAGATATGGCATCTATTCCCTGTACACTCACACACAATCTCTCTCTCTCTCTCTCTCTCTCTCTCTCTCTCTGGTCTCTCTCTCTGGTCTCTCTCTCTGGTCTCTCTCTCTCTCTGGTCTCTGGTCTCTCTCTCTCTCTCTGGTCTCTGGTCTCTGGTCTCTGGTCTCTCTCTCTCTCTCTCTCTCTCTCTCTGGTCTCTCTCTCTCTCTCTCTCTCTCTCTCTCTCTCTCTGGTCTCTCTCTCTCTGGTCTCTCTCTCTCTGGTCTCTCTCTCTCTCTGGTCTCTCTGGTTTCTCTGGTCTCTCTCTCTGGTCTCTCTCTGGTCTCTCTCTGGTCTCTCTCTCTCTCTCTCTCTCTCTCTCTCTCTCTCTCTCTGGTCTCTCTCTGGTCTCTCTCTCTCTCTCTCTCTCTCTCTCTCTCTGGTCTCTCTCTCTCTCTCTCTGGTCTCTCTCTCTCTCTCTCTCTCTCTCTCTCTCTCTCTGGTCTCTCTCTCTCTCTCTCTCTCTCTCTCTCTCTCTCTGGTCTCTCTCTCTCTCTCTCTCTCTCTCTGGTCTCTCTCTCTCTCTCTCTCTCTCTCTCTGGTCTCTCTGGTCTCTCTCTCTCTCTGGTCTCTCTCTCTCTCTCTCTCTCTCTGGTCTCTCTCTCTCTCTGGTCTCTCTCTCTCTCTGGGTCTCTCTCTCTCTCTGGTCTCTCTCTCTCTGGTCTCTCTCTCTGGTCTCTCTGGTCTCTCTCTCTCTGGTCTCTCTCTCTCTCTCTCTCTCTCCTCTCTGGTCTCTCTCTCTCTCTCTGGTCTCTCTCTCTCTCTCTCTCTCTGGTCTCTCTCTCTCTCTCTGGCTCTCTCTCTCCTCTCTCTCTCTCTCTCTCTCTCTCTCTCTGGTCTCTCTCTCTCTGGTCTCTCTCTCTCTCTGGTCTCTCTCTCTCTCTCGGTCTCTCTCTCTCTGGTCTCTCTCTCTCTCTCTGGTCTCTCTCTCTCTCTCTCTCTCATCCTCTCTCTCTCTCTCTCTCTCTCTCTCTCTCTCTCTCTCTCTCTCTCTCTCTCTCTCTCCCTCTCTCTCTCTCTCTCTCTCTCTCTCTCTCTCTCTCTCTCTCTCTCTCTCTCTCTCTCTCCCTCTCTCTCTCCCTCTCTCCCTCTCTCTCTCTCTCTCTCTCTCTCTCTCTCTCCCTCTCTCTTCCCTCTCTCTCCCTCTCTCTCCCTCTCTCTCCCTCTCTCTCTCTCTCTCTCTCTCTCTCTCTCTCTCTCTCTCTCTCTCTCTCTCTCTCTCTCTCTCTCTCTCTCTCTCTCTCTCTCTCTCTCTCTCTCTCTCTCTCTCTCTCTCTCTCTCTCTCTCTCTCTCTCTCTCTCTCTCTGGCTGCCCGTGAGTCGGGTGTGTTCTATGCACTGCTGCATTGCAGATGTTTAGAACAGCAGTGCCATATGACATGGGGACTTTGACACACAATGATTAAACTGACTAATGTTTCAAGCAAACACACATCCGTCTGAAAGACAGAACGAGAAAAAATGAGGTGCCGCTAATGTGATCTTTTACAACACAGAGGCTCTTATGTTACCTTTCCTGGCATTAACCATCAGCTCTTTGTGGTCAGACACAGTCTTATGTGACCAGCTGCTGTAGGACAAGAAAATGGATCTCTCTGTGTGCCACGAAACACCCTGCTTCTCGCGGTGCACCTTAAATGCATCTCTCTCTCTTAAAACTGGCATGTATCGAGTCTAAACATAACCCTCTTTTCACATGTCCTCAATCTCTCGCTCTCCCCTTTCCATTCATCCACGCCTTGATCTTCTGGCGAAAGTCCAATTCCGACAGCGTGTTCTGTCTTGATTAGAAATTGGGGTAAAAATCCACAGCTCTGTTATTCACACGTCCGGTCCCACAGCTAAAGAGCATTAGCCTCTTTTACAAACACACGCATGCCAGCTAGTCTATAAAGAGTAGTCAGGATGACAGCAAAGCTGTTGGGACCACCAACCAGGAGTGTTACTAGAGTGTGCCAACGTCAGGGGCCTATTATCCATTCGAAATATAAGAGATATTTGATGACCCTGATAAATTACCAATTAACTCAAGGCCCTTATGTGTTGGTAGTTAGTACATTTGAAAAAAGTGCTATATTTGTACAAAAATAAACATTTAAAAAAAATTTTTATAAACAATATTGCGTTAAAACAAAGAGTTATGCACTCATTTATCTTGGAATCAGGAAATGCTGCTCTATGTCTGAAAACTTCTATCATCATCTCGTCACATGCTTGTTATTTCAATCCTGTAGGACTTTCTTTCTTCTGCAGAGCACAAAAGAAGATACTTTGAAAAATGTCAACAAGAACAACAACAACCATCCAGTGACGGCATCCTATCACTATTGTTGTATAGACACAAAACCAATGCAAGCGAATTGTTGAAAGTTAAACGCAGTCTTTAAAAGAAAGGGTGAGTAAATGATGATTTATTTTTTTTTGGTTAAGCTTTCACTTTAACTCCAAAAGTACTTTGTTTCCATGAGGCCCGTGTATCCAGGACTCCCGACCCCAATCCTTTTCTACTCTTTCTTTTTGTCATATATGATAAACACACTACAGTTATCTTTTTCTTGAGCTGACAGGCGACCCAAGGCACAGAAACTGAATCCAGACCTCGAGAAACACACATTGTTGTACTGCAAGTACGGGTTGAAATGTGGGTCTTAGACCACATAGAGTACCCCTTTTCAACCTTTGAATCATAATCCTTTTTTGTCCCTGTCAGAGGGCCACTTCACCTTTCATATCAAGAGCGAGGTGAGTGGTGCTTGACTAATGCCGCAACAGTTTGTTGTTATAGACACAGTTGCGAGCGAAGTGCAAACTAAACCAAACACCACGAACAGAAAACGTCCTGTCCCTGGGGTATGATGTGCGCTATCTAAATATCACACAGTGTCCCTCTGTTCAAACAGAGACAGGTGGCAGTGACAACGACTGGTTTTAGTTTTGAATATGTGGAGCTTTTAAAGAGGAAACACTTGTGTTCGATTAACACCAGATTGCTGCAAAGTGCATGTTGTGAGCATTAAATATGCACTGTTACTTAGTGATGGAAATGTTGAATTGTGGATGATACTAACAGCTTATTAAGACAAATGTTTATATGGAGACATAGTTAAACAGTATGAGAGCTGCGATTCCGAAAGATCATTTCTGCTTATCAGAGTCATTAAATGTGTGTTTGTATTTTTGTGCCCTTCGGACATCCTTCTGCCAAGACTCTTTTAATGGCTATTAGCATTAACATCGGTACTGATGCTAAAGACTCATAAAAAAACATTCTAGACTAGCGATTACTTCTTTATAACATATCTGTAACAGATGTTATATATTTACTCTTCACATGCCCATGTTCATTAAATACATGAAACAAATGTCTATGTCTATGTCTATGTATATGTTCTGTTGAACACAAGATGAAATATTTTGAAGAATGTAGGACAGCAGAAAGTTCTATATGGGGCACTTTTGTTTACTTTTTCACTTTCCCTAAGATGATTTGAAGCAATCTTTGTTTATCAGAAAAAGTAAATGTTTACAAATTTGAAAGAGAGTCATTCATTACTTTAACCCCCTCCAACTTTGAAATGGTATATAGATATCAAATAGATATAACATCGATATCTAAAATAGAATTTCAAAATGCAACAAATTTTTAGTAAAATTTATATTTTGATTTCCTAAAAATTCTTGACTTTTTCTCATGGACCCAATCTTGAGTCTCATCGCACCCCCAGTGTCTATACATTCAGCAGTGCCGCTCTAATTTATATCTCTGTGTGAGATTCCAAACCACTTTCCTCTCTGCTTGAAACAACTTGAAGAATCACAAACATATGCAGTAAGTGTCTATAAGTATCTATATTATTCACTATATATTTATTTAAAACCTTTCAGCGAATTGAAACCACTTGCTGCCATTCTGTGTATAATACGTAATCATGTTATCCATAAGAAAGTAATTGCAGATTGATTACAAGTATTTTTAAATGTCGTTCACTCAAATTAAAAGTACTTGACGTGATCCAGATTACATAACGTCTTTTTTCTTAGGTGCACCAGCACAAAAGTAAGGTGCACCCACATTTGTCGACCACATGGCATTTAACACCCACTTTTTTAACAAAGTACTTACCGTACATAAAAACACTCATAGAATATAATTATTACTTTTAAACCGAACCAACTGTTAAAATCCAACAAAACCCATTTTAATAGTGTTTAAACCTCAGAAAAATATCAGTCTATGCATGCATTTTCTTTTAAAAAAAAGGTAAATAAGCCTGTGTTATGGACGAGACAAAAATCAGCGCATTTGGGAGGCAAAAAGATTTATGTGATTTAAAATGTACAAACCAGAAGCTCAACAATCGGAGAAGAGATACATCTTCATAAAACATAAAACAATTACTATACTTTAATTGGCATTTATGAGGAAAATGTAGTGTTATGATTCTGAAAATAGCCCTTAAAAAATAATGCTTTAAATCTTAAAGAATGACTTTACATGAGTAATTAAACCTCCAAATTTTGACATGGGTGCTATAATTAAATGTAAAATAACAGGTGGATGGAAACAGAGCGACTGACACATTCCTTTGTGTGTCCGTCGATAAGGCAATGAATGCGAAATTTTCACAGAAATCTTTTTTTATGTATATTGCGGTGACTCATATAAATGAAGTGTGCGCGACGGCATCATTGCTGTATGTAAGGTTAACATCAGACTCAATTATTTCAGGCTTGAATTTAGTGAAGGGAAGTTCTTTTGTAATATTAAAGGCAACATTTATATTGATTATCATCTCAGCCTTCTCCGATGATCTGTTTGCTTCTACCTATCGCTGAAAGGCAGCAATGAGCAATGTATTTATAGCAGCATTTAATGTGTTTTATGCATGAATTGGGCTATTTACCTTTCAATTCGAAAATGTACATTTTTAAGCAAAAGTTGTCAATCGTTCTTTTATTCTTCTCTCTACATCCACTTTGTTACATCCACTGCATATACAGTATATCAGTGAAATTTCTGGAGGGATGAAATCATCATTCACAACATCCTGAAGGCATCTTTCAAATCCCGCAATGCCTCATTCACCGTCCCAAAGCATCTCGAAAGTAACAGCTAAACCTTTCAATCCCAGCACATGTGCCAAGCAGGTAAACAGATCTGAGAGTTGATTCTGTCAGTTCTTATTCTTTAAGAGATGTGTATACATTTAATCTGCTATATGAAAATGGCTGCTATACATTTGTTCAGCTATAAAACAGTTTTGACTGTTGTCACATCTGCTTTTATCTTCTGGGGTGCATGATGTAATCACCCCAAAAATGTTCATTGAAATCTGAATTTCATGTTTATCACCCCCTCAGTTCTCCTTAAATCCCTTATCGGTGTTCTGGCCGTCGTCACATGTGTGCAACAGCGTGAATTTCTTAATTAAGCTCAGGAGGACGTTATTACTTTTGGGACAAATTCAGCTCTGTACTTATTGCTATTGCTGCAGCTCTGTTTCTACGCATGTGATAACGGAAGGGTGGAAAGTGGAAAAGAAATAATGTGTGTTTCCTATTCACAATGTTTTCATTTTACTGCTTACAGCATCTGTGAGCAAGAGGATTGTTAGGCCGTAATATGGGACAAGTATTCTGGGGCTCTTGTGATTTGGAGAGAAGGGGACACGTGGTGAGGCGCTTACTGACAGTTCAGACATTGTGCTGGATAATGATTTGTGCTCACAAAAACAGCACAAGCACTGGGGAAAACAGCTCAAAGAATGGGAAACAAAAAGAAAAAATCTGATACAATGTGTAAAGTCAGTGCCGACAAGTCATAGAGTACAAAAAGTTCACGATTACAGCATGTGTGTCTATATGGCCAAGTCTTGTAAAATTCATGCATACACAGCAAGGCAGCAATATGTTAAAGACATTAACCTGCATGTGAACATTGACTACAAACATAGTCAATCATAATCCGATGGTAAGAATCAGAGTTTGTGCGATTATACAGAACACATTTCCTTTAAAATCTATAAAACCAAATATAATATCGAACAAGACTCATGGCAACCGGCACTAAGTCATCTGGGCTAAAATCATGTATCGCCATCCAATACATCTACAGAAGAAGGACTTCTGCACTTATTGCAAAATGGATTGCTTTGACTGTAAGCCAGGAATTAACAATATATTGATCGAACACTTTACCTGCCACCTGTAATTCATTCAAATACTAAGTCCCCCTGTGGTGAAAATCAATTGTTTTATATTGTTTATAAGTGTATGGTGTGTTTCATTAAAGCAAACCATTTGCGAATGTTTAGTATTAAATCTAAGTTTACAAAAAGTGTGTAAAAAATATTGATATGCGAGGATGGTGCATAGATTCAGACCAATACTTTTGTTGAACTGCTTGTGTCAGCTCTCAGTTTCACTTTCAGTTTCAGCAACATATGAAAATACAGAATGGGATTGATTGGAGGCGGAGCTAGTTTGAATATTTATGTAATCGTGTATATTAAATACAGCTGAAATGAAGAGCTAAATTTAGGCAGGGAAAATGTTTAAAAAATGTTATTTAGATATTCGAAAATTAATTTTAAAAGATAAAATTATTATCCACAGGGGACTTAAAAATCTTGCACATGCCTCTTAAATAACCCAGTCTTCATGTTGGAGATAAACTGCACTGAATTCAACGGAATCGCACGCTGAGACCTGGAAGAAAAGAAAGCTAAATGATTCTGTTTTCACAGAAGAGCACGCAGTCAAATAATGTGCCCGCAATTAGTAAATTTAATTTTGTGTCACAAGAAATTTTGGAATTCATCCAAAACACATATTGGCTCACTGTTCCATTTAAACATTTTGGATTGACTGTAGCACCAATGGCTTCTGATCCAGATAAGGTTTCACTATTTGTGAAAAATCCATTGGAGAAGATAATGAACATGAAGCCTAATGCAATAGGTTAAAGGATCAAACATTTGGAAAATTGTGTTTACATTAAAACATTTTTTTACAAAAAAAAAGAATTAATGGAGGTCTCTTTTCCAATCATATCATAATGAAACTGCATAATTTACTATCGCAGTCACAAAGGGCATTAAAGCAGCAGAAAAAGGAGCAGAATTTATTTTATGGTTGTTCTAAGTATTTTTTATCAAAACACTACTTTTATGTAAATAAAAAAATTTCATTCATGGCAAGAGCCAACAAGAGCTTCTAAGCCTGCCATGTAACAGCTTAAAAAATCTGACACAGGCTTTGCATTATGGACATGGCATAAATGCATAAAGAGTTGAATTGTTAGTAGTAAACAGAAATAATTGTATATTTTATATAAAACCTCTGTTGACGGTGTTTAAACATCAGAAAAATATAAGTCTATGAACAAGTAATTTTTTTTTTAAAAGGTAGATTAACCTGTGTTATGGCCGAGACAATAAAGGACATTATTTTTGGGGAACGACAAACTTCTCAGGATTTATGCAAACTGGAAGGTACAAACCAGAACCAATAATTTTCAACAAATGGAAAAGGGATTGCTCTTTATAAAAACAAACTATTTACCATATTTTAGTTTTCATGTATCCATTTAAAAGTAAAATGTAGCTTTATAGATGTGACAATACAGAAAAAAGCCCTAACTTGACAATGGAAATCATGCACTAAACATAAAAAAATGCTCCAAAAACTTAAAAAGAGAACTCGAATTGGTATCTGAATCATGTCGTCATGTGTTATAAGTTTGGTGAAAACCTATGGTAAAAATTCTACTGTTTCCTGCTACGGTTGAGTTTTTCAGGGAATTGCCCAAATCAGGTTTTCTTTCAAAGGATTCTCTCTGTCCTCACATCTCTGCTAAACATAAACTAGAGAAGTTTTGTTATCATGAGAACAAATCCTTACATCAAGAATACACTAACGTATCCCTTTATTCATTTGTATTTATTGCAAAAATGAATTTCTTAGGGATTTTTGTCTCGTTTTTAGTTCAAATATCTAGAACAAAAAAAAATCAAGACACATTTACATCGAAATGAAATTGATATAAGATAGTTTGTCTTGTTTTAGGAAAGAATATGTAAAAATCAAATTGAAAATGTCTGTTCAAAATAAGCAAAATTGTGTGGCAGTGGGGTGAGAAAATAAACTTAAATAAGGTAGATTATTTCATAATTTATAATTTTTCTATCTTATCTAAGGTCACTTCCCTTGCCAAGTAAATGTGTCGCGATCCAAGAAGTTTAAGATATTGTTACTAAGAGAAACAAGATAAAAATGCTTTTGCATTTTCCTGGAAGTGATGTGAGAAAGCAATAATACCATGCAAATGATATTTTGACAAAATGGATTATAAGTATCAACCGAAACAGTATCTGATTCATCTTTAATATATCAGTTTAAAGGTTGAAGACACATTCTTTACAGGCCATTTGGTTTTGTGACGTGACAAACCCACATGAAATCTGTACGTTATATACCTGGAACGAAAAAATGTAAAGTGTCAAATTATGTAAATTATGAAAAGTGAGAGACAATACATTAATGTTAGTTAACTGAATAACAAGGGGTCTTGCATTTTTCTTGTTTAATGAAAAATGTGCACACATGAATCAGAAGTAATACCAATAAGAACTTATTTTGGAGTTATGCTTTACCGAAAGTAATTGGGGTTAAGGGGTATGTCGACATCATTTTGCTTAAGCTCATCTTTGTGTCACTTCAACAAGGACAGCAGACCTCCAACTTGTAATAAAACAAAACACCTTGAAGGCACCAAAAGCAAGAAGGGTTAGAAGGGAATTATGAATGACAGCTATGTACCTTAACCTCTTGCCAAAAATCCTCTAAAAGGATGTTCAGTGAGCCTGAAGTTCTTTGGAAAACAAACCGCGATTTGGGTTCACATTGGTGGTGTTCTAAATGACTCATTGTGAACATTTAACAAGGTCTTCCATCAGTCTGTAATCATCTTGACAACCCTTTGAGCTCTGAACCCAGCACTCTTAAAATATTGCGTTATTGCAACTCAATGCATGGTCAAAATTGGACCAACCCTAATAATTGGGTTATATATTAGCCCATGCTGTGTTGATTCAAACCAAAATGTTGGGTTGTTTCAACCTATTATTGGGTCAACGATAATCAATTTGCATTTGTATTTTCCATCCTTGTTCACTATGAACAAGGCCAAACAGCATGCACATAAATGTAAATGAATCATTATTTGGTGTTGCAGTTATGTCGCGAATGTCTCCCTCTCTGTTCTCTGTTTCTTACATCCCCTGCTCTCTTATTCCCCTTTCTTTCGATGCTACAGCTGGGAGGGATGATGGTGGAGTTGCATCAGCTCCTCTCTGCTGTATTTTTTTATTTTGGCGCTGCGCTGATTTTAGTGCAGAAGATACAGAGAGCTTTATTTCTAAAGGAAGCCTATAGGGAACTCTAGTGTGCCTGTCTGTCTTTGTACCAGCTGCCAGTTCAGGGCTCCGAGAACAAAACAGGGCTAAAGAGACCGAAGCTGCGTTTAGAATCATAACAAGTAGTCAATAACCATTATAAGCTGATAACAGTCCCCGTGTCCTTTGTGACAGATGTCTTTTTCAGCAGAAAGGCCCAACAGGAGAATACAGCGTGGCAACAAAAATAGAAGCGTCCGCCGAGAGCAAGTCCAAATGGAGCCCAGTATTGTGTGTGACTTTGCAGTCTATAGGTCACATAGAGACCCGTCTTCAAGCCAAGAAGAAAAGTTTGTTTCTTAATAATCGCTTTGACAGTTTGCCCAAAAATGAAGATTGTGCCATCATTTACTTACTCTATTAATAATCCAAAGCTGTATCCATTCTTTTCCCCCAAAGACCACAAAGGAAGATATTTTAAAGAACGTTGGTAACTGGCACTCATTCACTTGTATGGGTTTTGTGTCCATACCACTTCTTTGGTATTCTGAGAAGATTTTGTTTTACAGTTTTGTTTAAAGAATAGGTTGAGTAAGAGATCACACAATTTTTATTTTTGGGTGAACTGTCCCTTTAAATACTTTAAAAGTTTTTGAGTACTGTGTTATTTGGTTTTGAGACATAATGAATGTAGTTCAGTTTTATTGGACAGAAGATAAAAAAAGAAAGTGGGAAGCCATTGTTGAGATTTTAGAAAATACAGTATCAATCAAAATAAAATTCCAAACGATTCAACGGATAGGAAGAACATTATGCGCAGTCAAAAATATTGAATTAAAAGGTTTTAACCATTCACTTATCCTCTTGCCCTTTTTAATCTGCATTACTACACAAATCACAAAATAACACATTTTGAAGAATGTAGGAAAATGTAGGAGTGCTTCTGATGTTAGTTTTCTTCAAAATATCTTTTTTTGTGTTCTGCAAATAAAGAGAAACACAATTTTTAATTTTGGGTGAACTGTCCCTTTAAACACAATTTTATTGAAGTTTATCAAGTTTTTAAATACTGTGTTATTTGATTTTGGGACATAATGAATGAAGTTCAGTTTTATTGGACAGATGGTTAGAGAAAGAAAGTGGGAAGCCATTGTTGAGATTTCATAAAATACAGTATCAATCAAAATAAAGTTCATTATGCAACGGATAGGAAGAACATAATACGCAGTTGAAAATATTAAATTAAAAGGTTTTCACCATTAACTTATCCTCTTGTCATTTTAAAGCTGCATTACTTTCTTTCACAAATCACAAAAGAACATATTTTGAAGAATGTAGGAAAATGTAAGATTGCTTCTGATGTTAGCTTTCATCAAAATATCTTTTTTTGTGTTCTGCAAACGAAGAAGAGCTTTTGAGATGAATCCTGCATGCTCGAAATGACAAGAGGTCAACAGTTTTACATTTTTGGGTGAACTGTACCTTTAAGTACAATTTTGTAGAAGTGTTTTACGTTTTTAAGGGCTCTGTTTTTTTGGTTTGGGGAAGAAATCAATGTGGTTTAAAATTTCACAAATGTTTAATTTTCAAAAGATAATCCTTCAAAATAAAATGTATTATGCACCATCTAACGCTTAGTTTCACCGCCCAAAATTGGTTTGCAGACATTTGGCTGAATGTTTTACATAGCTAGAGAAACTTCACCGATCTGGCAAGCTCTAACCCGATTGGTCGACTGGATCGCAATCTTCACATATGTATTTCAAACTCTGTTAACATCTCAAAATGAATCATTTCAATGTATAACTTAAAACACTTGGTCATGTACAGTAAATATGTTTTAACGCCTTGACACTTTAACGGCCTATAGTCTTTTCAGCACTGTAACTTCTTTTTTAATTAGTGCAACCGAGCCTTCAATTAACACATGCAAAAGAAAAAACACTGACACAAGTCGCTCACGCAACCGGCACACATGAATGGCGACACAATAAATCCTGAAGACGGAATACAGAGAAACCATCGTTACACTCGTTAACTTATTACTTTAGACATTCTCTGCAAGCATAAACCAAGAGAGAAAGAGTAAGCGGGGCGAGAGATAGTTCCGAATAAAAACACACTCAGACACCCAACAACATACCCTTTAAACAGTCGTCTCCCCCGGGGATTTAAGGTATTTATTTTCCCAGCATTCCTGTCATCTAATCTCTCTGTGAGCGAAGCCTGAAAAAATCACCTCTAAATAATTCCAACGGTCTGCGGTAGAAAGGTTAATGAAGCAATTAAAAGTCTCTTTGGAGAATCAGGAGGAACGAGAAATCAAGAGCGATCAAACAGAAGTCAGCGGAATCCACTTCCTGTTTGCATGAGGTCATAGGTGCACGTTTCTTCCCTGCGACGTCGGGACGGGGAATGTTTGCTACATTAGGGAGCTCTGAGACATCAGAGACGCGTTTCTGCTTGAGCGCCTTTCGATTCGATCGGTTTTTCTGACATGAGAGGAAGCACACATTTGTGCTTTACTCAAGGTTTTACCTATGGAAACAATATTAAATGTGTTGAAATCGTATCAACATTCACTCACCTTCTTTCCATTTCAAACACGTTTGATTTTTTTAGGCTTAACACAAAAGAAGATCTTTTGAAGAATGTCGGCTACTGGCAACCGTTTGCATGCATTGGTTTTGTGTCCATACAATTGAAGTGAATGGGTGCCATCGGTTGTTAACTTTTTTAAGAATATCTTCTTTTGTGTTAGCCGATAGAAAGTCATATTATTTTGAAACAAAGAGGATGAGTAAATACTCATTCATTTATGGATGAACTAAGATATCATTATGTGAAAACAAAGCAAAAATGCTCGCTGTTGAACCTCCAGAATCCTTTTCTAGGTGGAATGAAATGAAGACAGCTGGCATGAATACGAATGTCGATTGAATAAACGAAATAATGGAGGATGAGGTTGCTACGCAGAGAAAAACACGGACAGTCGGAAGCCTCCGCTTGCCAATTTACTGTATGTCCTTTAAATGTGTTTTTTCATGTTTGTAACTTAACCTCTATAGCTCTCTTCGTGCACTCCACGAGACCCAAGCACCTTGTGTTATGTGTTTTATCACCGAAGGCCTGTATAGTCAGTAATCCCCCACTGAGAAATAATTAATCCCCCTGTATGTGGCGGTCAGGTCTCCGTCTTCAGAAGATAAGAAACCAACTTCATGCACCCGAAAAACCCAGACAAATACGGGCAGTGATGATATCCACTAAGCTTTTGCGTGGCATTTTACAAAAAAACGCAAGTGAGATAAATCCATTTAAAGCGAATGATGCATGCTGATTGAATTGTGCAACGTAAGTGCACACACTCTTTGTAGAGAATTCTTTGGGAGGTGAAAAGCACACACACACTAACACACTTAATCCATCACCCTGTCTTTTTACTGTAAGGCTGAAGCGTACACACACATTTTGCAAACCAAGTCCTATTATTATCATTGATCAGACTTCCTGTCTCTCTCTCCGTATGCGTGTCTTTCTGCATCTACTGAAAGGACTAAGGTACTGAGTGTCCTTGCGAACAACAAGTGTGAACTATCGTCTGACAGTGATGGGTATGACGGTACGGCTGAAGAACTCTAAGCAAAAAAGTGCACTCTTGAAATAAGCGATGTGCTTCGGTTTTTACATTTATTTCTGTCTGAAAGCACATCTCGAGGACTTAATGGCAAATCTCGCAGTACAAGTTCAAACACAAGCTAATGGTAATATTAAAAGGATAGTTTCTTGAAAATGACTCAAGGAATTGCTCTCTCTAGTTGTTCCAAACCTGTTTATATTTCGTTGATTGGTTGAACACAGAGAGAACGCTTATTACCAAACAGTGCTTGGACCTCCATGACTACCATTATATCGAAATGACAATGGTAGTCAAGAGTACCCCAGAACTTGTTCTACATTATTCCAACTATCTCATTTTGAGTTCAACAGGAAAATATAAAGTAATCATCCCTACTGTTGTGGTCAATATGGTCTATATGTGGTTGGTTATTTTTCCATATTTCTTTCTCTGTTTTTAATAGAACAAACATGTTTATAGATTTGGAACAACTCAAACGTTAGTAAATTATAACAGAGTTTGTTTGGTTGTCAAAACACTTTTACAGTCAAAAGTGTTGAAACGGTTCATTCATGAAATTATTTTGTTAATGGATGTGTTACATAATCACAATGTACGAGAAATGACATGGACAGGATTATTCACTTATTATTAATGGACAACGTTTTTATGAATTGTGTGTATACATACCACAACATTTAATGTTCGAATTGAACATTCTACCCCCTTTAGCCCGCCCTAACATAAACCTTTCAGCATTTTACATTTACAAATAATCATCTTTAACTTCATTTACTCATTTACAAGTTTTCACAAACTGTCTCTTTCTTGATTTTAATCTTTCGTCAATGCACCGTGTGTCCCGTGCACACCGTGTGTCCTGCAAAGTTGGTGAGGAATTGCATTCCCCAGCTCCTGAACTGTTTTTATGGTTATAAAATGATAGAACTATGAAACGTTTCATTCGGTTTGATAAGGCGTTTACCTTTGAAATTGCTGGGACATGCCTTCAACCGAAAGTTCAAAGCTTCAACAGTAGTGGTAAATGAGGTAAGACTGAGGACTCCGTTTGAGAACGGATGAAGAATCTATTATTAGAACGGTTTATTAATTGGTTGTAAGCTATTTGTATTTTTGTAAAACTTTATACATGGGCTGCCTTTGATTTCTAGATAAACTATATGTTTAAAGTCATTTATTTCCTTTTAAACGAGTTTACCTGATTTGACAGAATCTGCATAATTTGTTTCCCTACTTTGGAAGATACTTGCACATCTGCAAACTGCATCAACCATGCAACCTGTAGTCAGACTTTCTATGGACTAGTTTATGTATAAAAAATAATTTATTAATCTTTTATGGCATTTAAGAACAATATTTTTAATAACTAAACTCTGTATGGCAGACTGAAGACTAAATTATCAAAACTACACATAGTAAAAAATTGAAATCAAAATGATTTATTTACAATAGTTATAAATGGTGCTTTAGCAAACGCAAAAATGGCAACGCTGTGCTGTCTCAAAACTGATGTTGTTAATGTAAGAGCTGTGCACGACTGTATAAAAGTGCAGTTTGTTGATGCAATAACATAAGTCAACAACGCATTCCTACAAGCGCAACAAGGGCATTCGTAAATGTTGAATATCACAATCATAATTACCAACTCAAGCTTGTCAATTCAGTAAATACACTACAATGTAGTCCTAGGAGAACAAGCACCACTGGATTATAATGGACTTCATAGAGTTTTAACCAAAAATAGAATGAGTATAGTATTAAGCCGGTTGTAGTTTAATATTTATTTAAACACACATTACGGAAAAACTGAAAATCTCTTATCAATCCCTCATGTAAAGATTATATTTAAGATGCACAAGCACTGCTCAAGCACTAAAGATATATCTTTGGATCATTCTTATCAAATTCTGTACAACGGACTACAAACTTTCTGAGATGATAATGGAGAATGGGAGAGATTGGAGTTCACCCTAATATGAAATGTTAAGAAGGAGTTGTTCTAAACCTGATGAACACGGAAAAAGATATTTAGAGAAAAGCATGTGAACCAAACAAATCTTGGATTCCATTGACTTCCATAGTAGAAAAAAACAAAACAGAGAAATGTTTTACAGGTTTGAAACAACTCAAGTGAGTGAATGGTGACAGATTTCTGTTTTGGGGAGAACTTTCCCTAAAATATGTTTCTGTTAATACTTAATAAAAATAACGTTCTTCTACAGATGTGGATGTGGTCAGGTAAGGAACTTAAACTTGTTTTCTTGATAAAATTCAGACAGATGGAAGAGGATTGGACAGAAAGATGCTATATGAGTGTATATGAAACTAATGTGTAGTGTATAAATATATTCATGTGAATTAGTGATGCACAACATCAAAGACAGACGATCTCTCACGTCTTAAAGTGACCAATCTTTCCTTCCCAATGAATTTCACAGGCTGTCATCTAAATATCACCACTCCATTTTCGTCTATGGAGCAACAAACCAAAAAGTTTCAATAATAAAAGTATATTTCAGACCGGGCATTCGTTTGAGAACAGTGCTCTTCTTTAACCTCTTCATCCATTTATCTCACACTGTCTCATCTGACTCATGCACAACACATTATTCTTTCAGTTCGAAGAATGAAACACATAGATGTCACGCACTCGCATCTATAATTGGAGCACTGATTTTTCTCACATCATCTCTGCGATCACTAATTAATGCTTCAGCCAAGCTCATCTTCCACTCTCGCTTCTCATTCCCCAGCTGGATAGAAGACGAGCTGATGCCAGGCATGACAGATTGAGGTCAGAGAGCAAAGAAGAACCCTGAAGGAGGAGATACTGAGCAATGGCGAGAGACTGGAGTCGATAGAGCTGGTCTGAAGGGGGAGTGGGTCACGGGCAGGGTTTAGGACCAACCATGTTTTAAATAAAACTCTGGATATTTTCTAATCAAATAGTTTTTGCCACAAAGTTTTCACGCCAGGTAATTTCTGTGGCTAATAAATCCATTTAGTCTTGAATTAGGTTTTGTAATTAAATCTTCTAAGCCAGACTTTGACCAGCAACATAAATTACTTCTTTATTAATAGGACACAAGTTGGGATATTTGTGATCTCAAACTTGTCTAGTTAGAAAAAAAGATAATGCATGAAAGCATGAATCTATATTCAACTATTTTTATAAAGTGAATTATGTAAAGTATTTAAAGCACACTCACAGTGAATATACATATATATATATATATATATATATATATATATATATATTTATATATAACATTTTTGTAATATGCAACAATATTTTTTGTGAATTTTATATTTACATTTACATTTATTCATTTGACAGACGCTTTTATCGAAAGCGACTTACAGTATTATGCAGCAATCAATCATCACTACAGAGTAAACCACCAGACCACGACTGACTGATTTTACTATAAATATTTGAGAAAATCAGATTCATTTTATATTCTACTTATATATACACAACTTTTAAACAGGGAATTTACTTAATTTCAAAGCTTTTAAATGTACACATTTTTTTGTGTAAACTATTTTACATAAAAACGCAGTAAAACATTTTTTGAATGAAGTCGGGCTTTTTGTGATCTGAAAATTGTCTTATTAGAATATGAGATGCATTAATGTGCAAAGCTCCCATATCCAATGATTTTTTATAATGCACTTAGCTGCTTGCTTCTGAGCGGAACATTTATCTCTACTGACCACAAAACGTCCTTTGCAATACGTTTCTAATGGCTTTTGGATGTGGGAGAGAGTATGGAAGTCATTCAACGCTGGTTGGCAGGTAAAGACATTTCCTCATGGCAAACTCTAAACACACAATGGATTTCCGTCATAGGCCCCACTTCATCTTAATACCTGCATACGTCCACACATACATCCAAATGTTCTGCCCCTTTTTTTTTATTCCGCTGAAGAAAATCAATAGTTACACTTTTAACTAGGGGCCTCGGGGTTGAAAATCTGCTATGCTTATGTGGATCTGACAGTAGCAGATTTGCCTCGATTGAATTTGCCGATCCCTCCTGTGGAGCCTGTGGAACCGAGAGCCTCATCTCTCACAGGAAGCATTCATCCAGAACCAACACACGGAGAAGAATAGAAATCATGCACCTTGTGTTCAAAGCCCCTGTTATGCCCGTCCAGCATCCAACCATCCGTTGGTTTAGAGAGACGTTTCAGACTCGGGAAAGTGGAAGTGAGACATGGTAAAAAGACCAAGAACCTGTTCATTCTTGGTGGTATTTACTCATCTAGATGCCCCGGGGTTAGCAAATACACAGAGAAACAAAAGTGTATAATAAATATATATGTGGAACATGGGCCCTGTAAACAGCAGCTTTACTAACCTAATATGCCATCTGTTTAATAGCCTCACATCAGAGAGAGTTTAATATCTGAGAATCCTCCATCAGTCCATTTAAGCCACTGCCATCAAACTGACCTGCCTCAATGGGGTTACTATAATAACATAATCTGTATTCTGTATTGAAGAATCGAAAGAGATCAAACGATCAGAAATGCATTCAGTATGTAGAGCGGCATTTAGCGTTTTATACTAGGCTTCTTTGTTTGCTTTGGAAATGCAATTCGAAAGATAATACAGCTGTGTTTGCATTCTCAGGAATATCAGCCATTGCGCCCATAAGCATAAATTGAGTTATAGATGCAGAATGTTGGGTTATGTATGAAATCTTTTTTATAAACATGGGAAAATCCATTGTATGCAGTTTAGAGGCTGCAGGGATTCGTATGCTGACATCAATGTGAAATCGCATGTATTGGCAGATGCTGGAGAAACAACTTTTTAAAGGGAGAGTGTTCCTTAAAATAAAAGTGTTATCATGAATTACTAACCCTCAAGTTGTTACAAACCTTTATAAATAACTCTATTCTAAAAAAGAAAGATATTTGCTAGAATGTTCGCAACTCAGATTTCTCGGGCGCCCTTGACTATCTTAATTAAAAAAAAAGTGGTGGTCAAAGGAACCCCCCCAAAAATGTCTTGCCTTTAATCTTGAAAGCATCCTATATGTTCAAGATCCAGACCCAGATTTGTTAGTTGCAAACATTATTCCAAATATCCCCCTTTGTGTTCAAGCAAATAAAAACATCCACACAGGTATGGAGGAACTTGACGGTGTGTAATTTTTGACACAGATCTTCCGGCTTCTCTAAGTTTGGACATCCCTCCGAGATGAATCTGCTACCAAGTTCCTGTGAGGTTCCTGCCAAAGGTTTATATGCAGACCCAAATTTGCAATCATTGCTTGTTGCTCAGTCTGATAGTCTGGGGAGTCAAATGCCAATGAGACACTTGCTGCGTCAAAAAATGATGTTAATTGCCAGATGTACAGAACTGGAGTATTATTGAGTATGTGTACGTACAAATCAAAACATCAATTAAACAGGTTTTCTACTTCACGGGAGGTCTGCCAATTTATCACAAGTGGAAATTACACCTCACATGCAAAGAAGGTGTGCATGGGATTGTGTGACAGGCAGGCAAAGCATCTGTATGTGTGTTACGGTGTGATTTTGCATTTGATCACATGCAATAAAAAACAATGATAATGAGTGTACAACAACATGATTAACATCAATCCCTTTGCCAAACTCTGCTTAAAACATCCACATTTGGAAGTGGATTTCTGTTTTTGGAAATCATCAAATCATTTGTTCTGTCTAAGCTCAATATGCAAATATACGGGATATTTAAGAGTTTTTTTCAGACATGTTAAATGTAAACCCTCATACGAGCAACTTTGGCACAACGATATCAACTCATACTTGATCATTTGCAGTAATTTTGAAGTCAGAGTTGAAGGTAAAAATAAAAGTTATGTTAGTATTAACTCATTCTATTGTCATTTCAAACCTGTATGACTTTCTTTCTTCAGCAGAACACAAAAAAGACATTTAAAAAAAGTTATATTAAAATATTATATTTATTTATATCTTATGTATGGACACTAAACCTATGCAGTGAAATAAATTGAAGGGTGTTGTCGCTGTTTGGCTACTATACTATACTTATGTATTTTGTGTTTTGCGAGAAAGAAAGTCACAAAGGTTTGAAATGAGGAGAGAGCAAATGATGACAGAACTTTCACTTTAATTCACATCAATCAGTGCTTAGTATGAACTTGAAACATTTACTATGTTCGGATTCCTTTAATTTGTAAGCCCATAATAATGACACATAAAACATTTTTTTATTCTTTCTCTTTAATATACTTGGATTACATACTATGTAGTGCTTTCATTAGGCAAATTTGGATTTGATATACATTTTTGACTATGCATTATTATACTTGTCAAATATTTGAATATAACAGGTATATTTCTTTAGCATAAATCTATTAACATGACATCTATATTATAAGAGAAAATTACATATATGCTATACAAGCAAATAAAGTGACCTCATAATACCGTCATTGGTAAAGTGGGTTCAATAAAAACGGCAAAAAGAGAATTGCCAGAATGAGGAAGTGGGAAAAGAGTTGCAGATGGAAGGTTAAAGGACAGAGAAGAGCAGATGGCTACTGGCATAATCTCAGTGTGATCTAAGAGAGTAAAACACGCACATCCACCTGGACAGACCATGGGGTTACTTGACACGGATCTCTGCGAAAAAACCTTGTGTTATATAAACTGGCAACCGGAAAAGCTGCGGTGAAGTTTCACCATAGTAAGAGTATTATTTTTAATCAAAGTTGTGACAAGTGTTATTGCGATATGAATACAGTGGCATGTGTTTGCAGTTGCGACCGAGGTCACAGGTATATGCAGTTTATAATAGCCTCAAAGAGTCAAATCTGATAAAAAAATGTTTTAATCGTGATTAGTTAAACAAGCATTATTTTCTCCAGGATGGATGATTAATGACTTTAATGAATGATTAATGTGAGCGACAGTGAGTTATGTCAAGATCTTGTTTGTTCAGTCTGGATGAATCGTAGCTTCTCAACCTCTCTCCCACATATACTTCACACACGCATCCACAGATGGCAATAACAGCAGTTGGTCAGTGTGTTGAAGGCTGTTCTCCTATAAGCACTATATATAGAGGACTGAGTAACTTCAAGCTGGATTTCCTATGAAGGCATACTTGGCGTGCCATGATGTAAATGGTATTTTGAACATTCAGTTCGTTTAGGTTCATCCAAGTTTTAACATTCTTTCATCCCACCCCAGAATAAACTTCAAGTGACAATCATGAAAACAGTCATGGGAAAAAAATGTACTGTGATTTTTTGTGAAATAATTTCCGGAAAATTTGTACATTAAAAAAAACGATAAATAAAATAAAAAATAATAAATAAGTTTAATTTTGTGCTTATGTAGGTAAAGAAGTAAATCCGGTTAACATTAACAATTCACTGGAAGTGTTATGTGTATTTTACCAATAAATATTTTTAAAATATTTTTTTTTTATATTTACCTAGCCACTTAATTTTTTTTTACACTGGACTATAAAGTGTATCTTTCTTCTGCAAAACACATAAGATATGAAAAATATTGGTCCACATTGACCTGCACTGGTTTTGTGTCCGTACAATAGAAGTCAACATGCCGCACTGAAGTCAATTTACCGACATTTTTCAAAATATCTTTGAAAAAATCTGCTAACATACCTTCATTTTTTTCATCGGCTCTGAAAATGCAAGACAAGGTTTCTTGTTAAGCTCACCGTAATGTATAATGACCAGTCTGGTGAGTCAGAGCTACTTAACGCTGCAACATGGCAAACTGTTATGATGTTTTGTAAAAATGAAATTAGTGTAATTACATTGACAACACAGAGGTCAAAATCAAGAACATGTGACAGGGACATAAACGCATTAACAGCACAATAACATGATTAAGCTAACCAGATCTTAACTCTAATACACACACATACATAAACACCAACACATTTATAGAGGGGGACTATTAAACCTCTTCCAAACATCTGAACCAGCACCTGACATTTTAATGTAGTTAAGATTCACCTTCAGGTGCTAATTTCTTGAACAGGCATGTCAGCACAAAAACGAAATGTATCAACTTCAATTCATAAAGTGGATTTAATGTAATTGTTCTGCATAATATCAATGAAAATGAGCCGCCTATGACAACCATTAAAACTGTACTTAAAGATTTGTACATTTGCTCTTAATCATGATCAATGAAACGTATTAAGTTGACTTTTAAGTTATGAAGAGCATTACACCATATGTATGTGTAGTGAAGTCCATGCAATTCCATACATAGAAAATATATTTGATGTGGCTTAGTGAATATGTTTAAGTTATCTTATGAAAGCTATCTTATTCAAATCTTTTAAACAGTCATATTAAAATGATTGAGTTTATTTCTAAAACATTTAAAATACAAGGTTATGTAATGAAAAAGACTTATTTAACCAATACGGTATGTTATGTACACCCAAATATTTAGGTGAATTCTAAAAACTATTTGAGTTAATCAGGTTATCTTCATTTATTTTATCTCACCTCTTAACAAATTATATTAACTTAGAATTTTATTTGTAAATAGTTAAAAAAAAACACAAATTTGAGTGCAGTCTCAGTGTGAAGGGAATTTAACTCTGAAATGTTTCACAACCCGGCGCAGAACCAACCGCTGGAAAACTGTGTGTGCAAACTGCATTTTGAGCCTGTTTGTGTCCTTCCTGGATTTGCATAATTACTTTGGTGAATCAGATCCTACAATGGCGCAGATAGAGTGTGCAAATAAATAACGGTATCCGTGGATGAAACCCATTCTGAGTGAATTCCCCCGTCAGTGGTCTTTTCACGCATAACACACATATTTGAATTCAAATAGAATATAAAAAACGTCTGAATCTGTATGCTGGTGTCTCCGTTCAAACTGATGTAAGATTAGAAGAGGTCTGCACAGTTAAACATCTTTATCACTCCAAAATAAACAGCAAGTCCCCAAACAAAACTTCAATTTTGAAAAGGTAGGGGTCAAGGGACTTTCTGGCAGACTGAGATGTGGAACGCCTTCCTAACCCAACGGGATATTTTGGACAATGTGGCTGCTGTTAACATGATCTGCATCAATAGGATTCAAGCAAATGCAGCAGCTCAGCTCAATAAAATGAAACTGGATCACTATATGATGTAACCAGTAGCATCCATATGGCAAACAAGGTTTGTGTGTTTTACAATAAGCAACAATTGAGCTTTCCGGCTGCCAACTTGGTCATTTTAAGGAACGTGATGCCTGAGTCAGATGCGTCTTTGGTGGATGACATCACTGCAGAATAAAGAAGAGGACGTCAGGTTTGGCATGAACACTTCGATCACTATTGTTCTTTGTAAACGCCATGACCCATTTCCTTTGAACGTTTCCTTCCAGACTCTCGTCACACTCCGCCTTGCGAAAACTGAAGCTTACATAAGCAATAAAAGCCGTAGATCCTTCCGTGCATGCCGTTGATGCAAGCTGGTTTAAACAATGTGACAAAATCAGTCCAGCACGTGCATGAAGTAATTCTCTATACGTACGATTGTCTGCAAGTGAACTGCTCTCAAGTGGTGTCTGTATAGATATTGTATATGTATAATAAATGGGATGTGTCGTTAGACTTTATCTTCAGAGCGACGTGACGTGCAATCTGAATGGCTGAGCCGTCCTTGAGAAACAGGCGGTTGTCATGAGGTCATGCATTATTGAGAAGCCATTGCTGAAGGTTTAAGGCGGGCTGAAAGCATGGAATCTCAAATGGCAACGTTCACAAATACTCATAAATCCCTTTTTTGAATCTTTTACATGATTCAGTTATGCATGGGGCACTGGAGGAATGAGTTCATAGCCGTTAGGTTTTATCCAGCCAATGTATGAGTGCGAGTTACCCCCAAATATATAAATATATATATAAAAACACTTTTAGGAGCCATTATATTGGCCCATTTCAAATAGCCATTTGATTGGCTGGATTTTGTGTAATGTAACATAATGTTTCATGAAGTCTGCATTTAATATTTTGTCCAACAAAATTTTTATTGTTTTGAAAAGAAATATTTAAACTGTCTCATGAATCACTCATTTCTCTATTCTGTTCAACAAAAGGAACTATTTGGAAGAATGTTAGCAGACAGATTTCTCTTTCACTATTTACTTTTGTTGAAGTAAAGATTAATGATAGTGAAAGATGCCCCAGAACAGTTTAATTTATTCAATTCCTAAACATTTCCTATCTCCTATCCATAATGAACGAAAAGTAATGTTACAATCTTAATATTTTTTAATGGTAATCAATGGGGATCCAAAAACTCCAGAAAATACTTCCAAATATCTTTTTTTTGTGTTTAACCTAACAAATAAATGTATACATCATCGTTTCCGGCTACACCTAACTCACTAGGAATATCTTCTTTTCTAACCAATTTACTTTATCAAAAAAAAGATTTATTTTTAACTTTTGTAACTTCTCTCTCTGTGTAACTTGGTGGCATTGTTCTAGCACTTGTTCACCTATTGTTGTATCGGCTATTTACCGCTTCATTGTCTCCTCGACTACTGTAAGTCGCTTTGGATAAAAGCGTCTGCTAAATGCCTAAATGTAAATGTAAATGTAAATATGATGGACCTTTTGATAGGACTTCCGTTCTAAAATACATTTCCAACTAACATTTTTTACAGTATATAACAGTTATTTACCTTATACATTATAAAGAAGCATTTCATGTTAGATGAATGGTAAGTGAGATAATAGGCAAAGAAATACTAAATAACAATTTAATAATTGGTTACAATACAAGTAATTTTGGTTGTTTGCCCTGAAATTCCAATTCCAAATTATTTGTCCCGTAGCAATTTTCATCTTTGCTAAACTGTTGTTAAAAAAACACACTATTTAAAATATTAAAAAATGTATTAACATTTACAGATTAATTTGTTTTAATATCTTTAAGGACGCACTTAAATCTTTTTGCAGTCCCCCGGGGTCCATGCACCTCAGTTTGAAGACCCCTGCACCAAGATGCTTATCCCTCTTTGATGGATGGTGAGGAAGAGGATAGTAAACTAAGAGTTGAATAATTCAAAAGTGACTCAACTTTATTTACAAAAAGCTACTTTTTTCTATTTTTCACAAATGAAATGTATGCCAGCCTCCCATCAGATTTGGCACATGGCCCACATACAGACACACATGTACACACACATCTTATTCCCTACATTCCCACTGAGATCTTTACCTGACAGCTTCTCGCCGCTCCATGTTTTAATCAGCAAAGAATCCTGCTCCATTACCACAAGCTGATAGGCAGTCCAAGTAATTGTCTGAAAAAGAAACCATTCCTGCCCTCTGAAGAGAGAAAGAGCACTGAAAATGGCTTAAGTGTGGCCATTTTTCCAGAACAAAGCCAGGCTGAGTGGCTTGTTAAATGCAAAGTCTGGTCTCTTCTGCGGGACCCTGCAGATTTGTGCCGGAGAAGTGGGACAGGAGTCGGAAAATACAACAGCGGCACAAGGACGAAATGAAAGCTGAGTGTCATCTCGGGCATGAGGACAGAATGTGGATCAATGCACTTGGCACTTAGATTCTTTCTGTAAGGAAGTTTAGGGATTTTAAGTGTCTCTTTTATACAAGCGTGAGCACACATAGCACTGTGCAATGTTACAAACTCTCTTGCAAAGATCGATGAAAAGAAACCCGGAGTTATAACGCTTTATAAACCATTTTTCTTTAAGGGATAGGCCACCCAAAAGTACAAATATGAATCGATGATCAATGTTTCAACCTCAAGTTCCAAACATGTATATACTTCGTACTGTGGTCGTCAATGGTGCCTGTTCATCTCAGGTAACATTTTTCTAAATATCTTTGAGTTTAACACTTCTTTTACTCATTCATGTTTGCTCTTAATTCGACTTTTAAATAAATCATTAATATACAGACAATATGCACATGAACACATAACGTCGCAATATCATAGCCGATATCAACAGGTCTTCGTACATGATATAGTACATGATTACAGCTTCATTGTCTCCTCGACTGTTGTAAGTCGCTTTGGATAAAAGCATCTGCTCAATGCCTAAATGTAAATGTAAATGTAGTGGAACTCATTTAATCGTACAGCCCTACCTTTTCCAAGAATGGCATACAATTTACATTTACATTTAGTCATTTAGCAGACGCTTTTATCCAAAGCGACTTACAATAGTCGAGGAGACAATGAAGCGGTAATAGCCGATACAACAATAGGTGAACAAGTGCTACAACAATGCTACCGAGTTACACAGAGAGAGAAGTTACAAAAAGTATATATAAATTTATTTATTTTTTTATTTTTTTGATAGAGTGAGTAGGTTAGAAAAGAAGTGAGTTAGTGAGTTAGATGTAGCCTGAAAAGATGAGTTTTTA
>CM065665.1:13146608-13319108 GCA_033220385.1 Triplophysa yarkandensis
ATATTCACTAAAGCAAGTCCGGACTATACACCTGCGCTACAATACCGACAGCACACTAAACATGACTGACTGTCAGACTGATTAAAAGCCTAATGAACATCCAGCTTTATTTGATGAGCATTACATTAACATCTGATTTCAGTAAGAAAAGACCTGATTTACTCTCATTGACTGATCATTTTGAGTCGGTGCTTAAACACTCTTTAAATTCTACGTTTTCAATTTAGGCATGCACACAGCAGAGCTCATTTGGACACTGTCACTTAGAGAAGAAGTTAATTACATGCTCTATTAACAATCATCAGGGCCAACATCTCCATCTCCAGATCCTTATTTCATATCATGCTTCTTACCTTTAGGGTGGGATTGGGATGGAGTAGTCTAATTTCCCTCACCTGGGACTTTTTCACTCCCAGAAGTAGTTCAGATCACTTCTCTATTTCTTGTTAACGGTCCTCATGGCTATTCAATTATGGAACAATGACAGAATAAAGAGAGGTTGTGGTGCTGGAGTTAAACACACCGGTCTGTCTCTATGGAGAAGACAATTTAAATAAACTAGATGTCACATTTTCCGGTCCAGTGGAAAAGCGAATTCATAGGCCATAGATGAATGAATTCATGGGGAATGATATCACTAGTGATGGCCCTGTAGTGGGGCATTATTTACCCGAGAAACATATACATATTGATGACACTAAACAAACAAAGGGTAACACATATTAAAGGGATAGTTCGCCCCAAAATGTAATTCTGTCATTTCCTGACCCCAACATTTTAAATCTTTTTTGGTTTAAAAAAAAGATGATATTATTTATGTCAGTATTCAAAAACCATCCTCATTAAAAACCAATGAAAGTCAATGGGGACCAATGTTTTTTGGAGACCAACATTGTTCACATCTTCATGACTCTAGCTTAACAGAATTTGCATTATGGGGTGAACTGTTCTTATAAAAAATATAGAATTATGAGATTTCAGAAGACAACAGTGATGTGTTCTGTATTCACACCGACATATGTTCCACAAAGTTACAAAACCCTTTCAACCCTTTTTGCATTGTGCTCTTCCTTTGGCTTAGGCCCTGAGCTACACAGCTGTCATTGAGTATTCCGCACAACTGGTTATATACCCGCATACCGTTATTGATATTTCCAATTCACCAGAAAAGATCAGTTTTTGTTTGAGGTGCTGCTCGGGTATTTTTAGCCGTGCCATAATAAGCTGTCAGATCATCAGGATGCAAGTAGCCAGGTGTGAAATGCACAAATTCGCCAGCTTCTCACGACCGCATGTTTAGATATGGACCCTGACTTGCGTAAACGCGCGCCGTGGATGCTCGGCTATTGTAGCGTGAAGGTAAAGCGTGAGCTCTTTATAACCCCCGCAGAGAGTAAGACATGCAGCCAGCTCGTCTTATCGGTTTCAATGACAGGCGACAAACAAATGCATTCGTCCGCACGGCACAGCAAACCAGATGAAGCAGATTGAGCGAAACAAGATGGAGACACGGTTCACCAGTTAGATGGCTTTTATGGCCGACAAACATCAACGCGGTTTAATCGATTCAAATTGCCAGAGCCCGTTTGTCATTATTACAGCGTCGTCCCTTGGCACTGCGGCAGAAGCTAGCCAGGGCATTGTTTGTTTAAATGTAAGGGTCACTGGGCACAATATAGGCCAAAAGGGCCATTGTTAGCATTGTCTGCTTGTTTTGAAGCCAGTTATTTTGAATGAGATAAGCTCTGAGATCTAAATGCGTGAAGGATAATTAGCAGTAACGACACCCATATTTTTTTCAGTTAACACAACCTGCCCAAAACATAGCAGCCGCAGAAATGGCTGACGCATGGCAAACTGTAACATCGCTGGCATGTAGAGGGTTGTCATGGGATTACTGAACACATCCAATGCACCCGTAACAAAACAAGACTTTGACATCCCATCTACCTTCTGGTCATGGGATTGTGCGACTGTCAGTTTGTGTTCTTGTGAATGGAAGTAAACAAACTGCGTTTTTTAACATGAGACTGCAGTCAGAAGTTGTAACAGAAACATGATATTTAAAGAAGTTATCTGTAACATTTTATGTGTACAAAAACCATGTATATGACCACATTCACAATGAAAAACTGTCATTTGACTTTAAAGACGATTAAAAGCATAGTTTCATTTGGTTAGTTTCAAATTTGTACAGGATATTTTTTTTTCCTCTGCAGAACAAAAAGAAATATATTTAAAAGAATGTTTGTAACAGTTTTACTATTAAAGTCAATGGAGCTCACTTTTTAAAAATATCTTTATATAAAAAAAATTATACAGGTTTGAAACAACTTGAGATTGATGACATTTTCCTTTTTGAGTGAACTTTGTCTTTTAGTACAAAAAGTAACCCGTTTTAAAGTCCCTTTTTTGGTCACCAATTGTCATCTTTAAAACTTATGAATCAAAATTACATATCTGAACATTTTCGAGACACTTGAATATAACTCTACCCCTAAGCTTTATTAAGTATACCCAGATACATGCCTCTGCAAGTGAGTCCGGTCTCTAAAGCACACTTGTCAGTTCCAGATGCTGCAAAAACTGAAAGTGAAACTGAAAGCTGCAATCATTTGAGTATAACTGTACATGGCTTCGTTCCATATTTATGCCTCAAACTGTCCATCATTGGGGTCAAATGAGTTCATGTGATGTCATTAAGGTCATGAATATGAAAAATAGCCACGCTGTCACTTGACTATAAAATACTCAGCAGTGCGTAATAATTATACATTTGTACATGTCCTATAACATATTAAGAACATCATATATTCACCGTGGGTTGGAGGGTTGTGTTTAAAAATAAATTGTAATAGAGAGGCATTTTAATTAAAGGTAGCTGTGGATGATGGCATTTACCTTTGGTTTTGGGTAGCAAGTATTAAAACAAGGAAAACACTCATAATTCATAATGTCATCTTGTAGGCACTCACCACTGACATCACCACCAGCTGTTCATGAGTATATGTGCACAAGCGAAGAACAATTGCTATTAATAAAATATGGCATAATACAAAAAAATCCACTCTTTAAAAACCGAATCACAATATTTCAAACAGGGCAAGAATGTTGACTTTATAACATTAACCAGCAGGGACCAGTTTTTTTTTTTTGCTGCACACCGACCGAAATAACCATAGTCCAATTTGTGCTTCAGTTATATCTTCCCGTACTTTGAGGTCACAGGTGTCTAAAAGGCTCTGCTTCTGCCCCACAACAGTAAACATAGAGCTGAGAAACAGGTGAAAGGGCGGCTAATATTCACTTTTAGTCTGTGTTACTGGAACCTCAACTCTGTCAGGAAGTTCATAATGACAGCTTTCAAAAGCACTCAAACAAACAAACGCACACGCAGCGGTTGGGAAGGGCCTTGTGATTCCAGCAATGTATAGGAAAGGCCTACAGAATGGACCGACGAAAGCACAACGTAAACAAAAATATGTTCTTTATCCTAAAGAAATATACATCAATTCCTATACCTTCACAATTAAGATCATATCTTATGTGAAATATATCATAGGTCTTATGTGAAATCGTCCATAATGTTGTTTATTCTATGTATATGCGGCTGCAATAACAAGCAGCGGTAAACTGACTGAGTAGACCATGGGAAAACTATTGTTTTGTGTTTGTCATTTTAAAATGTGCTATTCTGGGCAACGATTCAATGCTGACTAAACGGCTGAAAGCTTTTTAGTGTAAAACCTGTTTACAGTGTTTTCGGCTTTTCGTATTAATGTAGGACTCACTGAACCGAAACCTTCAGGAAATGCATGATGAAAATTCTAATTTCACTCTAAAAATGCCAGTTCAAACCCAAACTCACAATTATACAATCAATTTCAGCTTTGTGTATAATTAATCCTAACAATTTGGTGTTGTGATGCCTCATGTTTTTCAATAGGGTAAAAAAGCATAACATTTAATTAATTTCGCCGTAAAAGCATATAGCTGAATATAATACTTTGCCTATGTCAACATATCTATTTAAAGGTCATATGTGCCGTTTTGGATGATCAATTAACAGAAATGCAATATAATATACATGACTGCTCTCAGAGACATTGCATAACAGTCAAGTATGTAATTTCTCTGAGGGAAGTTATGTATATTATATTGCATTTTTTACTTTGCATTTCTTCTTCACATGGCTATCATTTTTCTTGTGTAAGAAATTTTTTTTATGTGGCTTAGGTAATATTACAAAAATAAGCAGTTTTATTATATATATAAAATCATGTAAAACATGTTTCATGTGGCTTAGGTAATAATACAAAAATAAGCAGTTTTATTATCTAAATAAAATCATGTAAAAAATGTTTCATGTGGCTTAGGTAATATTACAAAAATAAAAAGGTTTTATTATCTAAATAAAATCATTTAAAAGCATATTTTTGTTGTTGAAAAATATTAAAAGAATAATTGGATAATTAATAATCCAACCTTTTATTTTTCTAACTGTTTTTAAGTTTATGTTATAAAACCATACGTATTTATTTAAAAATATGTATTTGTTACTTACAACAGTATTTTTGGTGAATTCTTTTAAAAATATTTGAGTTATTTAGATTAACTTAACTTTTTTACTTACATTTACACAACTTTCCACATAAAAACACAGTAAAACTTGTTAAATTGAGTGTAGAAAGTCAATCACCGAAAAATTACTTTAAGGATTTCGAAGGCATGGTTATGAATGATCTGATTCATATAAAAATATAAAAAAATAAGAAAACAGCATCCACACTCAAAACTAAAAATACTTTTAAAAGCTTTGAAAATCCCATTAAAAATCCCATTAGAAATGGCCAAAAAATATTGGTTTATACTATATGTTTTCTAAATTGTAGAGAAATTAACTGCTTGGTTTTATATCCATTATTTCAATATTTTCCACTTAGAAATCAATTTAATGTTTTTTAAATGTTTTTACTTAATGTTACTGTTTATTTTTGTGATGTTTACTAAGCCTCAGTTTACACTACAGTACTGAGAGTTCATTAGTAAATATAGCAGCATTTAGGTCACATACCCAAGGGGAGATGAAGGGGTCTGGGTTAATCATTTAAATGAATGGGAATGCTACTCTAACAGATGCTTTCTTCCTCTAGCCTTGACCGGTTTGGGTGTTATATGTGAGGGGACTTGAAATGCAAGTCTCCTTGTGTTTCAGCGGTGGAAGATCTCAGCACAGTTCCAGTTATGTCTACAGTCACAAAAACATACCAAACAAGAACACCGGCATGCAAAGAAATAAGCATCCCTGTAACGATCACTGATGCTGTCTACATTATAAGCACGTGTGGAGGATTCGTGAGGGGCTGCAGGTCTTTTCAGCCGTTGCTTTTTGATCATAATTAAAGCCTTACTATTGCGCTTGCTCAGAGATGGGGTTATGAATAAAAAAAATGTACAACCTTAATTTATACCGTCCTTTATGTGATGTGGTGTGGAGGAACGTTCCGTTATCAGATGATTTTCACCTAGAGGATGACAGTGTATTCCCCAAAGTGTTTGTCTAACCCACATTCCCGAATGAATGCAAATCCTTTATTTATCCTACATATTTGTCTCATGTCCTAGAAATGTGGGCTTAACACCACCGTGTGTGTCTCTCTCTCTCTTCCGTCTTTACTCCCTCAGCATCCTGCTTCACTGAAAAGAAGCAGACATCAATATATTTATACCGGTGGATGAAAACTAGACAGAGCATGCATGTGTGAAGGTGCGTGTGTGTAGGAGACAGAGAGAGAAATTGGGGACGGAGAAAGAAAGAACGTTCTCTAGCAATGGTGGGCCTAAAATCTAAATTCCGTCATCGTTACTCATGTTCTTCTTTTTTCAAAACTACATGATCTTCTAATTAATGCAAAACAAAAAAAGAAGATATTTGAAGGATGTTGGTAAGCAATCAGTGGTGGTACCCGTTCACTTCTTATGTATGGACACCGAACCAGCGCAATGAGTGCCGTCGCTGTCGGACTACAACATTTTTCAAACTATCCCATTGTGCGTTCATACAGCTTTGAAAAACAAGAGCGTAAGCAACGAATACAGTATGTTTAACTCACTTCACTTATGCATGGTCTTTATTTAATGCCACGCAAACAAAAATATTTTATAATGTACATTGCATTTTAAACTTAAGCGCAACTACACCTAATTAACTTGGTGAGCTTGTTGCCCACACCCCAACCCAACTCCTGTATACGAAAATCCCAATGATACAGACACGAAACAGAACATCTGGATATCAGCATAGACTAAATGTGAGCGCGGTGTGAGGCAGCGAGGCTAAATGGTCATTCTGAATAAGCTGCAGGGTATAGAGATGCCTGTCGCAGCAATGTAAGGAACGCCTGATAAGTCACCCTGTACGTGTGGGTCTGTTTTTCAACCTTCAGAGAAATGTCAAAAAGAAAAAGACACGTGGTCTGACTGCACTGTATTGCCAGCATGTCAATCATCAGGTTCTCTTGGTCTTTTAGAGAGAATTCCTACAGTCTTGAAATCTTGCCTGTGTGAATTTACATTTGAAAGTGTCGCTATTAGCTTGTTGGTCAAAGCTCAGATGTTGCATTTTGCCTTTGGCTCAGATTTCGTTCATTCTACATAAATTAAACTTTTAGTGCCAGTACTCAATCATCAGTTAACTATGCCTGACAGGATTTTGTGTTCCCCCCACAAGCATCATATTTACACGGTCCCTTTGAAAATGCAATTAAGGAACACAGTTTAAGCAGCTTCGCTGCGAATATTCCAAAGAACAGACAACCAGTCACTTCACTTGAACCTGTAAATGAGGCGTTTTGTAGGTTATTAAGCATAGGAAGTACAAACTTGCTTCAAGATTTCACCTGCACGCGATATTTTTGCCACGCTTTTGCTTTTGCCGAGGTACTGATGTGACGGAGCGTTACCGTGGCAATGGTAGCATCAATACTAATGAGGTACAGCAAATGTGAGGCAATGATGCTCAGCTCCGCCCACTCATAGGGCTGATAGAGCGTAACCATCGAAAAAGCGAAATCATTTGTTAGTTATGAACTTCATCTCTCTTTTCTTTTCTCAATGTTTGCTTTGTAGAATATGTCAGATAAGAACTAATGAGTAGCCTAACCAAAAAAATCCTTATATGTATACACAGCACATGCAACCCCCTACCCCATACGAACACTTATTTACAAGACATAGCCAGTGGGACAAATAATTCTATTATATCAGTTACACAGAAAAAATAAATGCCAGGCCGCTGGCAGAGCTGAGATTACTGTTTATTCCAAAAGCGGATAATAAGACCACAGAGAGAATGAATAATCACAGTCTGAAAATCACTCATAAAAATGATAATAAGCATGGCAAGGTGTATTTTAACACAACGCCGGAGGTAGCGAAAGGAACATATATAAAGTGTTAAAGACACATTGAGAAATCACGTAATGACTGTGTCAGGCTATATTCACATTTGACGTCTTTTTCAAAGCTGGAAGCATCCGTTCTACAATATAATCCTATGAAGTAAACCTTGTTTTCAATAAAGTCCAGAGCTTTTTTAGAAATGCCAACCATGTCAAGCACCTTTACGAAAGCTGACCAATGACAAAACAAGAGTGGAAGGTGATTGGCTGAGCAGGAGGAGGCACTAAAAAATAAAATGGTGTCTGTAATAGCGGTTTGAGCATAGTTTGGAAAAATATATATTTAAAAAAAAATTCGAATTACTTTTGATTGCATTTCTGCTAGGTAGTATTACACAGGGTGCAAATATTTAACATGGATTTGTAAATATCACACAAATGAGCAGTTGTAATAGCTTAGTAAAATCTTATATAAACAAAAATATTTTTAGTGGATAATGTTAAAATATTTATTAAAATCCAACTGTTAATTTCTTTCAAATTAACAAATATTTTTAAAGTTAATCTAATGGGAAAAAATATTTTTTCTTTTTTAATGAGTTCTAATAGAAATATTTGAGTTGTATAGATTAACTTTTTATTTACATACATATATTAATTAAAACAGTATATTTAATAAATTTGAACACTTTTTTGTTTATTCTTTTTTGTGTGTGTGAATTGTTCATGTAGACGCAGCAAAAAATTGAGTGTAGCTTTAAAATACGTGGTTAGTTTAATATTCAAATATAACTTATTTTGCTGTCCATGCTTTCGTCTCTTTATTTGCTAAAAAAAACTCTCAACAACTCAAAACTGGAGGCCATTTGAATTGATGGAACCCAAATGAAGTTATGAGATGTGCTATTAGTAAAAATGTTATCTGCTGTTTACAAATAAAAGGTGAATGGATTTTAATATACAGTAGAATTCTGAGTGATGTGCCAATCCATCCAAGGCCTACCCACAGCGCAGTGTCACGCAGCCCGAAACCAATAAAAAGCCGTGATGTCCTCGCACTTCATAAGATGAATGGAGACAGAATGCAGAAAGTAGACGGACGAAAGTGATGAAAGGAAGGGTATGAAGGTGAAATAAACAGCAAAGATGCCCTATTGGTCATTCTTAAAGTGTGCTTACAATTACATGATCACTATTCACTGAAAGCCATTCAGTAAAGGTGACACGGATAAATCACAAGAATGAAAGGCTTCTTTAATATTCCTCATTTTTATCATCTTCCAGCTGAGGGATGAAGAAAATACTCAGAATCAAGCTGTTATTTACAAACCATGCCCACACGGTTTGCTTTTTACTTATATTTAGCATTTTTAAATAAACTATAATTTCAAGGTGATAGTTACCAGAAAAATATAATCTAAAATGATCATTTTTCCGCAAAATACAAATATATTTTTAAGAATGCTGGTTATCAAAAAGCACAAAGGAACAAAACAACAAGTGAATGGATGCCAAATATTGACATTCCTCAAAATATCTTCTTTTGTCCTTTGCGAAAAAAAAGTACGTCACTCGGGTTGAAAATGCCAAGAATTAACGACAAAATTCAATTTTTGATAAACAGTCACTTTAAGAGATCTTTTCAACTTTGATTCCACAAGTGTGCTTTTAAAAGCCGACCACAAGAGGACACAATCCCTGGTTAACTCAGGGCACATTATTCACAAGATAGACATAGATGGACAAAACATCTTTATACAATTTCATTTAATCTCTTTCTGGTTTCATTTTGTTCTAACCATAAACATGCATATGCATAAACCTTCTTAATAATAGGCTGTGCATGTTTATCTGTATTTCCACTGAACATTTGAACAAGAAGCTTAAAGCGTTGCCCGCATGGGTTCACAGGGTCGCACAACACAAGCCTTTCAGCTGCATAGACTGAGAGCCTTCTCATTGATAGAACGAGAGCGCCAAGGGTAAACGTGGGAGTACGGATTCTGACGGAGAAAGTATGCAGGAGCGAGAGATGTGGAAACTGAGTAAGCGGCAGAAAGAGAGAATTAAAGAAACGAGAGGGGGTGTGAGATTTTATTCTCAGAGAGTGAAGATTAATTCTACCTTCAGAGAGAAGAGACTGTTCGTAGAGAGGCTTCAATCCATCCCGATGTGGAGACAGATATACGCAGAGCAAAGTAAAATGGTTCTGTGGACGGTGGAAGTGCAAAATATGAAGACCGCCCTTTAAAAGCCTCTCTCAGGTTCACAAATAAATTCTGAAATCCCTTAGGCCCTGACCTGCAGCTTACCCGGACCCCAGGGACCCTTGATGGCCTCCACCCTAGATTAGACCCGGCCTGTCACCCTATTTGGGATTTCATTGCTCTTTACTACCATCCATTTTCATATTCCCCCGGAAAGCTCCGTATTTTTCTTTAATGGCTTTCGAAAATGTGATTTCTCTATTTCATCTTCTGATTATTTCCTGCTATTTTGTGCAACTGCTTCGAATCCGCGACACTCTCACGAGTACAAGCTTAGGAAGATTTTCCTATTTTTCACTCTGTTCTTTATTTGGTGCAAAATCTTTCTTCGAAATAATCTTCAAGCTCCCTGGTTAAATATTCAGAAGTATTAGTGTGTGGTCGCCCGAAAACAGACTCTCATTAACGTGTCACGCGCATGCTAATGAGCGAGCTTTGCAGAACCACAGAGCCCACGGGAAGAAGGAATTGAGAGTCTCTAACATGCTCTGTGTGAATGGCCAGTGAAAACCCAAGCACAAACCGAGTTTTCACAAATAAAGCGTAGACTTTTCCCTTCTGAACATTATGATTAGTATTTCCCAATAAAAATATTACAAACTGCAAACTGTTTGGGGCAATATTCCAGGCGTGTTTTGGATAGGGTTCTAGTGTTATTACACTAAAGCCATCATCGGGTAATAAAAACATGCAGAAATGTTTGCATTTAATGTTTCTAAAGTGAATGGAGTTTAGATAAAACTATAAAACATTACGTTAAACGACACTTTTGAATATGTTAAGCTCACACAACATAAAATATCTTCCGATTCATTTCCCTGGCTTTTTATTGTTTACTCATCATTTGATCAAGTTGTTATCTCAATTAATTTTTTTTTGAAACAACGGAACGCAAAATCAGTTGCCCGACTTCCAATAACTGGACAACAAGCAAATTCATGAGTTCACTCAATCATGGATTTAACTCCATCTAACTCACAACACGACACTTTTATTATTTATTTATTTATAAATATTTATTTCCCTATTTATTTATTTATATTTAATTTATTTATCAATTATTTTTCATTTAGTTATAAACATACTCATAAAAATTGGTGGACACCTTTTATTTAGTACACACAAAACAGAATATTGTTTTTTTCTATAAAAACATATTACTTTAAGTAATTACTCTTGTTGGATCAACATATTCAGGTTGGTCATTTTTTTACAACAGGAGCAGGCAGTTATAGGTTACCATGAAGTCACAAAAAACATTGAAGGATGGGATTTGGCGGTAGCTTAGAATTTATAAGTGCTTTTATAATTTAGTGTTTGAAAGTGTTTGAAACCAATGCCACTAAAACCCTGTTGAAATTACCAATTGAATAAAATTACTTTTATAATTTTTCTCCAAAACAAATGTTTAAGCATGTATTTTTTTCTTGGGGTAAAATCGAGAATTTGTTTTTTTAGAACTGTGTTAAAAATTACACATCATTAAAACAACAAAACAACACGTATGTACTGATGTAAAGATGTCTCATATAAAAAAAACTATTTCTTTTTATAACTATTTCTGTTAAACTACAAAAAATGCAGGATATAAAATAGTACATATGCATCTCTGTAGTGTTGATATCCTGCAAATAAAGACAGTCTTAGTGATAAAGAAAGTTTGCTGGGGTACTGATTAATGGGCTTGCATTTATCGACAAACTGAACAATGTAAATACTGTGGCATATATATTTATCTATAATTATTAAACTATTGCTAGTATCACGAATAAACGGTAAAGATTTACATTAATCAGCTTGCTATGATTCCAAAGTTTTATTTATTGAATAAATAGGTAAATTATTCATTTTAGAACCCCGACATGTCCCCGATTATCGAAGAAAAGCATGTGACATGTGCACTTGATGAAGAGCAACCTTCAGAAACATATCTTTGAAGGATGCAATAAGCAAAGCCTGGCTGGGAAACACTTGAGTGGTCAGAATGTTACCACGCAGTTCATTTCCATCCTTATCTCTTTCATTTCTTCACACTGTCTCTTGCCCACTCATTCCGACACACTCTCTCTCTTTAGTCTCTCAATCTCTTCCTAGAAAAAAGGGCAGAGTTGCCATTTAGGGCCAAATAGAGTCCATCAATAAGTTGTCACAGGGGAGTGCCTTTGTGATAAGCCATTAGGTTGGGTTTCTACCCCATTTCCATCTATACCACCGGCTGTCCGCCCTTAGAACAGCTCACAGGCCTACAGCTCGATCACATAGGAAGACTACAGTATGCCACCTATATACAATTTGCATATTTTTATTGAACACTCTGATATTGTTAAAGCATTCTCACCTGCCAGACTGACCCATAGAGTCATCAAACACTGTTAAGGGGTGGACTTATCTAAAATTGAAAAGCTGAAAAATGAACGGATTATGATGATGAAAAAAACTCGCAGAAAATAGAGTTGGGATATTTATTTCGCTTTCCGCAAGGAGCATTGAAGCTATGCAGCTGACATTGCACATTCTGTTAGATGGTCATCCTTGAAATAACCTTAATGCGTCAATCCAGTAGAGCAATTTTGGGGAACGCTTGTCAATCCATATGCAATAGACTGTCGGGGAAAGGGTTGGCGGTGGGCTGTAGGTGTGAGGATCCATAAACTGCACATTAAGATGTGTTCACAGACAAATGAGAGAGATGAGGAGAAAGAAGGAGAGATCAGGACAGCTGTAGTAAAGAGCAGATTAGCGGCTGTCAGAGATCTGGACAGATGGCACTAATGGTAAGAGCAAACTGTAACAGTGCCTGTTCTAATGTTATGCAATAACACATCACGTTACAGTAGGATGAACTCTAATGCAAACTGGTTTGGAGCAGAAGAGCTCGCAGAAGTTGTGTGTTAAAGAAAGGCATACACAGTTTTCTGACTAGTGCAATATGTTTTATGTTTCAGCCCAAAATGAGATATTGAATGTTACAGAATACAGGCTGAAAAACCTGAAACTTAAAGATTCCCATCATGAATCGCGGCTAAAAAAGATGTTTATCTCATCTGAACGAGGAGACAGGGTGAGCCGATTTAAGTTTCGCAGATAGAAAGGTCAGTCCAATACGTCAGGATGATGTCTGGTTAAAAACTGGCTGGGAAATCTCAGACTTGTCTCTGAAGTGTCAAACAGCACGGTGTGCTGCTGTAAACCAGGGCTGCTGTTGCATCAGTAGTTCAGGCTCGTAGGATTGGTCAGCTGCAGGCTCAAAATGCATATATGATCACAACATCAAATCTCAGAAGTCAAAAAGATGCTTCAAAGATACTGTGATTGTTATTGTCTTTATTCAATGATCGGCATCGGCGTGACATGAACCTCGCATGAAAAATTTTTGGGGTAGAATATTGAATGCAAAAATATTTTGAATTTATCTTCAAGGCTTAAAATCATCAATACTTATTTTGAAAGTAAAAAACTCACAATTGCATGATGAAAAAAGGAATATGTTTAATTCAGAAAGGTTTCGATTTTGTATGTATTACAACGTATTTAAGCATAAAATTACATCAAAAGTACATTTATTTAATTTTATATGTGTCTGAGAAACGGCTGTAAACAAAAAGGAATGGATCTACAAAAGAAATGGATCTTACTGATCCTACATTATTTGCATTTTGTGATGTCATAGAATATGAATAGAATACTAGGAGGTACAACAAGGAATTTAGAGTAAATAAAAGTGAAAGTGAACTGACATCTAGCCTTCAACCCATCCCAAGTGCACACACACAGGAGTGAACATGCACAAACCAACTGTGAACACACACCCGGAGCAGTGGGCAGCCATTTATGCCAATGCGTCCGGGAACAGTTGGGAGTTCGCTGCCTTGCTCAAGGGCCCCTAAGTCATAATATTGGCGACCCGACACTTGAACCCACTACCCATGCCCATGACTTCCCCGTTTTTTTCCAATGTGAAAATCCTATGTATTTTTTTCAATATATATGTGCTTTTGACTTAAAAAATGCGGAAAATGTTAAACCATGTACCTGTCCACTCTGTTACTCATTAAAGTAAAATAAAGGGTAAAAGTAATACATCCAAATGCAGGTAACTCTGAGATCGTTAAACGTTACATGTAAAAGGTATAAAATGTACCTGCAATTACAGAACAACCATTTTTCTGCTAAAATGAGAAGACATTGGAAGTGTTGGACTTGAAATCTAAAGTACCCTAAAAATAGTTGAATGATTTAGAAATAATTTTAAGATTCTTAAGCAAATCTAGAATGTCCCCTTAATCCCCTTAATGGATGTGACTGTGATGGCAGGGTTATGGGACATACATCAATGTATCAAGAAACAATTGCTGTTCACCCAGCTATAATCTTAGAACCGAAAGAAATCCTACTCTGCATCCAGACTTTCCATGGCACCATGCTGGGCAACCATCCAAGCGCTGATCAATGGCTATTGCCGGCCCGCTACCTCTAGGAAAATACAGACTAATTGAGAACTTGGAACGAAGCCAGGCAAAGAAATTTGCACAGTGATGTGATATGCTCCGCCATAATTCATAAAGTGCTATTGGCGTGGGGAGAGAGAAAGATTGACTGGTTTTCGGCAGTAAACACGGATCTGGAGCAATTTGATGTGCCAGCGTGATTTGAAGATATTTTTCAACCATTTGCTTTTATAATCATTAATCAACGATAATGCCCCGCTGATGCCATCCCCGTTATGAGTAATTTAATCTCGTCTTTTCTCTCCATTTCAATGGCAAATACAATTCAGAGGGAGCAACAGAGAGACGGAGATGAAGAATTCAGTCATAATCTTTCCTCTGCAATATAAACAGCCCACGATATAAGCAGACTGTATTGCCGGTGACAACAACAGGCAGATTTATATTCATCCTCAACGAGGGACAGAACGTTCCTCTGCGCGGGAGACTCGTGAGCCCTCTGTTCCCTCATGCAGATTTGAATTACAAGAAGGCCAGAAAAATCTGTTGGGACGCCAACAGGAAAAAGAGATTATCTTACGGCGTCCAATCCGGAGGAAACAACAACAAAGAAGGCGGAAATCTCAGAGGTGAGAAAGAAGAGTAGATGGCGAGATAAAGGCCGGAGGACACGAGAACTGAAAAAAGAGTTGGGGAGGGTGGCGAGGGTGGCGAGGGGAAATGCGTGATGGAGACATGTGGGAAGATGAGCAGTGGAGCAGGAAAGAGAAGCCGGGGAGTAGCAGGTCGATTTGATTTTTTTCACCAAACTGTCTGCTCTGTTTTTCATTCTCACTAATGTAATTGCCCATAAATCATTAATAATATTCCAGTCATAGCCAGCAGCCACGCATCCATGAGTATGAAGTCCTACTGATCGCGAGGCAACCGGCTCGCACACACGGCTTACAGTCTGTCCTCAGGCTGCTCCTGCAAATTCATAGAGAAAGGACCATTAACTTATCTAATTTAGCAGCCATTCCCATTATTCAGCTAATCAAGACTTCTTCTTATGAAAACAGCGCAAGAAACAGTCCAGCGCGACTGCTTTCCTATCCTCCATTTCGTTATCTCTCTGTAAAGCAGTATCTGCAAAGGTTGGCGTGATTTCAGAGCAGCCTCCACCGCTTATGTTCTCATAGCAACGTGAAGCGTTCGATATAGGCAAAATGAAAACCAAAGCTCGTCTTCGGAGCCTCAGCGGGACCCCGGGCCTGCAGTTGCGTAGGGCGTACGACGCCTCAGTGTGTGGTGAATTGGACACACTCGGATGCAGATGTGCCGAGCGTCTACATACACACAGCGGGAAGTCCATCTTCGGAAAGCTAATTAGTCTTATTTAGGAACTCAAAGTTGGAAGGTAAAGATGCTCCAATCTGCTCTGTTTCTTGAAATATAAGGATTGTTTGCCTATAACAACAGCTCCAGCTGTGAATGATGTAGTCTGAGATAATGTGTTTGCACGGATGCATGGGAAGATGAGGAGGTTATTGCAGAACCATATTGAAAGGTGTTATATTGGCCGTGACCTTTTGGCCTTGAAGCAAGAGTTCAGGGAAAATGAAATTTTTCTCCCTAATCTCATCCCAAATGTATATGATGTTCTTTCTTTGACAACAAAAAACCTTTTTCCATATATATATATATATAAAATAATATGTAGTATTGAATTAAGGTGCATTTTTCTATTTGGCTTAAAATACTTAATATATCATTTTACTTCAGAAGACATTTATTAACCTTTATGAGGTGTTTGGATTATTTATTTTTATATATTTGTGTGCTTTTTGTGATATTTGCTGTGATTTGTCGGATCGGAGTGAATCAGCCTTTATTCACTTTTATTATGTCAAAACGTTTTGGTCTGTGTTTGTTTTTCAGTTTGTAAGTGGAATGTAATACAATTATTATATATTATAGTTTTGTTCATATAATTGTTTTACATTCATTTTATTTTTCAATTATTTGTGTTAAATAAACAATTTGTTTTATCAGTTGTGTAACTTTCAAGTGTGGTCAAAACAATACTGTCTAGACTGTCTAAACCTTTTTAACAAGGTTAAAAGGTTAATATTGGCAAATTTATATGAACTCGAAAGATCTAATTTACACATTAGTGTGAATGATGTTAGTACTGGGGGAACCTTAAATGTCGCTTTTTTTGTTTGATATACAATTTACAAACAAATGCAAATTCATAAAATAGTTGCCAATTTCAAATTACTTGACATAGCATTAATATTGCAACTAATGTAATTTACTTAATATTTGCATGAATTTTACATAAATTATAGGGAAAATATAGTTGCTACATTGATTTAATGATAATATAATTACAAACGATTTTTATACACGTGGCTATACACTTTAGATATGTTATTGTGACATTGTGACATTCAATAAATAAGTTACAAACCTCTCGTTTTGTTTTTTTCATTTGGCTAATTCTACAAAATAAAAAGATCTAGCAATGCAATGTTCTTTTAAATCATTTATATAGTTCTATATCCAGCGCACCTGTAAGGCGATGGGTTCCTGGGGGAGCCACTGCAATGGGAAACAGATCTAATAATGTGCACAACCTCAGAGATGGCATGTCTTGACTTCATGCAGTGAGAGCTCTTGTACTTCAGCCGTCATTCCCCATTGCATTGAAAAGGATCTTCCCCGCACATACAAGAATCTCACAAAAGCAGAGCAGCAAAAGACACACTCACACAGATCAATATAAGGGTCCACAGAATAAACGGTGAACCAGGGCTCTACACATAGACATCTTCATATCCCCACAACCACACACATCATATGTCACCCCTGTGTACAGTTTCATATCACCTCACTCGCATCTTTACATTATTCTTTCACTGATGCTTAACCCATAATGCATCTGATGCATATGATGACACCTGCTGTCTTTAGTTTAGATTGCTTTTCATTTATGATGTTACAAAGTCCATTAACTACTGGATTTTAAAGGTCTAAGAGTAGGTAGTACATTAGGTAAAGGGTTGCCATGTGAGCTGTCGATGCCCACACAGGTTCTGCCTCCTAACACAGCACATCATCTGTCATGGAGTCTTATAGGTGACTAATGCTTTACATAGGCGGCAGACAAATAGTACTGACTATAGATGATTCACTATTTATTATAGGGAAACAATGTTATAAGCTGACTATAATGGATTTATTTATAATTGAAGGATATACAAGTTAACAATATTAAACTTATACGTCATCTTTAACCTTGGTATTATGCTTTTGAGGAGCTTTCTGCAGTGCGCTGAGGTTTGGTATGGATTTTCTCCTCTATCTATTCAGCATGGAGTCGGTGCAGTGAATTATGACTGATACTTCGGAGGATGTGGTTCAGTAGAGGAGCTGAAGCCTACTTATTTTCATCAAGCTCATGAGCCTCTGGCCCTAACCTGCACTCCAGCATTACAATTGGAACAGCTCTATGATGTTAAGAGAGTTTAAGGGGATCTCATCTTCATAATGCCTTTATGTTACTATGATCCTAGCAATATGCCATATACGAAGACATCGCTCTGTCTTGTAGGTATTTGCTGTTGCTATTTAAATCGTCTTATTGGCATGATAAATAAACAAAGGTAAATTAAATGAAAGAGGGAATAATTAAAAAAGAGTTTACATCAGTTCAGCATTTAATTTTTTTTTCTTAACATAAAGATTTTTTGAAATTTGAAATACATGTTATGTTAAAAAATAGTATTAAATTAAGTTCACATGGTTGAATTGAGATACTCCAACAAATACTTTTTTCAATGTATTTAATTCAATCAAATTGCAAAATATCCAAACAGGTTTCACATTTTGAATATTTAAAATCTAATCCGAACATAAAATTGACAAACAGTTCCATCAACCACCATTTTGTAGATAGTAATTGTTTATGTGGCTTAGAAAATATGAGAACAAAATAGTTTTATTAACTATAAATTTAACTTTAAATTGTAAAATCTTTAAAAACATTATCTAGATGTCTTTCGGTGTAAAATAATAAAACAATTGATACAAAATTTAACAATTCATTTATCTTAAATTAACACATTAATAAGAAGTCATTATTTAACAAAAATATATTTATAATATACTGAAATTCTCCAGATTTCTGAGAAAAAATATTTTAGTTAATCGGATTCACCTAATTCTTTCACTTACATTAAAATAACATTTAAACAGCATATTAACTTAATTTCCATGCTTTAAAAACTCTTATTACAGTAAATTGTTTCAAGTTAAAACTCTATAAAACTCATAAGGATTATGGGAAAACAATCATAAAGTTTTGACATTATCTATGATTATCACAATGATTTTGGTCTTTAACCTGGTCTTACTGAGTCAATTTTAAGGATATCAATGTTATATTCCCACAAAATGTTCATGACTTAATGTAGAATGATTTGGTGTATACAAATTTAAATCACAAAAAAGGACTTGAGCTGGGTTTCCAAAGGCCACAAATATACATTTTAGTGAGACTCGCTGATCTCATACGACGCCAGACATATGGCGCAGTCATTCCATCTTATTCGTTTTCTTTGTTACCTGTTGTTATCTGTCATTCAGCACAAGCTCACTCTTGATTAAACTGGAGACAGGTGAGATGTAGAGGGCATCAGACTGACTGTTCTTGCAGGCTTGACAGAATTGTTGTGAGTGTCAGAGATAGAGCGAGTCATTTACTCGGTGAGATTTTGGGGTGGGGGTCAGGTTGAGCGGTCACAGACAAATGAGATGAGATCCACGGAAAGGAATAGATAGATCAGGGTCAAGGGAAAGGTGCTGGTTAGATTTTTAAATAGACTAAGGGGAGGCAGGGGATTTGTTGAGAACTAGGTAGACAATACATTATTTAAGTGAATATCCATGTGGATAAATTATAAGGAGCATTCAGGTTATTTTGGAGACCACTTGACTATATATTGACACTTGTATTATTATATGATGTGTTGTTCACGTAAATTCCATCCGGAGATGGGGTTTTCAAAATTCGTCAAATAAACGTTGTCAAATAAACGAGTATTAACATTTCATGAAAAAATGAACTGATGCATTTGAGAGAGGTATCAGAGCCTAAATAGAGTTATATAAATTGATAAATTGATAATACATCTCATAGACAATAAATTGATAATACATTTCTAACAAAAATGTAAAACAAATAAAAGATGTACTATTATAATGATATTATATTATTACATAAAATTGCAGGTAACCGAAGAAACTAATAACCTAATTGCTTCCAAAAGTCCTACTTCTTTGATTCATTTATTTTCAGAAAAAGTTGTTGAATTTTATCCATAAATACTAAAAATGTAGTTCTTTATATAAATAAGAAAGTAATTTTTCTTCAAAATGTACTTGAGAAATTCTTTAAAAGGTAGGATTTAAAATGTATTATGAATTATAATGGGGTAAATCAATATCGATGCTTTATAATGTACCACAGGCATGTTATCCAAGGTAAAAATACACTCAATCTATACAGACACTTGAAAAAAACTACTTAAGTGTTAAAATACTATACAACATTATTGCTTGTTTATGAAAGGAGATAAAATCAAACCAACCAGGATCCGTTTTTTTTCCGCTAAGATCTACTATAGAAACATGATGTTGGATTACATGCAAGAAGACCCACGGTGTATGATTCTAAGATAACGAAAACTTCACAATTAATTATGAAACATCTTAACAAACCCCCGGAAATCTATTCATTCATATAAAAGAGCAAACGTATCGATAGATCCTTTAAACTAAACCCACTCATCCTTTTAGCATTGATTCATAATGGGTGACTTTCCTGGACAGGGCTGGGATTAAGCCTGGACTAGGTCACAGTTAAGATCATCTTAAATAAATCAAGCCCTATAAAGGAATACTTGTGTACATCTTGGGGTAAAACAATGGCCCTGATCTGAATATGTTAATATTCTCAGGCAAGAAAGCTCAACCATGCATTTGCTCTGGGGTTAGACATAACTGTCCTATCAGAATATACGGACTACAACTTCTCAAACTGACCTCAAACAGAGCTCATTTAAAGCAAACAACCCCTACTAGGACTGTATTCCTTTGAGCAAGCACTGGCCCATTACTACAAGGAAACCATAATCTCCACGACCCCCTGACTAATGGGATCATATTGTATTTAACCGTGTTTGTCATGATTTATTCATTCTGTTGTTCAGGCACCTAAGCTCAACATGTGTGGAACAAGAGAAGTTTAATAAACGATTGAATAAGTGAAAAAAAGAAGGTTAGAGCTTCTAAGCTCATTGACATGCTTAATTACATGCCTATTGTCACTGAAGCCATTGTGACTCAAAAAAGCTCATAAATGCTGACTGAAATAGTAGGCCTTCTCTTCTTTTAGCCATTCAACTCCTATTTGTTCTTTAAAAGTCACGTAGGAGTATAACTGCGCCCACTGTAACTAAGAAGGAGCTTGGGCTATTTTTGGACTCCTACTTCAATCTACAGTAGACGCCTTTCTTCTCTGAAGGTGGCTTTCTCTGACCCCACTCTCATCCCTGATTGCCTCACGTCCCTCAAGTGTCACCCAGTGCAGTTTCTCATCAACCAGTAACAAAACCTCTGTGGGATGAGTGTGTCGTTCTCTAGGCTCAACCTCTTATCTGCCTCACATTCGCCATCACGTACACTCTCACGGGCTGTGTCAGCAGCTGTTGCTGGTACAAGGGCTTCAACAAGGTCTCAAGTGAGATAGTAAAGATCAAGACCATCAACGAGCTGCAATTCAATGTTTTAGTCAACGATGCAGGAGGTAGTTTCATCCAAAATGAAAGTTGGTATAAGAAGGGTTGTCAAGACGCCTCGAACCTACTAAACAGTAATATGTTCACAATTCTGAAATGTCTTAATATACTGATTTTCATTGATCTCCATCTTCATAACCTTTTGTATTGTAAGCTAGTGTATTGTAGTATACCGCAATGCATGTAAGGCCAGAATCCTTAACACATGGTTCTAAAACATGGAGAGTAAATATAGTATGAATTTCCAATTCCGTTACCTGTTCCTTCACTAATGTCAATGTATTTTGCACGCAACGACTCAGAAGAACTCCCACTGTTTCCTCCATCTCTTTATGTGGCTCCTGTAGCCTTCTCACCTTTACATTGTCAAATATTCGGTCAGACTTGACCTCTTTTCCATCTCTCTCATGGAGCGGGCGATTGCAGACTTATGATCCTGGCATTTACCGGGTCCATGCCGTTACGCTCTATAACCACCAACAAGGAAGATAAAGAGCACATATACGAACCGGCACTTCAGTGATGCTTAAAATACACTAAAATGTCTTTTTATTAAAGTTCTAAACACAAAACATTTGTTCTCCCAAATCGGGACGACTAGGCTGATATCCGACTGCCCCTCGCAGGCATGTGTGTTGACACAGCAGCGAGCTTTTGATAAGGACAGAAAAGTTCCTGTCAAAGAGACACCGGGGAGCCATTTATCTCACAAGTCCATGTTCTGGAAACTAGCAAGTCAGAAGGAACGTCTCTCAAGATACTTTCCCCGGGCTATCCGCAAGACACATTGACTCTCTGGAAAGAAATGAGGCAGTGGGACATTATAGGGGTGTTATGTGTCTGTTTATACTGGTGCTTCCAATGAGAACTCAGCACGTACACGGTGGACCAGAAACGCCAAACATCCAACGACCGGGAAACAAGCGATTACCATGCTCCTCATGCACGCACCAGCTTAGAAATGCACGGTTAGACCTATACGTGGAATCCACAGATTACACGGTCAGACATTGCGTTTTCTGATGGATGAGTATGGGCTGGAAAAACCACGCTGTAAATATTCAGATGTTTGTCTCATTTCAGTTTTCCAGTTCTTCCCGATTTTCTGAGCGATAATTCCTGCGGGTATCACTCTGTCATTTGTCTTCAAGAACAGAGCAACGGAGTAAAAAGCACCTTGAAGAAGGAGATCCAACGATTTGGATTAAAGTTAAAGATTGCAGAGTTGCCGTGGCGGGAAAGCAATTAGTAGATATTAGCATCAATTCATTATCTTGTGACTCGAAGGCTAAATCATTAATGCCGTTTGGTCGGAGATGTGTTTATTGAAAACGATTTGAGAAAAAGGCCTTGGAAATGTTTCGTTCTTCGTCCAACAGTGTTAAGCATCGGTCATGTGCTCGAAAGCATTTAGGCACAGACCGTATAAAACATAAACCGAGAGTCACAAGTGGGCGGAGCCAGATGACGCCAGCATGGCAGTGCATCGATGTCGGATAATCGAAAATGGGCAAAGAGGCGGGATTATGGTGAAGCTATATCGCCGGGTAACCCAAATCATGTCAAACCCAGCACGACATGATCAGGTTAGCTTAGGTTAGGAAGCTAATGATATATAGTAAACAAACGTTTAGATCCATCAGCATCATTCCACCTGTCACTCAAGTGGCCACACCCTTAATTATGCAGAACTTTAAGGCAAATTTAAACAAACTATTATAATTTTTTAATTACACTATATAAGAAATAGAATTTTTTTAAACGGACAGAAAAATAAGCTATACAAACTATTGCCTGTACAAAAGAGCACAAAAGAACATATTTTGAAGACTTTTGGTCCCAATGCAAGTAAATAGGAGCCGGTTACCAACATTCTTCAAAATATCTTCTTTTTTGTCTGGTGGGGGGGGGATACAGGGTGAGTAAATGATGACGCAATTTGTATCTTAAAATTCAAATGGTTTTAACTAAGAAATCTTAAAATATGTATATTTTGTAAATTGCATGTGTGGATCAGGTCTCCTATATGTCATTGCTTGTGTACATTTCTCGAAAGAAGGAAACTTGTGAACCATGTTTCAGCTGAACTTGTATGTGATCAGATGAATAATGTAACAAAAGAAATTGAAATGTGGTCAGGTGAAAGGCTCTAAATTCTCTTCCGGTCCAAAGTGCCAACCTCAGGATGTGATGAGCATCATTACCCGCTGGATTAATGAGCCGTGAGAAGCGCCCACATCTTTGTTTCTTTGTATAAAGATATTACCATAGCCAAACACTCCCCATCTGTAACGCACGGAGCGCCCTGTCAGTCCCTGCCAGCGTTTATGAACCTCGAAAGCCAACACGGAGCGGAGACTCCATTTTAACTTCTGAACAGCATCAAAACGCTGAGATTAATGACAGGATAAATTTGCTGGAGCAGAGCCATCATCACATACAGAATACTGTGAGCAGAAAGCTGGCTTAAAATATGCTCGCGGGCACCGTTGTGTTTTATCAGCTTGTGCGGGCTGTCGGGAAAAGTGCTAGGTATTGCTAAGCCGAGGCCTATAGGTTGCATGATGCATATTTTCTTATTGTCGTCTGGAGTCATTTTCGCACAGCAATGCTTGGAAATTACTGGAAAAATAATTCTGGGATTATTTTTCAGCACACGATTGTGATGTTCACACAAGCAACGGAATTTCTTTCAATTTATCACCAAGGCGTCATTCAAAAATAGAAATATGATGAGCTGGGATTTGGATAAGGCTTCCATCGTAGATGTTTGGGAATAAAATGGTCTTTCAGTTTTTTTAGTTTAATAGAGAACGATTACCGCAAAATTTTGACTTTTATTGTTTGATTGTAGGAAAATAATGCTGAAACCTCCATTTTACATTAATTTAGATAGACATTACGGTCGTTACTTGTATTAAAAAATATCAAAGACAAAGAAACTGTTTTTATGTGAAGTGGACACTCAGTTTTTTATTCGATATTTAATCTTATACTGTGGTTGTAGGTGAAACAATTTACACAAGCAATAGTAAATGTTAAAGCTTGACATTAAGTAAATATATGGTTTACCTTTTGCATGTGTAAGTAAGGAATTAAGTTAATATGATTCATTTAAATATTTCTATTTGAACTCATCAAAAATCGTGGTGTATATTACAAATACGAAGTTGCAAGATAAATACTCGATAAACTTTTTTACTTACTTAAAGAATTATTAATCAATTATTTGGTCAATTATTTTTTTATGAAGTTAATATATTTTTGTAAAATTTACAAAGCCACATACAATATTTTTACAGTGTACCCTAACTTTTTGTCTTGTTTTTGTTGTTGTATTTAAACATATATATTCCTAACTATAACCACATACAGGACCAAATCACACATGTGTGCAAAAAATATGTCTGAACATACTATGTTCAACATTGAAAAAAATACAGGTGCAGAAAATAAGTTTATAAATTAAATTCAAATTAAAAAGCCATTTTTATTTTGATGGTATTTCTACCAATAGGACCTACTTGAAATGTGCATACTGCATTCTCATCCATCGATACATCAAGATCTCCTTTTTTATCATCGATCTTCTTTTACTCAGACTCTCATCCACTCATATCTGTGTGTGTATGTGTGTGTGTGTGTGTGTGTGTGTGTGTGTGTGTGTGTGTGTGTGTGTGTGTGTGTGTGTGTGTGTGTGTGTGTGTGATTACAGCAGTATTCAGGGCAGGTGTGAGGGATGAAAGACGCACTCTCAGCTCCGTCCCTGAAACTATTCTAATTTTAGCCCACCCTGCAATGCAGGTGATGCACAGTTTACGTATAACACTGAACCACACACACATGACAGCTCTCCTCTGTCAAAACGAAAAGTGGAAGATTGCTGGGATACACCACTGGCATTTAAACAAAAAGCAGTGCATTACCGGGCTATACCTGTTTTCTTAAAGCGATGCTGTCATTTTACAGTACAGAGGGGTTTGTTTAAACAAGAAAATATGTGACCTTGCCTATGAAAACCAAACTTAAGACCTTTTTTGTGATTTAATGATATATGCATTAAATAATTGTACATAATGTAAAGAACATTCTGTACAAATACAATCTTGATACATTTAATATTGACTGAGTAAGGCCATATTAAAGATTGAAATGATGGTATAGCCGAAATCAAACTTTGTTGCTCATTTTCTCAGAATTACATTTTTAACACTAATTTTCACAGGCAGGGTCACATATCGATGCTATTTCGGCATCTAAGGTGCAATAAAATTCCTGAATTTCTTTCAAATCAGATTGTGGGCAATTATAGCGTTGAAAAAAAATATTTACAGAATATTACACAAGCCTTAATACATTTTTCATGTGCATCAAGATGTGTGCAAAATGAGTTACAAATCACAGAATAAAATCCAGGTTTCACAGTGCCCACATCTATATGGACAAGGTTGACAGTGTTGCATAACAATATGTCAAACTGTCATGTGAATCATTCCGGTCTCATCTCTATCCGGCAAAAATGCAGACAGCCATGCAGCGCCCATAAGAGCAAAAAATGAAACAAGCTGGCAATTTTCCCTGCGGTGTTTAATACTGCTTTTTTATTAGAAACTCCTCTCTCTGGATCTTAAAAATAATAGCCCGCCGTCAGTCCTTTTGATTACGGTGACTGAAAATGCACAGTTTTTGTGGTCATAAAGAGATTTGATTTCTGTCCTTTCCTTTATATATTCATGACCATTCTCAAAGTTCCATTAGAAATGAATGATTTATTCTTGTGAGGCGGCCAGTGAAATTTAGCCCAATCATCTGATTTTCTCATTCGAAAACCCCTCTGGTTCAGGAGGACAATGCACAAATTACACAAAGGCTTTGTCTCAATATTTCTTTTTCTTTTTGAAGGGTGAGCTGGAGACCTGTTTCTCCATCAGTGATGCCTAAAGAAGATGAGTGGTCTTATCAGTTTCCTCCCTCACGAGGTAGGGGTAAAACTGATGTAATGTCGACTTCTACCTTCCCTACCTTCAGGCCTTGTTCCAGCTCAATTTTGCCTGCGTAGTTGTAATATATTGGCCTTTGGGAGATGACAACTCTATGATTCAATGTCTGCTGATGCTGTCAACTAAAGTCGACGTCACTTAAGCTTTCCACTAAAATCCAAAAAGTGAAAAGCAAACACTCACGACATCTTAGTTTGAATTAATCCCAGTGCGATTTCAATGGATTAAGCATCTGTTAAGCAAAGTGGAAAACCATTATGAACAGAGAGTTAACATACAAAAAGTAAAGGCACGAGGCCAGTTTATGGTCAATACCAGAAAAACAGCATAACACCCAAATATAATCTTTCCTATGGGCATCAAAGAAAACACACATCATCAAATCCCTAAAAGAAAGAGAGCTGGATCAACATTAGTTCAAAATGAGGACAGCGCTCGCCAAATGACCGGCACCCGGGAATGCTCCATCCCCATGACAAGGAACATCAAAATTCAGAAACTAAATGCTTGCCACTTCGTATTACTCATCCACTAGTCTGCACAGCTCAAGGGAGACACACCGAATCGTGCTGGGAAGAGAGAGGGGATAAGCAGCATCCGTGATATCTGTTTACGGTTTAGGCAGATGGCTCTCTAATGCATGGATGGGCTCAAAGCCCTGGAGTTGTGAATCTTGAGCCCGGTGGTTTGTTTTACCTGTAGACCTGTGGCACCAGTGTTCAGGTTTCATTTAGCTCTGGTGCTGTATTCATCTGCAGAAGATCCAGATCCAACAGAAAGCAAACTCCGGCTAAAGAGCATTACGGATGGAAGGCCGCCCAGTGCTTTAGCCTCAGATATCACATGTACGTCTGTGAGATGCCTGCCAAAAATCTGGACAACATCTGATATCTAGTATCATCTGCTTAACATCTTAGAAAGAGCTCTTCTACATCCATTCAAAATCATAAACATCTTCCAGACATCATCGAAACGGTAAAGAAATGTGACAGCTGACATCTCGGAGACGTTTTCTGCAGATGAACAAACAATGTCGGCAGATGAAAGTTCAGAGATCGAATAGACGTCTGCCTGGTGTAGGTGTGCTACTAAGGAGCATAATGATAGAGAATATGAACAAACATGAACTGAGAGAAACTAACAGAGGAAAAAAAAAATTATAGCAAGTTTAGTTTTTTTTCGGAGAAGCTCATCCGAGATAACTAACTAAATAAATAAAGGAAGTTAACTAATATTTTTAGTGCACACAGTCACTTATGCCTCATGACTCATCCATGTTTCTGTCACACCACATAAAGTCTAAATGTTGTTTGATGGATTGTGAATAATGTCACCCCAAATTGGTCAATGATATGTGACAACCATGAAAAGATCAAATCTTTCTGAGTGGCACATCGCCTTTAGTGTTACAACAATCCAAAAAGAAATGATCAAATAACAAGGAATAAGAAATTAAGAATGATGCTTATTTCTGAAATAAATAGGATATAGAAATATAATTGTGCTACTAAAGATCAAAATTATGCAATCATTATGTTTTCTCTTTAGAAGACTTTCGAACTATTCCATGGATGAGTGTTAAATGAGGACAAGAGCGGAGGCAAATCTGCATCTGTTATGGGTGTCATTATAGCAGAGCTTGTGAAGATTCACATTCTCTGGTGACTGCCGAGCGAGTCTGGGCATGACGAAGGTCAAATGATGTGATGCTTGATGGGATTAAGAAATGGGACTCTTAAATTGAAAAAAAAACATTAGTTCTCGGAAATGGTGTTTGCATTGGACTCTAAGTAGATTAGCGGCGATATTATTTGTATATTGTAGCACAGTCGTGGGTAAAATGATAGGAGATTAGAAAGCGTTTGAAACATGAGAAATCAATGTAAAGGAAAGACATCCACACTACCAGTCAACATTTTGGGACACTTGAGTGAAATGTTTTTTATTATTTGAAAAAACTTTTGATGTGAAAATATAAATGAAGCCAAAAAAGTACATTTAGCAAACATAAAAATACATTTTCAAAAAATTTTTTTATAGATTTAATATTGAAAGTAAGAGCGCAGAATAGACAAGAACTCATTAAAAGGCATCCAAGGGTAAGACCTTAAGAAGCTATTTGATAAAATGTCAAAAAAAACCTTCAAATTGTAATCAAACAACGACCACATGGAATGTTTACTTATCTATATTCATATATTCTGTATAATTATTGTATATATACATATATAACCTGTATTTACTGCTTATTGCACTTCTGGTTAGATGCTAACTGCATTTCGTTGCCTTGTATCCTACATGTGCAGTGACAATAAAGTTGAATCTAATCTAAAAAAAAAATGGAATAATCAAATATAACATGTCATAACATATTATTATGTATTATATATTTGGTTTTTCATTTTTCTTAGTTTATATAAATATATTAAATAATTATAATAATTAAATAAATATAAATAATTTTGATGAGTTTTCTTTTGTAGAAAGTGCAATAAAAAACCTTTCAACAGTAATGGTTATTATCCTTGACCTTCTCGCAAAAATCACTATAAACTAATGATAGACTGTATAAAATACATGATGGTGAGAATTAAAATATATGATCAGTGTTCCATATATTCTATAAACATCAATCATCATAATGCAAACCTCTGTAAAAACTCCAGCCAGCCCAATGTCTCTCATCTAGCTGTGTACCAGCGAGGGTCATAAGCCCTGCTTCGGTCCCAAGGTTGATTCATAAAACGCAATGAATCCCCCAGAGAAAAGAAGGGCAAAGTATTAGACAGACCACCCCACAGGTTTGCCCGCTGAGGCTCCATAGGCAGTCAATGCCACAGACGGGAGACTTTCATATGCAAATGAGATGCAGCAGGCGACCTTTTGTGTCTCCGAACGCATACTTTTTCCTTTCATTTATTCAGGTTTCTTCCTTCATACGCTACCCGGACAGCGGAGCTCATAAAATCCCACACCGGCGACCACATGGTGTGCAAAATTTACTGCATTACAGAAAAGTCCACAGCATCAGTGTCACCCTTCGGAATTCATTTGTTTCCTGTTATTGGTTGAATCACACATCTGTTCTACAATAAAGGTCCTTCATCTCGTGCTTGTTTCAACATGGCCGTGACATCCTACAAGTCATTTCAAAGCCATTCCGTTGCATCAATGTGGCACAGACGCAACCTTTAGCTTTTAAACAAAAGCATGGTTTGAGTTCAGCCACGTCTTTGACTCATGTCTGGCTTTGATAGTCAAGCAGTGACAGGAGAATGAACTTTGAAAGATGAGCTATATTTTGGTCCATGACACGGATTACACGTTGTCATTTATCTTTTGAAGCTCTTTGCACGTGCATGTTAGATACACATTTTGGGTATTTTTGTGCCAGCCACCGCTTTGACCATAAAAGGCAACACTGAACCTCCCATCGAAAACATGCACGCACACATTCATACTCCCTCGCTCATCAGCGTGCCATCAAAGGAGTCTTCGGGGGACGCGCTATCCTCAGAGCAATATTCTCTCTTTGCTGAGATCTCAAACTGTGAAATGCTCGTGCTGTTTTCAATCAAATGAGACAAGATGCGAAAGACACAGCTGTCAGTTAACGCGCATGAGCTTAATACATTTGGTAATGATCAATTTTTGAATCAAGGAGAAATTAGGGTGTAAAGATTGGTGGGAAATTGGTGTGATAGTGCTAATATTGTCTGTCGAGGCTTTGATCTTGGCGAGGCTCCCGGTAGAGTCCGTTACACCTGATGTCAACTATCAACCGGACAGCTCTAAATATGAGGTGTCAACAAGGTTCTAACTGAGATTGGGTCAACCAAACCATCCCAAATGCATCACATTTGATGTGGTACGAATGATAATACGAGCTGGGCAAAAGTCCAAGACCGCCTACTCTGTTATCATCCGCGCAATAACACATCATGTAACAGCTGATTATTGAATTATATAGAAGAGTGAACAACTTTGCGTATTATTAGGGCTGTGCAATTTATTGCAATCGATTTTTAAAAACAAAACAATCAAGGTAAAACGATTATTGTGCTGAATGTTTTTCCACGGATTGTCTCATTTATGTAATTTTATATTCAATTTATATTTTTTGTTTTTGAATTGATTATTTATTAACAAACAACATGTAAATTAATAAGTAAAACAAGTAGAGTATTCTAGTTTTATTCCTAGTAATAATTATTTATGAATATTATTTATGAATTTTGTATTATATTATAAGGAAATCAAGTGTTAAATCGACTTTTTTTGTTATTTAATAGTTCATTATTTATTAATATTGATGTTTACAAAGTCATCCCAAAAGAATCATGATCTTGATAACCATGATTATAATTTATGCCATATCAGAGCAACGATTCATATTAAAACATCAGATTTAAGATGATCTGAATTCAAATATAAAATACAACATAATGCCAAACGAACATACTTCTGTAACATCTATTTATAGACTAAAAATATACTTTTTTGTCATTTACTTTATAAGGAAGCAACCTCATACTTTTTCCCTGAGTGATGCACGTAGTGATGAAATCAGAGTTCCTCTCCTTGAATTCACATCATGAGTAGTCGGAAAAGATGCATATGAGATGTCTCAGCTGGCTGCCGGAGAGCAGATCACACAAGATGGATTTTAATAGCCGGTCTCCTCTGCAGCAAAGTACTTTCTCTGCTTTGGCCACTGAGGTATCGCCATTCAATAAAGCTCAACTGTGCCCTTGGCAGAGAGTAAAGTAACACTCTAAATTCATCACATTTTAATTTCCATTACAGCGTTAATATGTTTACATCCACCTGCTTTACGCAATCATCACTCTCATAAACCTCGCACAAACACACACACATACACACACTTCACTCCAGCTGCACCCCGTATCGGTGTCTGTTGATAAATGAACATGATCATACTCCACGATAGAATCACAGCTAAACAAGAGTATATTAAGAACATCGGCGCGTAAACATCAGCTGCAAGAAATATATATTTCAACCAGGAATGATGAAGCTAAACAACAACACTTACTCTCTACCATCAGCATTCAGTCTTGTAGTACCTTCATGGAAATGACTTTATTATTACAGGTTTAAAGTCCAATAAGCTAATAAAAAATGTCAGGACAAAGCCAGAAGAGGGATGGGAATAACTTTGATTTAAAATTAAAAGACAGTGCAACAATAAACAAATTGTAAATAAGTCAAAACCATTCTGTATTTTTATTAAACACAGAGTTGTTAAATATTTTGTAGGTCCGAATGGTTTCATATTTTCAATGAAATAATGGTTAAATAACTAATTTTACATGTTTAAACAGCTCAATTGTAATTTGGCACAATTATGTTCACGTGTCCTTTTGAAGAGACATTCAACAGCGCAACTCCTTGAAAATGTAAAGTTTTTACTAAAGGTTTTTAGTATACTTATGACACTTATGCCAACATTTGGTGTTTAAGAGACCCATGTACGCTCTCTCTTCAACTTTTATAGAATTATTTTTATTTTAAGTCCCTGATTTTTCATAGTTAAACAAGGGCTTGTCACATCCATAATGCTACATTTTGGTAAATTATGGACACATAAAATAAAAATAAAGTAATTCTTTTTGTATTCTATAAAGAGCAATCCCTTGGCAATTGGCTGGATATAATTGATTTTGATTCTTATTTTAATTCATATAAATCTTAAGAAGTTTGTCATCTCTCAAAAACTGTTTCTTTTTTGTCACATCCACAACAAATCTTGTGCATACATTGGTATTTTTCTGATGTTTAAACTCTTTCAAATAAGGTCATATTTCAAAAATATAAAAAGTTGCTTGAGTTTACAAATTTTACAGTGTAAGTATAAAGAGTGTTTTTATGTCACGTCCATCACGCTGGAATTGACCATTTGTCACAACAATATAAGATCTAAATAACCTTAAGCATTTAATTCCTCAATACCTTTTATTAACAATTCTGTTATCATTTTGTAATTTTCTTGATTTTTTATTGACTTGCATTGGTTTTGTGTAGAAAATCAGCTTTCTATATTCCTCAAAATATCTTCTTTAGGGTTCAAGCAAGAAGGGAATAAAAAATTGAAATGACATGGTTGAGTAAATAATAACAGAAATGTTTAATGTGTGTATGTACACAAAATCTGTACACTTGTTTTTGCTTTTACAAGTTTATATTTGTATGTTTATTTAAGGTTTACTTTTAGTTTCAATATCTGAGTCACAATCAGTGTGTTTTTATTTTTTAATGACACTTTTAATATCTTTGTGATATTTAATAAGATCATGTTAGATTATTTAAAGGGGAAAAAATGAGGCAACAAATGCTCGTAAAACCTCACAAAAATCTATTCATTATCTATAGGATATGGAATCCTTTTAAGGGATTGTAGCTCCATGCCACCCACATAATGAAGCTTGAAGAATATCTCAGAAGTTCAGGGTGAAGTGAGGACCCGGGCACCCTGAGCAGCAGGGAAACATCCCTTGTAGTCGTTGAGCTGGCTGCTTGTAGCTGAGAAGGTCAGACTAACAGCAGGCCAGAGAGAACATTCTCAGTCCTGAGCTGCAAGCTTCAGGGTTTGGCCAGGTTCCTCATGCAGGTAACCCACTTCAAAACCACTTTCACGCTCTGGAACCAGCAAGCCAGGTGAAATTGGTTCCGTCATCAAAGGAAGCGCGACCAATGAGAGGGTGTTGGTGTTGTGCTGACCTCCAACAGACCAGTAAACCACAACAGCCCAAAGACATTTAGAAAAATTCAACCACTACAAAATGAACTACAGAGGTGTGTGTATGAAACTAAACAAAACGTCTGTTATCACTGTACAAAATATTTAATGTGGCTTAGTTAATATAAAAAAATACACAAAAAATCTTTTAAAACATTACATACATTTTTTAGTGAATATATTTAAGAAATTGGCTAAATAATTAATTCCTCTTAATTTACAAATATTCTTTAAGTTCATGTAGTGATAAAAAGTATTTATTTAACAAACACAAAGCAATATTTTTGGTTAATTCTGAGTTGGATTCACTTTTTTCCCTTTAAATTAACACAATTTAAACAGTAAATGTACTTCATTTCAAAGCTATCCCATTTCTTTTTTTTTTTCTCAGTTTAAACTGTTTCACGTAAAAATACAAATCAAATTTTTGGGAGTGTCAATTGCTCAAACTAACATCATTTTAATCAAATTAAATAAAAACAGACAAAAATAAAAAATACCATTTGTGAAGTTAAGGAGAGGGGAAGCATTAATTAGAATTGAATTTGAAATGTTCATATTAAAATCGCAGCACCAAACCTATTGAGACCTATTGAGAAAAAAAAGCGAGATGTTATAAAGAAAAACACACATTATGAATGCCTCTTAAATTATTCCTACTGTTGTCTATAAGAAACAACTGACATATTTGGGATTTTTCTTTCGTGTGGGTTCACTGCATGGCCTTTTTTAGAAAAGTGACATTTCCATACCCCAGCCTGCAGTCTGACTTCACTTCCTGGGGGAATAAACAACTTTTATAGCCACATAAGCAGCTTAATTCTGTTATATCTATATCCTCTGATACGAGAGCGTGTTGATGCCCTGGCACACACACTGGCTGTTTCAAGACAGGACATGATCAATAGGACAGGATTTTCCCCTCGTCTGACACTCATATCCACCCCTCCCTTCCCCGTCAACAGATAAAATAGCCTTTCCAGACTCTGACAAGAAGAGAGCTTTCTGGTAAAGTCGCCGTAAACCGACACACTCTCGTCTCGCACACCTTCACCCTCCTCTCCCAACCCCAAAATCTAAAAGGTTACAGTCACATGGGGAGTGAAGAAAACAAGAAGAGGAGTGAAAGACAGGGAGGGAGAAAGTTTCATGAAAGCATGTCACTTTATCTTGCCAACACAGGCTTTTTTTAGATCGTCTTCTTTTTCTCCATCTGCCACTGGTGACAAATCTTAAAAGGCATATGACGTTATAGGAGGCAAGAAAGATAAAGAAAAGAGGAGCGAGTGGGAAGAAGAATACGTGCATTTCTGCCAACCATTAAGACACATGGATCAGGTTCAATTTCAGGAGGGGAAACATCCGAATAAACTATGTATGTGTTTGATCATTAAGCTTTATTGATTTGTATTTTCTGTTCGTAGTATTATAAATGAAAATGTTGCAAGAATTAAAGTGGGCCTAGCTGAGTTGTGTTGCATTGGCTTCATCGTATTTATCACTTTCATAATCTTTTACTATCATTAACAAGTGACATATTTAAATGCTTTTAGTCTGAATATTTGCCAAATATACAAACAAATGCCAAAATTCACTTTAAAGTGCATTTGAGTCTTTAACAGAAAACAGATATCTTGGACTACAAAAACATCAGGATTGTAGTCATCCAGGTACTTCCGTGACGTGTCATCAGAGATCTGTTACAAAAGTACCTGGACACACATGATGTCGCCTCGACACTGGTGGTGATGCTCTATCTGACAGCCGAGTAACCAATAACAATAGAACGTTCGGCCAATCAGAGAACACCGGCAGGCCGACCTCAAAGAGTTAAAGAATGTTTCACGGACATAAGAAAATACGTGAAGCATAAGGTAACTTACAAAACGAATAATGCGTGCTTTGCTTTAATGGCATTTGTGCATAGTTGGGGACTCAAACATTACAATTAATCGAAACTTTATCCCCAAAATGGGTTGATGTTGTTTTTATCTTTCCTTTTAACATTATATCATTTTAACACTGTATGAAAATCTTGCTGTTGAATCGTGCTCCATGGTGAACATTCAGTGCTAACAAGTTCGCAAGTGGATTCCAGGCACGGTATGGCACCTCAACAAACACCTCTTTCATCACTTCTTATTTTAAATCCAGACACATTCTCAGTCTCCTTCAACTAACTTTCATGCATACCTTCGTGCATCAGCTCGAGTCTGTCACTTCGCGAGAACTGCATCTTACCCTTTGTCGCACCATAACATTGCAGTCACCCCATACCATGACAAGGTAAGTCCTCATATCCCTTTAACTGCCATTTAACCTCGTCCCCTAAAGAGAGATTACCCTAGTCACAGCTCCACGTTCTAAGGCCCAAACTCGACATGGATTAGAACCTTTGTAATACACTTTCATCAAAGCAAATTTAACACCTTCACCGAATCCCTACCTTACATTACATCATCACACACTCTCTGAACCAGAAGTATGAAAGGTGAACCTAGGGATTTAGTTCCCACGAAAAGTATTCTCATTTTCTCTTAGATGTCTCTTAGGACTTTGGAGGTGTCTGTAGCGGTGCTTTATGTTGATCTTAATTTGTATTTTCACTAGCTGGAAGTTATGGGAATACGAACCAAGATTAAACCCTTATTCGTATAAACTGCAATGCAATGTCGCTTTGTAGAGGGTAAAAAAAGAAAATACAAAAGTAAAAAATGGTCTTATACCACCTTAAATTATTCATAACGTGAGCTATTAGGCTCTTTATTAAACAGAGTTGCATTTATTAAAAACATAGTTGCCAAAAGAGAGGTTAAAGTTATATTGTAAAAAAATTCTACTGCCAACAAAGATACTAAAGTAACCTTAACCAAAAACTTTAGGTAAAGGAGTCTTTAACTTGTTTGCATGTACTTAACAATATTAGCCCAAACATGTTTTATAAATGTTATTTTTTTGACAGAACTTTTCACGTTTTTGGCCAAAATATACAAGGAAAATAACAGTACTTGCAAAACGTGTTCAATTCTGTTCATTTAATTTATTTTTCTTTTAAAAATTAGTTTTTTAGTTCCTGCTTGCTTCATTTATGCTTTACTATTGTTGTTTATGTTAGCTACTTGTTATTTTCAGAGTTTTTAGTGAATGGTGTTTTTTTTATTGTGACCATGAAGGAGATTTATGTGTTCAATGTTGAGATGTCAGTGCGACACAATAAGAATATATGCATTTAACAGAAATAAGTTTGTTCATTTTTCAAATAATCAATCTAGATTGTCCAACAAAAAATATTCGATTCTGTGGTTCATTAGGTAAGCTTGACTATGTTGTGAAAATGACTTAACGTATGGATTTTAGTCTCTGTTTGTTAAGTTTGCACAAAATTGTGCTAAGGATAGGTCACGGTACTATTCTTTACAATGAGTGGAATGCAGCTCTTATATGCGTTTTCATGAACTGTATATATTCTATTAATGGTTGTCGTTATTTATTTTCAAATAAAATCTTTCAATATTTCAAATGTATTTATTTATTTATTCATATTTAATGCATACAACAAAAAAAGAATAAAAGGTTATAGTTGTTAATATATATGACTAGTAAATGTCTAAAGTGTATTTTCTTTTAGTAGATAAATATATAGTATATTGCAAGGTTGGTTCATCTAACACAAAATACAACATGCAAGACACTCGTAGATCAACCTATACCGAGGTTCTTTGTTACTTCATACGCCTTATTCTTACAAGAAATCCTAAAAGATGAAAAGAACCTGAAACTGCAGGACCTCACATAAACTTCACACATCAAACCATCAAACACCTCGGCATGTAATTCATGTTCTGAATAACAACTCTTAAAATAAAACACACTTGAGTGTTCGCTTCCAAAAATATTGCAAAATAGCCTCTGCTTTACAGAAAGAGGTAAAAATTATTTCATGCTTTGAATCAAACTCTCTCACAAAACATAAAATGTTCATATCATAAAAGTTCACAGACTGCAGAGTCAATGAATGTAGATGAAAACAAGCTGAAATGTAAGGATTAGAAAGTGAATGCCGATCAGAAGATACGCATGAGCTTCCCAAAGTTTTTCGGAATTCTGTCATGCTCAGCTTCAGCGCTTGTTGAGACAACAAGTCAGAGAAAAAGAGTAAAGGTAAGAAGATTATGAATTCTATTCCGAGAAACAACGAGAAAGGAACATACTTTCAAATTTGATGTTTGTAAAATTCACAAGCTATCCATCACCACATGAATTTGATAACGTTTGTCATATCCCCATGTCAGTGTGTATTTGTCTGTTCTAACTGTTCTTGTTATTCCTACAAAAGCTGGATACAGACCAAAGCCATCCTGTACCGCTGCAGTATTCTGTCATTGAGATAGATACAGTAACAGACACAAATTGACTTCAACATACTACTCAGCTTTAGACAAAACCATGCATTTGTTTTTTCACATTACAGCACAAAACTGGCATCTGTACCGTTTGATTATAATATTCCTTTGGAACTAGATTCATGTTGATAAAATGTGTTTTATAATTGCCGACGTGGCTAAAACCTCATCCTTTTAAAGGCAGCGTTGATCAAAAAATGACAGTTATTTACATCCCCGTCATTCTACTGTTTGACCATGCAGGACAAACAATATATTTTAAGTCACATCCATTGTATGGACACAAAAACACTGAGATATTTCTCCGAATATCTTCTTGTCTGTTGCACAGAAAAAAGAGCCATGTTGGTCCCATTGTTGCATTCAGACAGAAAATTATCCAAGCAATATTTATTTCGTAGCAGCTCTGTCTTTTAAATTCTCCAAATCTTTTACTGTCAGCTAAATAATGAAAAACAGCACCTTGTTATACTAAGAAGAGAAACACATTATAGCGCTAATAGAAGACTGTAAATGTGTTGTTTAGTATCAACCTTTCTAATATCCTCACTTTAAAATTGACTTATTTTTATGGAAATCACAAACTGAGTACTTGGAGTGATGAGAAATATAGAACATGTACTTTGAAATTGCTTATACATTTTAAATCTATGCATGTTCATACACATTACCTCTCACAGGCTTCTGCAGACGACAATGCTCCAATATACCTTAAGTATTCACACTTGTCCAATATGCTACAGTTCAGTCAAACTGTCATCTAAAGACAGATAATGCACACCAAACTGACATAATGGCTGAATAATAAAGGACAATGAAACTGACAAGTTGCATTTCAGTCTCTGTCTCACTCCATGGGTCTGGTGTATGCGAAAGCCTTAGGCCAAAAGTTAGTGGAGAGATAAAGAGAGAGCTGTCACAAACCAGAGACGAGACAGTCCCTTAACATACAGACAAAGCAAGAACTGATCTTCTGGAATCCAGAGTCACAAATGTACACAAACACTTTTTTTAAGAAAGGTCAACGTGTACTATTTCTTGAAATGGTTCAAAAAATCAGCATTCATTTTGTGCATGCCAAAGCTAATATACAGGGAACAAAATGATAAAAACCTGTATCGCCAGCTTTTATCTTTGCACAAAAACACATTACAAGGGCAGGGACATGTTTAACAATTGAACAACTTTCAAAATGTTCAAAAATATCTTCAAATATTTCGGTGTAAGGTCACATTTTCTACAACCACCTGAAGCAACTAATGCAAGGGCTGTATCTCCACAAGCTGCCCTGTGCTCAGACATCACGAAAGGTTTAAACCAAAGTAAAATCTTTTGGCCTAAGAGACAAAAATATGTGGCGCTGCGATGTTCTATAAACAGAAATCTGAGAGACTTACCTGTATTTATGGAGAGCCACAGGTATCCGGTGGTAGTCAACGGAGAGACAGGCCAGCATAAAAACAGAAAGAAAAAAACAATTAGAAACTTTAAATGTCACATTATCTAACAGAGAATTAAAAGGAAATGTGTTTCATATATTTTACTGATTATTTGTAGAGGTGGATAAGAAAGGTAACAGTAATAAAGCTCTTAAAGTGAAAGTTACAACAAACTGTCTGTCATTTATTGCCTCTCTTATCGTTTCAACCCTGTTTGACTTTTTATCTACAGAACATAAAAGAAGATAATTTGAAGAATGTTACTGGTAACTGGCAACCATCCACATGCTTTGGTTTTATGTCCTTACAATAGAAGTAAATAGGTACCAATGATGTTCGCCTACCAACATTCTTCAGAATATCTTCTTTTGTGTAGTGTGGAGAAAGAAACCCTTCCAGGTTTAAAATGACAAGTTGATGATCACACGGTGACAAAAATGTAACTTTTTAAGTGAAATATTAAGTGGATCAGCTAATTGATATTAATTCATTTTAATATAATTTATCATCTAAAACGGACTCTCTCTAGACACTGAATGAAGGTAAATAACTAGTTGAAGCGCATTTAATTGGATCTAGAACAGACTTCCTATTCTATTGCTCTAATATCGAGCTTTACAGCTATATACCTGTTGTACCCATGGTAAAGAAACAGGTGTGGTACACATACAGCGTTTAAGACCGGGCACCACACCATCCCAACACAGTTAACACAATATTTTCTTACGCCATAATTATGTTAGCCAAATAAGTCTCCAACCATCACAGTCCACACTCAGACAGATTCACTCCCAGCATGCGAGAAAGAGAGACAGCGAGAGTGAAACACGAATATTCCCAGTGTACTCATAAATGGTTTATCTCATTAAAGAAAAAGGAAATGATTAGACTTTCTTATTTCCTGAAAATGATAACGAGATTAGTCTTTTCTGTGAAAAGACCAACACACACTCTATTTCTCTGCAATAGAATAAAGAGATGTATAATGCATATGTACTGTACAACTGGTCTTCAAGATTCAACTTAAGATTTACTTGATGAATTCTTTTGCATAATCTTATTATATAACAAAGCTATTTTTTGTAAGAACAACTTAATTTGTTCTGGCTGTCAAAGGAAAAATTGCTCATAAAGCACGCTCAATTTTAGATCAATTTAGTTCTAAATGTGTATTTTTGAATGAACAAAGTCATGTCATGAACCTTCAAAGTTTACTTGTGTACGAAATTGTAATTTAATATATATTTTTAAAACAGAGAAGTGACTAGTGGTATCTGTTCTGTATTAGTATGTTTACTTTTTACTAAAAAAACACTTCAAATGTTTTCATTTTAAAATGTCTTGATGTAAAAATGTCTCAAAAAAACCCAAAAGCTAAAATGAAAATTAATATTTTTGCAGCCAGATTCAAAGAATATAAAAAATAGTTATGTGGTCCCAACCCCCCAAAAATTAGCTTGAACAAAATTAGACTAAAATGGATTTACATTATCCATTTTTTCATTAACCCATTTAAAATTAGTTAAATTTATCCCCAAAATTTGCAGATTTTCCCCCAATAATTTTTTAACATTACTTTATTGGTTAAAAACAGGAACATAATTCTATTTAGCATATTTTCATTCTTTTTCATGAAATCTACATAGGCACAAAATCATTCTTCAGTGCATGGTTCTCCCCCATTCCAAATGTTGACCGATATTAACCATTCCACTTTACAGAATGGCCGCTACAAAGCATCTGCAGTCTGTTATAGTTTTCCATTCAACATTTGCACAGCTTTCTCCTCCCTGGCTTCATTTCCGCTCTTCCACACTCCAAAAGGGAGCATGGCGCTGTTGAGCGTGGCAGTAAGAGGGTTTAACCCCGCAAGTGCTTTGAATGCTAATTACAGAGTAAATCCCAGCAAAGATATAAACACACATGCATTCGACAGCGGGAGATGGGTGAGGGGAGACTTTCATGATGAACTGACAGTCACAGCCCTGGTCTGCTCTATCTGACGACTTTTTAATCTGTCTGTAATCACTCTGACATAAATGTGATGGCATGAGAGAAAAGCCGAGGAAGGGCAGGGGATCAGAGCAGGGCAGAGGACTGATACCCATCGTCTGAGGCGGTAATGTTTTAATGATGATTACGTCATACTGAGGCTTGTAGCGGTTTAGATTAGAGATGCACTCTGCAACCCACATGTGTCACCAGCAGATGTTGAGGTCATGAATGGAGAGGCGGAGAGTGAGGTCTTCAGGAATACAACAATGCAAATAGGAAATTTAGTTTAGAACCGATGACCTTGGTGGATGTTATCCGCAAATGTGTACTGGTATGGCTGCCACAATAAGAAGAATTTATGTATGTAGAATTAAACAGCTTTTTCTAGGCCACCGATATGACTCGGAGTGCAGAACACTTCAAATATTCGACATATATTTATATATATATATATTTTATGCTGAGACATATTTTTTAAGGTTAAACTTCAAATGCAGATGGATGCATTGTGTGCATTGTCGGGTCTTGGAAATGTCACAAGGTGATGATTTCAAAGAATGCTCAACTAAATTGCTTTGTATACATGAATGTATGTATATATATATATATATATATATATATATATATATATATATATATATATATTTTTTTTTTTTAAATATTAGATTAAAGTTCTAGTTTGTAAAATCAAGTGGTGAAGTTATGGGACACTTACATATAGTAATCAACACATTATGATTACATTACAAAATTATGAAAAAAACAAGGGAACTATAGGAAATTGAAAAAAAAATATATATATTTATATATATATTTTAGTTTTTATGCTGAGACATATTTTTTAAGTTTAAACCTCAAATGCAGATGGATGCATTGTATGCATTGTCGGGTCTTGGAAATGTCACAAGGTGATGATTCCAAAGAATGCTCAACTAAAATGCTTTGTATACATGAATGTGTATATATATATATATATATATATATATATATATATATATATATATATATATATATATATATATATATGTGTATATATATATATATATATATATATATATATATATATATATATATATATATATATATATAAATATATATATATATATATATATATTTTTTATATATAATTAAAGTTCTAGTTTGTAAAATCAAGTGGTGAAGTTATGGGACACTTACATATAGTAATCAACACATTATGATTACATTACAAAATTATGAAAAAAACAAGGGAACTATAGGAAATTGAAAAAAAGATATTTGATCATCTTCTGTGTAGTTACCTTTTGACTTAGATTTGCAGAAATGTTTTTCTAAAATCATTTTAAAGTAGTTCTGTCTATTCTGAACTGTTCAGCTATTTTAAAAACATTTTATTAAACGAGTTTTGTTACGAAAAGAACATGTATGTATTCTTCTAAATTATATGACTTATTATCATATTCAATCATTTGGGTTATTTGGGTATTATTACTATTACAAAATGTGTAGAAATATGAATGCATACGAGGGTCCCAAAACCGTTTGACTGGTAGTGAATATTTAATTGAATTTTCGTCGATAGATTCTACTTACCACACAATACACCTTAAAGACTAATGTTTATTAGTAGGTGCACTATGTAGTAACTTTCCTTTTCAGGTTCAGCTTTACACCAGTTTAGCATCAATCCATATAACAAACTAAAAAATGGTTGTGAGAGAGAGACCCTACACGAGACCCCCTCACCACAGCTCAGTTTCTATAATCCATCAAAAACATGCAGAATATCGCTTTTAGTGTATTTGCAGAGACCAACCAAAACCGTTTCAAGCTCCTGGGCAGCTTAGTCGAGATGATGTGTCAACAGAAGCTGTGCAGCCATCTCACTCACTCTGAAGGGGGTCTACATCTCTTTTTTCTCGCAGAAGCAAACAGATCACGAGCAGGCCGCTCGCCTTTGATGTGAGGCACTGGCCTGGGTTACGACTCTGGCAGATACTCGGAGAGATAGTGTCGAACCAGCCACTCAAATCCATGCTAGCAACAGGAAACTGAGTCAAACACGGCCCAGCCTGTGGAGGTCGGAGCTGGGAGCTAATATGAATGCTGAACTTAATACTAATTCCAGCTTTTACAAGGGGAAAGAATAATTTAAAAAGCAAATCTCGTTATGTTATACTAAATACAATGTTAGTCGTGAAAGAGTAGTATTTCATTTGACCTGTCATGTATAACAAAGAAAAATCACAGATGAGATCTTGTTAATATCTCAGTTCTTTTCCAAGCCATCAGTAAGATTAAATGTGGTCATAACTTTGTTATTAAGTCTAAATGTTATGTTTTTGACATTTCTACTTTGAAAAAGACCAGATGCCTCACAAATGTTCACTCCTGAAGGGATTATTCACATTAAAATTAATATTCTGCCATCGTTGCGTTTCAGAGAGCGTTTAGCGCGCTGCTTATGCGGTCTGGGCAACACGCGTTTTTAATGTAGTCGTTGCCTAGCAACTTAAAAACCCGAGATGCTCTATTAAAACAGTCAACAATGGGTTACGCGACATAATTTGTAAATATAACACAAATAAATAGTTTTAGTTCTTAAATAAATATTTAAAAAACATTAAATGGTGTTTTTCTTTCATTTTAAAATAACAAAAGAATTGATAAAACATCCCACAGGAAATTTCTCTGAAACATACAAATATTTTTAAAGTTCTTAGTATACAAATACATCTTTATGACATAAACCTAATGTTTTTGGTCAATTCTAATAGTTTAATTAATAACATTTGCTTATTTTGATTTAATTTCTATTTAACAGTTTACTTAATAAATTTCGACGCTTAAGTGTAGATTGATTCACGAAAAATAACAGGGTAACATATTTTAAATGTTTATTTGACTTCTCAATATAATAATTAGCATTAGTTGATATTTTGCTTGTAGATATCCAGCACGCATAAGAGAGGTCATGCTTTCGGGGTCAAGGTTATGTTCGGTGCTGAAGAGCACAAGGTCCACCGGCCATAAGAAACTTTTACCGTTAATAACATTAAAATTAGTATTTTAATACATACAGTAACTGAGCATCAAAACAGTCTTACTACGAACATTGCACATGACAACAGCCTAAAATGGCAGGTAACTGCTCTTGAAAGACACTCCTGTAGGCACAGAGCAATCTGTGATAGTGCTTTGATTCTGGGTCCCTGCTCTTTCTCATGAAAGTTAAGAGGTGCATATCCGATTCGTGACAATGATCAGAAGGGTGGCAGTTGCCTGTGAGGTCTCAACTCTGTAATTGGGAAAGGAGTTTGATGGAGAATAAGTATGCACACCAGGGAGCGAACAACCTCCAGTGATAAACAAACCATAAAACCAGCGCACCGAAAACAAGCTGGGAATACAAAGCACCAACCCAAGTAAACACGACAAAACACTGTGTGTGTGTTTGTGTTTTTAGGAACAGCTCAAAGGGCTGGCATCATACTCTTAGATATACTGTGAACCCGAGGTTGTGTTATGCACATCTCCTGAGTCTATGTCAGCTCTTTATGCTGAGCAGCAGCTCTGCTCAGGTGTCCCAAGGCACTTCATCTTTTCATGGATCAGCAGCTGTGTAAGAACTGTACCAGCATACGCTCTGTGTCCCAAAAGCACATCTAACACGCACCCGCCTCTCTCACGGAGGTCACACTCTATTGCACTTCACACAGGTAAATAAGGGCAACAGTTCCACATCATCGAAGCCTCCAGAAATGGTTGAGATCCTGAAACAATATACAGCGGAGCTAAGACGCCAGTGTGTGTTTTGGAAGTTGCCACTTGTGAGGGAAGGCTGGTGGGCATCACCATGCTCCATTACAAGTACAATAAATTGTAGTGTCTTGCAGAACACAAAATATGGTATTTCTAACAATGTTGGGCAAAGAAAATATTGGTTAGCATTGTCTAGTGTCCATAGAATCGAACTCAAAGGAATCATTTCGATTAAATTAAATAAGATTTTATTTTGATAGCACTTTATGTTTCATACAACGCATATTGTATGGTATGGTAGAGCAAACAAGTCAGTTAATGTTAATAGAATTTAGCAGATCATTAAATAATCTAAAAAAAAATTTAATTACCGTCATTCTTTAAAATATCTTCTTTTGGGTTAAAAGAAGGCGATAAAGTGATAACAGAATTGTCATATTGGGACAAACTATCTTTTAATGAATTTTGCCAATTTTGCTATTCCTTTGTTATAGATAAATCAAATTATTTTATAAGGGAAATCCAGACTGTGTTTCATACAGCTACACTTTCGTGGTTTTAAGAAACAAATGCACACATTAACACATAACATAATGGTTTTAAGTGTGTGAGCTAAATGTCATTTCATGCAATTTTGTTGATTTGATTTTGTGTTGAGTGGAATGAGGGTAAGGATGGGATTTACATCGGCGCCATGGTGGGCTGACCAGCCTAAACACACTAAGCATTGCAAATGCTGTTCCCATAGTCTCATCTCAAACACACATATTTCTCTCTTACACATTTGCAAGCATCTGCATTATTTTTAGATTTGGTCATCGCTTCCCTTGATCTCTTTTTTCTAGTCCGATAGGCAGGTGGGCCTTGGACTCCTAGGGCTTCCATTGAGTCAGAGGAGAGACAGCAAGACAAGGCTTTGATCTGACATCAGAGACAGAGACTAGAGAGGATGCGTGCACATTCACACACACATTCGCCACTGTAAAGACTATTGTGAAGTCTCATGAAGGAATTTGTTATACTAACCAACAAGGAACTTTAGATTAAAGTTAATAAAATGAAACCCAAATTGGCCTTACTTTATAAACCAGCTACGGAGAGGAGCCTTGGGCAACTTCCAACAAACATTTGTGAAAGCTTTAGCCACATGTCTGTTTCTCCAGATGTTTCTTTTGAGAAGAAAGAACAGAGCATTTGGGAACAAAGTCTAACAGATGGAGAAAATCACAACCGAATGAATTGAGATGCCTTTCTGTGACTAGTTAAACTGCAGCCAAGGAAACTCAAACTTGACTAGACAAACCTGGTCTGTGATCTTCCCTTCTCTCTTCTTTAGACTTTGGATGTGTTCATCTCTTAAAGCAGACTGGCATTCAAGTGTGAGAAAAGGGGTGTATGGGCCTTCTGTCTGCTGATCTTCATAAACTTACAAACCCCAAGAACACTAAAAGAACAAGACCTCCTACCATCTCAATATTAAAAGGTTTCAACCACAATGAATGAAATCCTTTATTTTCTGAAGATGAAAATAGTCACAGTCTCAGATAACATTCTAATGGACCGCCTACAGTCTGTTGAAATTATTGAAATATATTTCATATTAGATATTTAACAGAATTTTGTAATTTTCTAGGTTTCCTAAATCGAGATCATAAACTGAAACATACTTTAAAGTTTTCTTTTCTCATGCCGACAAACTATTTTGTTTGCGGTTCTTTAAATGTATCAAACTATAAGGCCCCTTGTATCAACTAAAAACTATTCATGCATTTTGATACTGAAAACCTTGCAAAACATGTTTCAAAGTACATGGTTTTGACAATACCACCATAATATCTGTCTACATGTACACATTGTGTTTCTTTACAAGGAAACATTGCCAACCACTGGCATTGCATGCACAATACAGCATTACTCGTTTTCCAAGATTCGGGTAAAGTTGGAGATTTTTGAAAATACTGTATGATTAATATGATCATTTTCAAAATCGCTAACAAAAATGTTCTGATCTTTATGGTGTAAACATGCCCTAAATAAGGTTATTTGGTACAGTGACTTCCAGTATAAGTGAGGTTTTTGTTCACAATTTAAAGCAAAAAAGCTATTCTTAATCTAAAATTAGGTTCTATTTATTTGAAAATGTTCTTAGATGATAATAAAGGAAAATCCAACAGCATTCAGCTGAGAAATGTTGCGTACCATGAATCTCCAGGCAGGTCATGTTCCAACCATTTTGTATAACTTGCATGATTCACAGGTATATGTGCATGCATGTATCTTTGCATAATTCATGGTATATTTGAAAGAGAGAGTGTGTCTGTGTATGTGTGCCAATAAGCATGCACGTCACGCCAGCATGACCACCATTTTCTATTACGCTTTCTTGGCAGTGCTCTGCATATATAAAGTCTTATCAGCATGTGAGAAGATAGCTGGTAAGATGGTTCTACCTAAGACCAGCAAACAATCAATGTGATTTACAACCTCCACACCCTGGCACAGTTCACGCCACCCCGAACACCAAACACATCGGACAGGGGCAACAAGACGTCGACCTGCCTCTTTTGTAACATGACATATCACCCAAATGCTGGTCTAAATCTGACGTTCTTATAGTCACAGTACGATAAATCAAGCCGCTCTGCTTAAGCACAAAATCCGACATATGACCAAGTAAAGCCACTAAAAACAGAGAGGACCATCTGCTTGGTGTAGTTCGTAAGGAGCGAGAAAGAAAAGCTGTTTGGTGAGGGAGGTGATAACATACACTAAAGCACAGTTTGATCTTAGAACGTTTGGAACAGGTTGCCTCACCGCAGGAGTCGGCATATAATATCTTCAGGTCTTTTTTTTTTACTGTGCAGCACATTTTATCTCACGATATATGTAAGTATAGTCAAAAAGAAGATAAATATTAGAAAGTCAGCGCTGTAATGAGTTTGTTTCCATTTTAGTATTTATACTGGTTTCCAAGAGAAAGTTGTACTATTTAATTATACTTGTGTTATACTTGATGTTCCACATTTTATGTTTATGCCATTTTTTTCCAGCTCAACAAACTAGATCATTTAATGCAAACATGGTGTCCAAACAGCAAAGGAAAGGCCCTCTCTAACGATCTTCCAAGAAGGACTCCGGTTAATATTTTGGACAACGGAAAATATTACAATCTGACGTTCATGTTCATGTTCATGTTATTTATTGAGTTCTTAGAAGCACAGAAATTAAGACAGACACAATGGCAGAAACATGTATTAGAGTTGGCAGGCAAAGCATACAGTATGGAAGGGCAGTGCCGTTCTTTTTACTTTAGGTTTTATTGAATTCTTGGCCTGTGGGCAATTTCATTATCAGTCTTTGAAGTTGAAATCGAGTGCTTCTATGTCATCAGTGCATCAGTTGACTGAACGAGTTTAATCTTGATGAAAGGACGTTGTTTCTTAATGTCTGTCTATGTATGTATCTAGACCTGTCTGGATGTGCATTTATCCAGATGTGAAACTAAAATCATGTTAATAATTTGTTAATATTTTAACTGTTTGTTCTAGGAGATTAAGATTTAATGGATAGCAAATAGAAACATGTGCTCATGTGTTTGTCGATATCCTGTCCTGAGATACTGTGCGTGTTCTCTCATTGTAGGTGAAAATGACCTTCTTAGGAGACAACTGATTGACTAATTCCATCTATCTCATTATTATCTAATAATGGTACGGATGATGACACTTACATTTGAAATTAATTGTTTGTGAGGGAAGGCTATCAAGAGACTGCAAGTCTGCACCTAATTACTAATCAGTAAATTACTTAATGAATTAATACTTTAGATTAAAAGAAGATTTAAGCTTTAAAGTATTATGTGCTATTTAGATGAGAATCTATATGAGCACTTTCTGCTGATTATCTTATCTACACTGTAAAAAAAACTTCAAGCAGCTTGGAAACCAGAATATGCCTTTGGCAACTTAGATTACACGATTTTATTGTTTTTTGTATCTTTTTTATATCTTTCCTATAATTTAATTTTTACCATATTTTTAAAAAATGACTGTAGAAAAAGAGTTAATAGCAGTTTACCAGCATCTGGAGCACCAGCAAAATACTATCATATAATTATTTTTTTTCACATAAAATGTTTTTATTTTATTTTGTTTAATTTTTGCCATGTAATCTTGTAAATTTCAGTATTTCTGTAAGTTACCTGTGTATTTGAAAAAACACAAAATCAGACATTTACAGCACGGATAAATGAAAAAATCTATAAAACTATAACAGAAAAGACGCATGCAAGAGGGGGTACTCTGTTGAGAAGGGGGTCTTACCCCTTGCCACTTGTCCAAAGTACTGTTTTCATGAACGAACGAAAGAGAAAACCCCTCCCATGGTGATGTGAGAACAACGAGACGAAAAGTGGAAGTAAATGGGTATAACATAATCAAGAATGCTGAAACACTGCATAATTTAACTAATAATTTACTAATTATTAATACTTATTTTCTCTCAATAAGCTCAGAATTCATTTTTTAAAACTTGGATAGTATTACAGGCGCATTTACATATCTTATTGGTTTCAAAACACAGTCAACGAGTATAAATGCTTAAATGATTGCTTAATTGTTTACTTGGCATCATTTACATATACATTTACATTTATGTAACTTAAAACTGATCTCATGGACCCGTAAATAATGGCTTGGATGAAATTTAAAAACATAACCATTGAAGAACAACCTATCGGAGGCAATGACCTCAAAAACCATACTAAAGTGAAGTTATGTGTGTTTCACGTCATGTGCGCCATTACATTCACCCTAAAAAAAAATCTAAAACTGAAGTAATATTGTTTTAACTGGATGAAGTGGCACAAAACAGTAAGCCAACCCAGTGTTGTTTATAACTCTGAGAACATTTCTCGAACCGATCAGATTCCAAGACAAGAACCAGCAGTTGTGTTAAACAGCATTCGCTACAATGGTGTCATACCTCCATCAATACACGGGATACATAAAGCATCGATGCTGGACGAACGCAAACTGAAAAAATCAATAAAGGTAGCTGCTACCCTGAAGTAATACTCCTACCTGATCTAAACCCTTAAAAGTCTTTTAACTGCATAAACAGTAATAAAATCCGATTCGGCACACTGATACATATTCGTTCTGTATCCTTCCAGTGCTCAAAGTGATAGGCCGCTGATGGAATCAAGCATCTTTGAAGGGAAACGCTGGTATATCCTCCCTTCTCAATGCTGATTTGAAAGCTTATTTTAGACTTGCTAAAAATACTAGAACATCAGCAGCAAAGCAGCACAAGTGAAAGCCAACTGAACTTGTAACAGAGGCCTGTCATAGTGTCTAATCGAGCTATTCGTCTCACAAAGCCTTTTTCGTCGGTTTCGTTGGCCAAGGCCTGCCCAAGAGGCTATGACTGACAGGTGGGACAACCAATCGCGTTTAGTAAGAGATCCGTGTGCATTCACAAACATGTCAAAAGTTAACTGGAACATCGTTTTATGCAAGCATATGCCGCATACTTTGAAGAATGTAGTGTTTAGTGAAATACTGATGCAAACACGACAGCACGTCCACCGTAAATCCTGTAGATTTGACCAATCAGATGGCTTTCGTACTTGCTGAAGTGTTTCCGATGCTTTATGCATCAGACGTTCAGCCATCGGTCCGTGAAGCTGAAACTAATCACCTATTGACAGAACTTGATAACCTGCAGAACTGGCAATCCTCCAAATGGTCTTCCCGGCCTTTGAAAGCACCAAAGGAGCTTGGGACTTTGATTAAAACCGCTGAATCAAACGTTTTCTTTAGCTTTTTTTGTGTTGTCGTTAACTTTTCATTTCTACCGAAACGGCGACGTCAAACACCCCCTGCTAATGTGGCTGCTGAAAAATTTAAAAGTCATCGCACGGCCTTTTTTTTCACCACAGGCTCCTTCATTTATTCCGGCTTTTCATTTCTTCCGCCGCTCTTTCATAAGAGTGGCCTTATTGAAGCGCAAGCAAGAAGCGAAGCCCAGGCGGTTTCTGCTGACTCAGTTAACTGGCGTGTTTGTTTGTGCGTGCCGGCGCGGGTGCGTGCGAGTCTGTGCGTGTGAAGACGGGCAGGCCCGGGCAAGACGCAGTGGCTCACTATAGATGGGGAAACTATTACTGCGCTATTTTTAGCCATGGGCATAGGCGCTTTATCACTCCCCCCTCCTCGCTCCTTCTATTTATTTGCCCAAATATTGTTGCAAGCTCTCTGTGTTTTGCAAGCGCTGCAATGTCGCTGCCAAGACGTTAATCAATCGCAAAAAGGCAGCGCTGGGCGTTGAGATTCAATCTGGAACATGTCAAATGAGGTGTCAGGAAGACCAGGTAGACCTGTCACAGATTGCACATCTGAGCAATCTCGCTCCTGAACAACAGGCGACAAACGCTGAGGTTAGTGAGGAAAGGAATGAGAAATCCTCCATCCTTCGCGACACTTCACCACAGGTACGACAAAGTAGGATCCTGAACGACAAGTTAAAAGCAGCATTAGCAAGGGGCTTCCTGGATGTTTTTCCTGCTAGTTTACATTAGTGCCAAATGACTCGTGAAGAAGTGGCCCTTTAGACATAAAAAGTGAGGGCATCGGGAGATAAACAAGCTCCTCCGTCGCTTCATGGGGTAGGCTGCAAAGATAAACCCTGCATGCTAAATGAACCGGCAATGTTTTACAAGCAAATCAAGGCCGTCCAAGACTCAGAAAGAGAGATTTCTTTGAAAAAAATGTCCTTTCTTTAAAAATCTTCAGCACATGAAGCACGATTATGATACATGCGTGGCGGCGAGGATTAGGAAAACGAACGCAAAGACTTACGCACACAACTTGCGTCATCTGTGCTTACATAAAGAACACTAAAATGGCTTAAACCGACATTAGGATGTCGGGAGAAATGAGGACGCAGGTTTAAAAAAATGCATGACCAAATATGATCAAAGACTCACTTGAAAGAAATTCTACGAAACGTCTATTAGTGAATAAATGCAGGCAATTTTGTAAAAACAAGCAGGGATAGAAAGAGAATGACATCATCAACATGCTCTTTGGAAAAGGGGAGACTGGATTTTTATCAGCGGTGTTTTATGGATACACCATTCTGTCACATTGCATTTCCACCATTGTGTGGTTAACTTACATTTATATTTTTATTTTTCGTTTCCTATGTTACACACAGATATGTGTGTAAGCACACCTGTTAATAAAAAGCCACTCAGATTCTGATTGTGATATGCATACGTTGGTCTTGTCTATAATAAAACTTTATATCACTAACTACTTTCACCAGTGCATGTGCACCGGGTCCATCCAGGGCCAACTTGACATAACCAGGCCACAATTAGGATTAAAGCCATGTTTCCATCCAAAAATGCCAATTACATTTATGAGAAAGAGAACAAAACCCGTATTTTTCTCTTGGAGTAATTGGATTGAAACAGTGCTATATTTACAATCATTTCATGCGATGTTCCAGTTTTGCTCATGAATTTATTTCGTATTGTTGGATGGAAACATCATTTTTGATGGTAATTTTTAAAAAATCAATACACATCTTGGCGTTTCAATCCTGTGTTTTTTTATGATATTCCAAAACGCGTATTTATGGTGGAAATGCAGATAGTGACGAGCTTTGTGTATCTGGACTGACAACACTTCCTAGTATTATCTTCACATCTCTTACCACCATAACCTTACAACACTCCATTGAAAATTATGTTTCTTTATATCTGTCAATCTGCTTAAATATAAATATAACATGAAGACAAAACAAAATTTTGGTTACACAATTTACACAAAAAAATTAGTACATTTTAAGCTATGAAATTAATGAAATGTGTTGATTAAAGTAAAAATAAATACGTTTTTATTATTACCAAAATAATGAAGTGTATTTAAAAATTTTAATGTATATATAGTGTTTATTTATATTATTAATTAAATACAATGAAATATATGTACTTAATTAAATACTGTATATATACATTTTGATTTTTATATGTTTCATTTAAAAAATCATGAGCTATGAAATTAATGAAATGTGTTGATTAAAATAAAAATAAATACGTTTTTATTATTACCAAAATAATGAAGTGTATTTAAAAAATTGAATGTATATATTGTGTTTATTCATATTATTAATTAAATACAATGAAATATATGTACTTAATTAAATACTGTATATATACATTTTGATTTTTATATGTTTCATTTAAAAAATCATGAGCTATGAAATTAATGAAATGTGTTGATTAAAATAAAAATAAATACGTTTTTATTATTACCAAAATAATGAAGTGTATTTAAAAAATTGAATGTATATTGTGTTTATTCATATTATTAATTAAATACAATGAAATATATGTACTTAATTAAATACTGTATATATACATTTTATTTTTATATGTTTCATTTAAAAAATCAGTTAAATAACACAAATTGTACTAAGTTAATGAAGCTTGTTATTTTTGGGTTAATTACTTAATCATCGAAACATCTTTTTGAGTGTATTATCAAAGTCTAAAATCTGTAGCATAATTATGAATTATAGTTCAACCGGGGCAACAATGACATCATCCACTGTGTTAAATACTGCGCTCAATGCAAAAAGTGCCATAAGTCCAGCTGAGAGGGCATCTGTTCAATGGCTCCAATCTGAACCCAGCACAGAAAAGAGTTTATGTTCATTAATTTAGGGAGATCGACTATAGGAATAGGGCCATGTTTCGTATAGCATTTCATAAGGATTTTACGGCAACAGACACATGCAGATATTTATACTAAAGTCGGATTAAAGGCGGGGTATGTGATTTTACTTATCTATCAATCACACACTATCAAACCTCGCATTTCAGGTACCCAGCAATTGGAAAACATACAAAATGATTGACAGGCTAAGAACATTTTCGATTGGATAAAGAGGTGTGAGCTGTGTCCTGACTTTTGCTGTGCACAGAGCCTAACTTGACAGGTGTGATTTCTCAAGACAGCAATTTCACTGATATCTGTCAAATAGGGACATTTTATATGTGGTTTTCCAAAGAAATCACTTACAGCATCTTTAACCAAAGACACAGTAAGTGCATTATCGGATACCGGCACTGGTCGTTTCTAGTTAACCACGTCTGACATGTGTCTATCACGTTTGTTACTCGAACTAGGGTTCATGGCTTAACACGTGCCAACACTTTTAAATTATCCAGTCAATAGGCGGCACACCGTGATGCAGCAGCGCACATTGTTCGAGTTGCTATGGAAACAAAGGTGTGAGAAGTCAAGAATGACCTCCCTTGATCAAGGAACCTTGTCTTTGTATATTTCAGCACATCAGGCTTCTATAAAACTCTTATTATGTTTGAAGATAATGTCCTTTCTAATAATACGAAACATTATAGAAAACATCAGTTAATTCATACCCTTTACAATATAAAATATTTTATAAATGCTACCTGTGAGCTGAGTCTTTAACACAGTTTACATGGATAGCCTACCTAACCTGCACACAAACCAGCATCCACAGTCAAAGCTTGATTTGGATTACATCCAAAAGGTCCATTATCTAATGAAGTGTTTAATGTGAATGAACCTCAATAGGGAAAAATGCAAACAGCTTATCTTTTATATCAGCAATTCTTGATCATTCTGAATTTTAACACTGATGTGTTTTTCACATGCCAGAGAATTAGAAATTATATCTAATAACTGACATTAAAAAGATTACCCGCTTAGAAATAAATGGAAGATTATTTACTAACAGTGTGTTGTCATGTGTTCATGTTGAGGGCATCAATCTACAGATACACCGAAACAATTCGGTGCGGAAAATTTCTGACATAAAAAAAATCTGTCATCTTTTTCTCACCCTCTTGTTTTCAACCTTATATGACTTTCATTCTTCTGCAGAACACAAAAGTAGATAAGAAGAGTTTTTGAGATAAATGAGATAAATTAAATTTTTATCGTTTTCTAAAAATGATGTTTTTATTACCTGGACCCATTGATTGGTTATTCAATTCATCCTGTTACAATTGTCTGTTGACTCAGTCTGAACATTTAAACAATGATTGTTAAATAAAATAACAATATTGTAGATTATAAATTTAAAGTTTACTCATTTTTAAAAATTAAAAAGCTACAAATCCACTCCTTTTTTGTTTTAAAAATGTTGGTTTATTTCTTACAAAAAAAAAACTAAAAGAAAATAACATGAAATGTATGACAACAGGGACTCTTACTATGTATTAATATAAATCAAATAAATGCAAATGTCCATTTACTACCCCATGTGTAGGTCTCACCGGCTCATCCAAAGAAATAAAATCATAAGGTTTAAACATGCCAAGATGGCAATCGTTTAATGTGAAGAAAGAACGATGCTGTCTGTGATGCAATTTCAGCATAGATGTATAAATATTAAATATCGTTTTTGCATTTTGAACCCTTAACAGATACCAGCAAAGATCTCAGAAGTCAAAGTAAGGATTGATCAATATTTCACGAACACAAATATCCCAGCGGTGCTGAAAGATGCCAGAGTGGAAGAGATTCGTAAAAGATGCACAGAGTAAATAAGCACAAAAGATCAAAAGTATCGGAAGCATGTGAACTTCAGAAGTTGTGAAGGTTTTATCTTATTGTGAGGGCTGTTTTGCTACCCACAGATTAAACCGGTTGTGTTTATGGTTATATATTTCAGTACTTGTCATTGTTATTCTAATTATGTGTGTTATATTCAAAAATCCGGATGGTGACCAACACAATGACCAACATGGTTATGCAGAAAACTATAATTGGCATTTAAGTTAAGTAATGTACAATTTGTCATTATTCTCACACCCTCCAGTTGTTAAACAATTGTTTAAATTTCTTTGTTGTGCTTAACACACTTAAAAATTCTGGTATTTTTTTATGACTTAAGTCATTTCGAGTCACTATTGCTTCTCAAAGTAGGACAACAAACTACTATGGAGGTCAATGATCACCCAAAACTGCTAAGTTACAAAATTGGGTTGAACTGTTCATTTTTCATTCATTTTCAAATTTGCTTCAAACAATTATGCAACTTAAGATGTATGCGTCAGTGCTAAAATAAAAAATATCAGTTATCATGCTTTTAAATTAATAGTGCTCCCATAAATAAAAATGTTTCGTGATTGGTTCATGTTATTTCAAACCTGTAGACCTTTCTTCCAGGAAACAAAAAAGAAACAATTAAGAAAAAAAGGGTACCCAAACAGCAGTGGCATCCATTCACTTTAAACGCATGAAAACAAAACCATTGCAACTCTATGGGTGCCAGTCACCAACATACTTCAAAATATCTTTTTTGGAGTCATACAGGTTTCAAATCACAAGTGGCTTAATTAATGATTACACGTGCTTTTATTTTTGGGTGAACCTTCCCTGGACAGCAGCACCAGGCCGTGTTGCCAGATCTAAACTACAGGATTCAAGATCTCTATCACACACAGCACTGCAAGCAGAAAAGTGGGAAAGACAAACACAGCATCACCAAGACATACTGCAGATCTTCAGCTAAGAAAACAGAAAATCAATGCAAACTCAATTGTGGCTGTATGACTTCCCTGTGTACTGTATAAAAGAAAACTTAGATTAAAGCTTTCAGGTCAGTTCCACAGGAAATGGAATTGAACTGCCAAATTGGGACTTTGTCCTCTAAGGCAAACACGGAAAAAGAAATCTCCAGCGTGACTTTGTTGCAACTAAAAAAGTAGTGAGATGGATAATGAACAGGTTTCAGCTAACTGATGTCCGCTCGGGGAATGAACAAGCTCCGTCCTGCTGGGCAGAAATATATTCATTCTATTCACTAAATGGAACTGTAATACGATGGCGGCGATACTGACTGCTGTTGAGTGGCTCGCCAGTTGTGACAATCTCTGATGTTCCCATTCCATCACGTATTGATGGCTACTCGGACAAAATGGACTCTCTCAATAGTGCACAAAAGAGCTGCGTATAACCACATAAAACCTGTCTGTACGTCTAGGAGCAGAAGCACGGTACCAGCTTGTGGGTATAAAGCAAAGATGCGAATTTCTGGGTATATTTGAGTATTTATTAAAAGGAGTCCCAAAAATATTTGTTACATTATTTTGCTTGAGTTAATAATCTTGCAAGATTTAGTATATATGAATCTCTATATTCCTTTGCATGAATATTTTGAAGGGCCCCATAGAGACATGGATAATATAATATTCTTTATTGTGGTGTAGGAGGACATCGGTAGAACTTTATTAAGACATCACATCGTGCGCCCCCACGAAGCACTGTTGTAAGTGAAGGCCACAGATATGATATTAATAAATCAAGACAACAGCAATAACTTACAGTTAAGCAACACTGGGCAGCTTCTTATGTGGGGTAGAGATTTAGAGGTTACAATAGCAGTCAAGGTCAAGGGTCAGAAAGAAGACATCCTTCTTCTTTGCTTTTGTCCTACTCACACATAAAAAAATGTTCACTTTAAAGATGATGAACAATGATGCGGTTGAAACCCATGGGTTAACATTTTGGCGAGTCAGCTGGTTTGCATGGATGAACAGTTTCTTACTTGTACGGAATGAACAATTTTTTTAAAGGGATAGTAACACAAAAATGAAATTCTTTACCATTTACTTGTGGTTTATGTCATTCCAAGCATTTGATTTTTTTCGGTCAGAACACAAAAGAATATACTTTGAATAACACTGGGGAAAGGGAAAATGGCCACTGAGACATTTCTCAGAATATATTATTTTTTGTTTTACATAAAAAAAAAGAAATAAAAGGCTTAAGGTGATATAAGCTGAGAAAATGTCGCTAAACTTGGCAATCCCTCTTTTTAAAACATAGCTTAGGTGGACTGCCCTGGTAAAAAATTAATACAGTAAAATGTATTTAAAATGTATTTATTTTAAATATAATATAAATTGATTAACATAGTATGTTCTTTATATACAAATATACATATTATAATATATAAATGTACTATTACATTAGTAGGTCATGTCGGAAATTATTATTTATTCATTTCAACTATGTTTTTAAATCCGAATATTTTAAATAAATATACTGTATCGTTGTATCGGCTATTTACCGCTTTATTGTCTCCTCGACTATTGTAAGTCGCTTTGCTTTAAGCGTCTGCTAAATGACTAAATGTAAATGTAAATAAATGTTTTACTATGGTGGTATGATTTTTGTACCTTATATATATAACGGTAAAGGTGACCCATTGTAATTTCCATATGTGTTAACATGTGTATTTAGTTACACGAGATATGAAATACAGACATTACATAACTGTTGAAAAGCAGTTTTATAAAAGCTTTGTAATTGGAAATACTTGATGATAATGTGGTTCAGATCAAAAGATTAAACAACACACCGCAGTAAAATAAATCACATGATGGAATAAATCACAGAACCCAAAGACACGATGCAAACTGCTTCTGTAGATTGAAAAGTAAGCCTATGGGTAACCCTTGCATTAAACCCCCTTTATTTAACCGGTAATGAGCGTTTATTGTTTCCACTAGGTTCAAAGTGTACATCTGAGACTGCAAACATGTGATTAGTGCTAAGTAATTCAATTCAAATGCAAAACACTTCACGTGACGCTTCAAAATGGTGAGCAATCCAACTATTTTGGTTTCGAGATGCTGCCCATAAAACACAAAATCAACCCCAACGCCATCCAAACACTTTTGTCGTTTCTCCCTAAGCCCTCTCTAACGTTCCCTCTCGATTTCAGCTCTTCCAAAGAAACAATATGTCTGCGGGACCTCAGGCGGTTTGAGAACTAGTCACCTCTTACGATCAGCACTTGAGATTCAATTAAAATGAAAGCGGGGAGAAGCCCGGCAGCAGCGACATGGAGCCAGAAGCCCGAATCCTTTGCTGGGTAATTACACAAGTCTATGTCAGGAAAAAGGAGCTTCAGAGAAGCAAGGACAGGTGCGGAGAGATCCGGCATGGCGTTCTGACAGTAATTGCTCAACAGAAGGGGAAGGAACATTGGAGAACATGTGTATCCATGAGAGGAACATGAGTAGTCCAGATGTAGAACGGATGGATTAGGCCTCGTTTCATGTTCACTGGAGGTTTCTCCTCTTACCAACTCGTCGGTTTTGTGGCGTATTGTGTGGGATGAGCGAAAATCTTAGCAGGTGATGGCAAGATCTCATTCAAAAGGTTGTTTTTAGGCACAGCACTTGACAAAGCTTTCTACCCGTAGGCACCTTCACCAGGGATGCGAGCTATTGTGAACTAAGCACCGCGTGGGCGTATTCTGTTTCACGGGATAGGATGAGACTCTGAGATAGTATGCGATACGCTGTTTGTTTGGATTTCGTCCACCATTCAATATTTCTCCCAGCATCACTTTGTAAAGAATTCTCCCTCCCTTAGAATAGTGTCCTGTCAGCCGAATGTGAGCGAGCAATGGGAGATGCATTATATGGGCTTAGATTAGAACGACGGAGCCGTACTCAAACAATGAGTCAAAACGCACCACAAGCAAAGAACTCTGCTAATCTCATTTTAATGACATATGGTCCGCTGTTACGGTAAACCACAGGAGTCACAAATGCTCCCTGTGATTTTCGAAGACAATGGGAAATAATTTGGTGGCGTACAGGACACCCCCACGTCCCCTGCAGAGTTGGGAAAATTAATTTCTGCTTATTACTTGCCCATCTTTACACTGCAAAGAAGGCTTCTGAGAAGAAAGACGCTCCTGAATTGCTTTTTTGGATGTTTTGTGTAGCATGACTGTATTGTTTCAGAAAAACAATTGTGGGAAGAATATGTATCATATGCAATGTGTCACAACCTGAAGGTTGATTTTCCTGCACAGATGGAGGGCGAGATGCAACGATTGACAAAAAATCTAAAGACGAAATTTAGACAGCATGTATTCAAACTTAAGAAATACAGAATAAGGGACACTTTTGTGAATGATGCCACAGTGTATGGATGTGGTGATGCACATTTGGCTGGGAAAGTGCATAGGGGTGATAGTTCACCCACAAATGAAAATTGTTCAATTATATACTCAACTGAAAATAAGATATTTTGAAAAAAGTTATCAGCACTGGCACCTATTCACTTGGATGGATACGAAACCAATGCAAGTGCCGGTGAACGTTCTTCAAAATACCTACTTTATGTTATACAGAAGAAAGAGAAGAAAAACTATTATGCTATATTTAACTTTTTCATTTTAATCATTAGGCAGACGCTTCTATCCAAAGTGACTTACGAGTATTATGCATTGGCCAATTATCACTGCAGAGCAAACTGATGTATTGTATTTTGCTCAAGGACACTTCAGTCGTTGTCTTCGGATACTGGGATTCGAACCCACAACCTTCTGCTTACTAGTCCAGCTCTCTAACCACCAAACCACAACTAATTAGTCAATTACTAAATGTGTGATTTCCTACGTATTATGCATTCATTAAGCAGACGATTATATCTAAAGCGAACTGCTATCATACAACAACACAACCATTTCATCCCGAGGCGATGTTATGCATAAGAAGTGGTGCACAACTCAGAAACATGCGTGTAAGCTGTCAGTCAAGTCTCAGAGAAGGGTCGTCTTCAGGCATTTCTTAAGATAATAAGACAGTTTTTAATGCAGTTAGGAAAATCATTCTCCCCATTCAAGGGATTTTGGGCTACTTTGTACTTTTACCGCCAGAGACCATTGACTCTCTGAAATGGGACTTTTGGAAGGAATGTAGATTAGGAGATGTGAATGAAGATAGGAGGTTAAAGATCCAGCGGCTGTGCTACATGCCGGCATATCAGTGCTTTGAATTTGATACGCGGAGCAAAAAGCAGCTAGTGGAGACAGAAACGGAGGTGTAATGTGGACTCTCTTGGGTTCAATAAAGTGCAAATGTGCCACAGCGGTCTGGATCATTTACATTCTAGATCAAGTTACTGTGCCTTTGAGTTCTTCAAATGTCCTTGCTGTGATTGTGTATTCTCTGTGTTGTGTATTCTCTGGCAGAGGAACGGTACCTGCTGCCATACTAATTACCTGACATGCTGTTTAAATGACTTACTAAGTCATAAGTGTGAAGCTGTAAATGCAGTTTGGCCCCTCGTGAAAATGTCTGATAAAATGTCACCTTTTTTTAAGGGATTTCAGGCATACACACTTTGTCAAGCGATTTCAGAATTTGATATTTTTGTGCAGGGCTTGAATGACACAAAAATAACACTTTAAAAAAGCCTCAAAGGGTTTGAGGAATCCATAAACACTTTAAGGATGAGCAGTTGCATACATTTAAAATAAATGGGTTTTTATGCGAAACAATCTACATAAAACATTAATTAAATGTAAAAGCTATGAAATAAGATAATTTTTTGTTTAAATTATGTGTAAGATGTCTTATATGAAATTAAAACAATAAGTTAATCGGATTGACTTATAGTTAATAAAATTGTTTATATTTGTTATGTTTGCTAAGCCAGAGAAAAATGTTTTACAGTTTAACTTAAAGCAACATTATGTACACCAGATGTAACCGACATGATGTGGGATTGTAGGGTCACGCTGTGGTGCATCCAATGTGGAAAATGTTGAATTTGCACCGATACGTTCAATTCTCTTTTAATGTGTTCTTTTTTGCCACGATACACACTGAAAACAGGGGTCGTTGGAATTACTTATTTTTTTATCATGTACATCAAATCTACATGATTAAGTTACATTGTGACATCGTACATTTAACGTAACTTCAAATTTCAAGAAGAATATGTTAAAAAATAACGTGGAACCAGAAATAAAAACTTTTTAATAAAAACAACTGCCTTTCTTTCTCTTGCTGAAGACACAAGAAGATATTTTGAAGAATGTTATCAACTGGTACCTATTCCCTATTTGCTTTTGTGTCTATAAAATGGAAGCAAATTTGTTTCTATTGCTGTTTTGTCTTCTTTTTGTTCTGAGGAATAATGAAAGTCATACACGTTCGAAATGACCAGGGAACTTTTATTTTTGGATGAACTAATTCTGCTTTCCTTATACCAATACAATTACATTTGTACACGTGATCTAACACATTTAACCTTTAACCTGATTCTCTGCAGGTAATGTGATGATATTTGGGAAGAGTGGCTGATTGCGGGAATAGCGTGATAAGCTTGGAGTGGGAAAGACGGGAACGTTTAATGAGTGAAATATGATGTGCTCTGATGCCAGTAGCTCAGTGTGAAACAGATAGCAATATAAACAAATGATCATTGGAAAAATTATGAGAAAATGTGTGGCTGTCGAAAAGAAAGCATCGAAACAAAGAAATGTGAAAATGTGAAAGGCTGCTATTGAACCAAAAGTGACCGGAACTGTTGAAATGTTTCATGTGGCTAAGTTAATTTCACAAAAATAAACGGTTATATTAACTTAATAAAATATTTTAAAAACATGAAATCAATTTTTAAGTGTAAAATGTTAAAACACCCAAAAGTCTGAATGCTCTGAATAATGTCTGAATACTCCAAAAGTTACTACCTTTTACAAATATTTTAAGTGAACCAATTATTTATTTAACAAATATGTATTTGTAATATACACTAAAATTTTTATTAATTATAATACAAATATTTGATGTAATCAGAGAAATAAGTGTTTAAATATATACAGAAATAAAACAGTATATTTATTTTGATTTCAAAGCTTTAAATGTACTTTTTTTATGTTTTGCATAAAAACACAGTGATTTTTTAATTGTGTGTTTACGTGCTTGGCAGAACCATGCCAGGTGACAACATCCCTTTAATTATAGGCTACAGGGACTAACACAGTTACCATGGGTGCAGCTGTGGCTAAGAAAATGAATTTTAACATTTGAATCAGTCTTCCGAAAAGCCAAGATATTCAAAGCCGTAGAGCATGAATAGACGTTCAGAGTTTCAGATGTGTTTGTGTTTGTACACACAGCTGTGTGCTCAGAAAACTGTGTGTATGTGTTGAGCAAACACGCGGAAGCGGGACCATCTTTCCTCAAAAGAGCTTATTTTCCCTCTACATTGACAGTGAAGCCTCTTAGTACAAATGGCAGATCCCAGGCTCACTTTTCAAGAGCGAAGTAACAACAAACACTTAGCAGCCCACTCCTCTATAGGACAGGTCTTATATGAGCAAATCAATATGTCAGTGCTGGGGCTGGTAAAGCACTTGGGTTTGCTTTTGCACCTCCTTTCAGGCTCTGTTTCATATCGACCTTGCATACTCTGGTCAATGGTCTTAGGGACAGGCTGTGTCCGACACTTTCTTTCAGTCACAAGTCTATGCAAGCAGATTTTTCTATTATGATGGATCTTCCTTGGCTCACATTATTGTTATTTTGAGCTTGGGATATCACTGGATCTATTTCAATTCCAGATGATAACAGTAAGGAAATCACTCATCCCCATGCTGCTCCAAACCTGAAACCATATATTTTTCAAGAAAGATATTTGGAAGAATGTTAGCAACCGCAACAATTTCAAGGGCAGTCGTGGCCTGGTGGTTACAAAGCTAGAGTCCTGAACACAAGGTTAAAGAATCGTGTCTAAGTGTGTGTTCACGACTCACTCGATAGGTGGAACGCAGAGGTCGCATTTTGGGTATGGCTCATCCAATCGAACAGATCACTATGGTATTTTCACTTTGGTAGTTTCTGCTGCCGGCATTCTTCTAAATATCTCTTGTATTCATCCTCAAGTAAATTTATACAAGTTTGTAACAAATTCAGAGTCAATTGTGGTCTGGTGGTTAGAGAGTTGGACTTGTAAGCAGAAGGTTCTGGATTTGAGTGTCAGCAGACAATGACTGAAGCGTCCTTGAGCATGACACCTTCCCCCTTGCCAATTGAATAAATACATTTTGTTGGAGGCCGACAAAACATCAAATGCACCCCTTACCCTTCTGAGCACACTCTAAAGAGTCCAAAGATACTTTGGAATTACAATCTCAAAAGAAATATGGAAAAAAAAGGATCAACCCTGCCTTAAAAGAAGCTTTAATAGTTACTCTTTCGTGATGGAGGTTCCCTTCGCTCTGTGTTCTTCTCACCTGTGTTATCTGCTGCAGAGACAAGGGCACAAGGAGACAGCGAATCTAATCTGTTTGCAACTTGGTAACTATAGTGAGGTGACAGATGGGCCCAGGCGACCTTGCAGGCTGGTTTCCGGTTCACCACGGCGTGTATCCACACACTCACTGGCAGGTACGTTCTGAAATTCTTCTGATAGATTTGTTAGAAGCTTACGTTCAGTGACCCTTAAGGAATCATGATAGAAAATAAAGCACCTCGGAGAAAGAAGATTGAAATTTTTTTGGAATGACTCTGTTTCTCTTGCACTCCCCATACCGAGTGAATGTGTGTGATGGCCAACAAGTAGCAGCAGACAGCAGAATCCCTATTGATCTGGTCTGTGGCACTGAAATAACCCCTGTCAGCACTAAATTCCTCAGCCTGTCACCCTCACCTTGGACAAGCAGTCCCTCTCCTCCTGTAAATCCCTGAGGAATATTCATGAACGCGCGAGAGTCCACCTGAATGCCAAACCTCCAGCATAAGCTTCTGCTCCAAGGTACATTAAAACCTTTTCACCGGGTGGTGAAAATGTATATCAATATATTAATATACTTTAGCCACGGATAAAAATGATTTCATTGATATTATGGTTTGTGCTCATTTAAAATCTTGTTATCTAGGATGATTCATTGTTAAAATACCAAATATGTTGTTGTTTGTTCACTCAAAAATATTTTATTGTGTTTTTACGTAAAACAATTAGCACAAAAATATACATTTTTAAAATGAATTAAATGATTGTATATATTTTGTGCGAAAATCTGAATATCTCAAATGTTTCAGTTTGAATTAAAAATATTTTAGCACAAAAATATTAGTTATATATTACAAATATGTGTTTTTTCAATAAATTCTTATTTTTTCATGAATTTTCTAGAAAATAATTGTTAGATTTATCACCAATTATTTCGATTGAAAAATATTCTGTAATGTTTTTAACATTCAAAAACATTAAGAAGTTTAAGAAGTTAATATAACTGGTTTTGTGACATTGCTTAAGTCGTGTGAAATAAAGAGAGATGTATTATTTGTATATGCTTAAAAGAACATGACAATTCTGTCATTCATTTCTTTTGCAGAAACAAAAGGAGATATTTCGAAGAATGTTGGTAGCTCTATGACGTTCTTTTTTAAAACACCAAAAAATCTGTTTTGAAGACTGTTGATAGACAACCAGCACAGACTATTTTGTATTGAAATATAAATAAATGGGTGCCGCTGTACGGTTATTAACTTTTCTTAAGACATCTTCTTTTTAATTAAATTTCAGACTATTATCACTATTATTGTTTATCTTAAAAAATATGTATAATATACAGCAACTCCGTTTTCTCTATGTCTATAGGCTTATTCAATGTGCATAATTTCATCTTCATGTCTCTCTAGGACATCTCCAAGCATACCGAACCACAGCTGGCTAGAGCCAGGCCATGTCTCAAGACTCTTTCTCTCACCTCTCCATCTCATTAATGGGTGTAAAAGCGTAAGCAGCAGTTGTGGAACAGACCTGCGAATCTCGTGAGATCTGAATGTGGGGAGGCGATTCCTCTTCTGTTCGATAGTCATCAAAGTTTAACACCCAAGGATGCAAGAAATTATTTGTGGATATTAAACTACGGATCACAGTTTATTCATAATTCCTTGGCATTCAGAAACATCTGTATTTAAACAGAATGAATACATTTATATAGATTTTCTGAAAAAATATATTTTTGGTATCTGTTTGATGGATTTGTCATGTATGGCCTTACCTATATTACTTTGTTCCTCAGATAGTGCATAGCATGAACATTGCTTAATATTTCGGAAACCAATATTTAATTCCATTTAGTTCCACTAGTAGTATAGTTTATCTTCTATCAAGGTTTCATTTGACATTATTTTTGTTGAAGGTATTGTGAAGAGCTAAATAGGCCTGCTTCAACCTGTCAAAAACCTTAGGAGGTGTCAAGTTTGCCACCGGTTCTGAAAGAAAGCAAGTCTTGCACATTTGTGACAGGTGTTGCATGATGTGGTTTGTGAGCTGTCATTACATATCAGGGCACTGTTATGGGCTGAAATGATTGTGATCATTAAATTGTCGTTTTAAAATATAATAATGGACAAGACATACATGATAAATAGGGTTTGAAACATCACTGGAATCAGACGTATGTTTCTAAAAGTAATTTACTTAACGTGAAAGTTCATCCGAGAAATGACTCTTGTGTCATCTTGTTATTTTAAACCTGTAAGACTGAACAAAACATAAAAGAAGATATTTTGAAGAATGTAGTTAACGGGCGCCTATTCACTAGCATTCTAATCACAGCTTTTCGGTTTTCAACTTTCTTTAAAATATCTTTCTTTCATTTTTGCAGAAAAAAATGACTTTGAAACTGTATTACAAGCACTTTTGAATGAAAAAGGTCCCGGTGTTGTCAAAGTAAACATTATGCAAAGTAAATTCAGTCTCCATTTGTAAAGCATCCTTATCTTAGACTGGAATCTTTTACCTCGACCCATGCATCGCAGACACAACTGCTTTTATCCACGATGCTGATATCTGATTATTTTTTATTCTGCGTATTTGACAACATTAAGATCCTATCTGAAAGCTACTCCCATTAGAATGTTCCATTATTCAACACCCGAAGCAAACATTTCATTTTGCAACGCTAAATCATCTCGGTATGTAAACAGGCAGGGCGCTGAAATTCACCTGATGGACATTTCTATCTCTCATACTTGAAAATAACAATTCAGAGAATTGAACTCTGGAGCTTCACAGTGCCACATTAGAACCGTTTCTTATCTTAATGATTCCATGACGAACCTTTGACACCTGAAGAACCTTTAGTTTTACTCTGTGGGTTTATGTAGAGAGAGAGAGATGGTTCTTTAAAGAACATTAGACTGAACCATTCTTTGTGGGACCGAAAACGGTTCTTTCATGACATCACTCTGGAAAACCTTTCAAGCACCTTCATTTTAAGAGATAAAGCCAAGGTAATGGAAGATCAAATCTAGACATCTGTATGAACAATGTACAGAAGTGTCCTCGAAGGGGAAATGAAGAAAAACTTATATAAAAGAAGAGAAAAAGACGAGCCCTCATGTACGCTGAAATGCTCATCTACAGCAGCAGTTCCCAACACCCGCCTAACCTGGAAAATGCCATCATATTTTCAGATAGCTGACAGTTTATGTGCCCCTGACATTTCAGGGACTCTTCAAAAGGTCAACGTAACGCCTGAAAAGTACAAGTGAAAGAAATAAGAGGCAGGGTGTGAGGTCAGTCGGGTTTACACAGGCAGTACAGAAAGCCTCAAACTGAAAAGACAAATGACAACACATCGAATGCTTCTACACACCACTCAATGCTTTACACTATGTCCATGCACAGGTTTTAAATACATTGTGTGATGCAGTTAAGGTTATACGGTAACAAAACACATGTGGCTTTGTACATTTGACAAATAAACTGTTATATTGTATTAATAAAATAAAGAAAAACATTATAATATCACAAAATAAAAACATGAACTATATTTGTGTAGTGGAGTGTATTTAAATAATTGTCTTCATTTCCAACAATTAACTTATCTATAATGTAAAAAAGTTTAAAGTTTATATAATGAAAAAATATTTATTTAACCGATATACACATATATTTTTGGTGAATTCTAATAGACATATTCGACTTTTTAAGCTTACATAAACACAACACTAAAGCAGTGTATATACTTTTAAAGCATTACGATTGACTCGATTTTAAGTGTTTTGTTTCAAGTAAAAACACAGTTAAATTTTGTTGTGTGTACAATTTTGTAATCACAATGGTGTGCAGTGTGTTAACCTTTAATCCCATCAATGGACTATAATCACCAAGCACTCCGAAACACATCCTCTCCAATACTATAAAGACAACATCAGATTACTTAAAAGTAAACTTTTCCAACTACACCTTGGAGCCTCACTGTAAAATATTAGTCTGATGATAAGTTAGGTACGATAGCAGGACGTACTCTTGAAGATCGGTACCTGCTCTCTTAAGCAGAACAGTTGGTATCTGATCAAACACACCTGCTATAGATGCGTTTAATCACATTAGATGGAAATGAACACAACCCGGTGTAGCTCATAATGTGTAGGTCACTGAGAGGTCTGAGTGTGGCACATCTAGGCTGAGCATCCTGATCTAATTGGATTGGAGGCTTTGGTTCAAACCACCGGTGTCGTAAGCTCAAGGTAAATGACTCCCATAATCTCCCGCTGGTGAGCAGAGCTCATGTCGGTCAATAACCTGAACCCAGTTTGTAAATTGCAGCATTGTGGATATTGTGCTTCTTTATGCTCCTCGAATATGATTATTATACATGTGAGACTATTGGGCTAATGACGACCAAGACAGTCTCATATGTTGGGTTCACAACAACCACACTCGGAAAAATCGACTGTTTTGTACGTGAAACCATTCGCACAAAAAGGAGTAGACTTCAAAGCTTTTAAAATAATATACAGTTTAATTTTGTATAGTAGTGTAAGAGTAAATCTGATTATTAGAAATATATATTTTTTTATATTTGTTTTTCATTACATAAATGTACATTATTTTTGTAGATTTTAAAGAAATTAACTGAACTATTGTAATCTACAAATTATTTTACTTTAATGTTTTTGAAAGATCTTATTAAGTTACTATAACTTTTCATTTTTGTGATATTTAATAAGCCACATGAAAAGAAAGCAGTGTAATCATTTACTCGCTCTTTCTTCACATTGCTTCAAACCCAACGAAAGTTATTTTGAAGAAATTTAGGATTAGGACCCGTTCACTTCTATTGTATAGAAACCAAAGCAATGCAAGAGAATGTGTTCCAATTACCAACATTTCTCAAAATATCTCCATGCAGGTTTGAAATGACAAGTGGGTGAGTAAATGATGTCACAAGCTTTGGGCCAACCCTTATACAGCTGTATATAAACATTTCAAAAATGCCAAGAGTTTCAGGACTTATCCACCCCAAACCCCCCACAAAAAACATTTACAATAATAGGTAAACACGCCAAGACACAAAAGCACACGCGCAAGCCTCCTCGTTTCTCGCACAGCACATTAAAGCTGATGGTTGGCAGTTTCAAGCGCATTATCAGATGCAGTGAATGGGCTATAATGCGCATCGGGCTGATCTGCAGGAGACAAGCCATTTGTCTGAGTGACAGGTACAAGCATCCCCAACAAACCAATCAGCACTTGAATATAAAGTCCACGATTCAATATAAAACAAATTCCCCTCAGGATGTACTCAAGACTACACCGATAATGACGGAAAACATTTTCCACAAAACTTCAGTTAAATGAGATTTTTCAATCGAGATGCACGAAGCATTGCTGTTACATGACTGGCAAAGATTTCATGAATTAAAAAAAGGTTTTAGAAATATTCAAAGGAAGTGGCCCCAAGGTAGAGGACGAACAGGCTGTATATCCATCAAAATATAGACACAGCTGTCATATCTAGCTCTAGTATCTGGAGAAGAGGATCTGGCGTGTGGGTGAAGTTAATGTAAGCAGACACTGATGCAAAAGTCCACAAAGTCACCGAAAGACCGATGAGTGGTCTCTTCATTCTGCTAAACTTCACACAAGTGTTTGGTTAACCCTCTTGAGTTCTGGTCATCGGAGAACTGATTTAGCATTAAGATTGCGACAAAGAAATACGCTTCAGACATCAATTTCATTTTAAGGAATGTATACACATAGTCATGAAACAATAATTTGATACATCTAATAGTCAGGAAAACAATACAATTCCATGCTAATTACTGCATTTAGTTATTTCTATAAGCAAACCATCCACTGGAGAAAATAAAACGGCTTGGAGGTATAATTTGCATTTGATGTGTCGGATTGTGCGAGGAACGATTAAATATACCTTGGTGATGAAATAAGCTTCCAAGACATTCCAAGTGAAAGTAAAAAAGAGATTTCAATGTTTACCCCGTTAAAAATAAAGAAAGAAAATGTCAAGGTTTTTTATGTCGGTATGAAAAACTAGTGCTTTGCAAAAAATCCCGACAGCATAATTTAAAATGAGAGAAAAAGAGAAGAATGCACATTGGAATGGGTAAACCTCTCCTCATTTATAGTACTTTCAGCATCTCCTGCTCATCTGCACAATGCATTATTACATCAGAGCTCGTATACTATAGATGCATTTATGTCTCACACAAAAACACAATAACGAAATAAATAAAATGTGTGGATAAATTAAATATATTAAAACAACTGTATAGTGAGTACTCCGACCCCTGAACACCCTTTTAAACAACAAAAGCATAATGTTATTTATCGGTCTTCTATCTAGCTAATATTTAATTCACAGTTCATCTGAAAAGGTTCCCGCTCGCCTCTCTGTAGAATTTGGGCTGAAAAAAAAACAATCCTCCAGAGTAGAAATGTCTATTCTGTTTCAATAATAGTGTGAACATTGCTTTTTAAAGAACTTGCCAGACACTTCATGTTTAAACCATACACCGCCAGCCGCACATATACAATGTGTGAATCAAGATGCTTCCAGATGCTTCTCCATCTTGTGTTACTTTTTCTACTTTTTCCAGAACTGTTAACACAATACTTTCTCAAAATACATAAATTCCCATTCTCGGAATCATTTTTTCTTTTCTCGCATGAAACTTGTGACCATAAACACTCATGATGTTTAAGGATCATTTCTGCAGGTTTCTATTGTTGTAGACATGATGGAGGGACACAACAGGACCAGTTTCCTCCGCTAACTGTAACCAGGGCAGATGTACAAGCCATCATTTCACAACTGTTCTCATCACCGCCTGTGTTCTTCTAAAACCTCTATACGGGATTGTTGCTCTGTTCACAGTTCAAACTCAAAAATTCACTGAGATTAAACGCAGGGTCTATGGTTTTTGAGAAATGCTTAAGAATAATAAGTCAGATGACGTATACGAGGGGCCTAGTTATCAAAAAAGAGGCGAGACCCTTCTGGTCGAGGGGCTTGTTTGTTTTGTTGATTTCGAATGTCATCATTGACTGACAGAAATCGAAGAATGTTTGTCTGAACACATAAATGTGTCTGACATGTCTCTCTTTTTTACTGACACAGCATGGTGAACCGTAACAAAAATGAATGCTGCCTGTCAAGGTGAATCCAGATTTTTCAGGGACTCAAATCTGACAATAAACTCATCTCAGACGACTTTCAAAGACATTGGCTCAGTGTGCTGGAATCCTCTAAGAACAGGATCTACTGCGATAAGGGAATACAATAAGCTTGGCCAGTTATATGTGGGCTTATACTTGTCCAATGCTATGAGCGCTGGAATGAAAAACAGCGTTCTTGATGTTATCCATTGAAGACATCTAATGGCACTCAAGGGACATGATGTACGATGTAAGGATATACTGACATGTTTTGTTGTATTTCTTGCTATCTAATAAAAAAATCAAGTGCAGAGAAATAAGAAAATGTTATTTATTTTCTCAATAACCCTGAGTTGACTGTTAATTCACTGTAAAGGGATGGGTGAATGTTCAACACAGTCTCACGTGGACTCCGGGATATTGTTAGTGATAACTGTAATATTTTATTTCTTGAACTCAATTTTTCCACTTTAGCTGATGTCACTCAGCACGATTATGTTTCTTTAGGGTCTGGGTCAGGTCTACACGTTTCCTCCCGTGACCTTAGGTTTAGGGATGGGGTTAGGGTAGACATGTATTGTTGATTTGCCATCTCGTAAAACCATTTTTAATCAAATTAGCCTTTCCGGAATGGAATTAGGATGGCTATGTTCTTTGGTCTTCATCACACAATAATATTCATAGATTTTGTTGTTACGGTTTTGAAACACTGCATACAAACCAAAAGTTCAGAATCAAGCAATAGAATTTGACTTAACATTCCTTTTGCATCATAATGTTTTGTCTTCGTTACTGAAATGTACATAATAGTATGGCACACATACAAAGTGAGATCAAAACCCCAGACTGACTCCATTAAAAAATAATGGATATTCACTGGTTGAGTCGTGCATTTCCTGTTCCAAAAGTGACCATTAGTGGTTCATCCTCACTATTAATTGTTTCTTTTTATTCTTTTTATTGAGAATCTGTCCTGATCACTCCTAGTTTCGAGCTGCTGTAACGAAACATGTCCATTAAAAGCCCATCTGCACTAAAGTTTCCTATAGCTGTGATGAACCACAAATGACTCCTAATGGCGGATCCACAACATCAAATTTCATCCCTGCCACTCATTTCAACTTGAGCTCTACAGTATTCATCGTATCTGAGATATGATTCTCTAACCGCTGGAGGGGTCAAAGTGGAAGTAGTTCTCTGTGTGCGCATGTCCCAGTCAAAACCAACCATTGTTGACTGCAATGGGCAAGGATAATGGTACATAAATATAATGATTGAACACCATGATCAATACAGAAAACCGATCCGGTGATGTAAAAATGTTTTTCATTCTTATCAGCCGATAATAAGTCGTGAGTGTTGGCATCTTTTTATTTTCCAACTCTGATGATTCAAATAATACCGCATCAATAAACATGAAATGCTCAAACTTGTTTAAAAATTGAACGTGAATTAATAAGCAAAGGAGAGAGAATTGAATTAGAAGCTTCTGCTGCTTCCCAGCAGGAATGTGATTTGAATTGCAGAGTTATCTCCTAATCAAACTGCTCAGCGCTGTTGCGGAATCTCTGTCCGCCAGCCATCCAAGAGACACATGTCCATCGGGAGTGGATTATCCTGCAGGATGTGTATGATGGCCCCTAATGGTTTATGGATGTAAAACTCTAAGAATGGCAAGAAAAATGCATAGTATGAGATATATACAGAAAGCATTGGTGTGTCTAACATGGTCACCTGGGTCACCCGTTATGTAACGCATAACAAGCTTAAAAAATACAAATGAGCGGAGACATTACAATACCAAAGCATTAGCCAGTGCAAAATATTAACTATTCTATGCATTACTTTCTCCGCGAGACCTCAGCTATACTCATTTAGGAATACCACAATGCCTGTTAAATACTCTTGGTGGTACTTCTGTTTTTCTGCTGTGCGTGAGCAATGCGCTCAGTTGTGAAACATACAAATGGAAGGCAATTGAAATGTAAATTGTAAGCTGGGGTGCAATTGCACGGCTAAAGACATAAAAGAAAACCCAGACAGTACGTCTTGAACACAAGGGCCGTTTAGAGGCGGTGTGCGGCATCTTGGGTTTATATCACTGTTAAAAATACTACATAATGCCCGAACTTGTGATAACTGGCGTCCAAGATGAACCAAATGCAAGACAGAGAAAAACGGGGGAAGAGATTGCTTTTGGAGCGGCTCGCTAATCTATTTTTCGGCCTTTGGGCTGTCCCTTGAGGACTGTCGGATAAGATAAGGATGCAGACACCGGTACTCTGCTGATTTACGGGCAGCCAGCAGATGAATCCCTGTGGTAATGTCTGGGTTTGGGTCACCATTGATAAACCGAAGTAAAATAACATTACCGTTGGACGTAACATTTTTTACGGACGTGTGAATTTGAGCCACCGTGACGGACGAAACGTAAGATTCCCGCGGGTAGAGAATGTCTACATTTTAGAACGCTGGTACGCTTTGAGTATTTGTTTTAGAAGTTGTATTTCTCATTCTCTTGCTTCATTGGCTGAGAAATATATTTTAGGAAGATTCAGTGTTTGCATTACTCAGCTTGTCTGTGTTCGGGATGTTCCAGACTCAGAAATCTGGAATATGTGATGCAGCAGACTGGATCCTCGGCCAGGGAGTTGTAGGATTTTGCCAGGATGGCTCAGAGCGAAAACTCAGAGCTGCATCAGAGTGATTACCCATCGCTTTAAGTGTTCAGTAGGAATTGCTGTCGCTGTATTCCGCTCACGTAATCTGTTCCAGTCTGTGTCGCTTGGCAGAATGTGAAGCTTCATGCTTTAGTGTGCTTTGAAACTGTTTCTGTTCACAGAAAATATAAGAACCGGACGAATTTGTTGGAAACATAAGTTAATACTAAATACCAAATACTAAGTTCTTGTTTATTTCTCAATCAAGCGATTGTGCTGAATGTCCTTAGATCTGTTGAATACAGTACGGGTACAGTACACTATTTTATCATTGATCTGAGGGTCAATGCATAATTTTCAGAAAGTAGTGTAGTATAAAAAATAATTTAGTAATAATTCATGTTTTTTAATGAACATATAAATGAAATTCTTTAAAAAGTATCTTAAGGTGAGAACTTAAAAAGCTGCTTAATATATTGACTAGAAAAAAACTCTGCATGTTCTTGTTTAAAGGTGACTACATTGAAGATGATCACATTTAATTTTTTATTCGTTTATTCTTATAGCATGATTCCCATTGCTTTATTTTATTTCATTATGACTTCATTATTATTCTAAGATGTGAAAAATATGAATGAACAAGTGAGTAATTGTCGCAAAAATTGGACAGGAAAAATAAAGCACAATATACTGTATTCATCTGAATATGAGGGAATTCCATAGTTGTTTTATTTCAATATAAATAAGAAAGATTTGATTTATTTCTACATTTATTTTACTTGTATTTTATGTTTTGAACAGCAACAAATAAAATTTTAGAATTAATGAAAACGCTCATAAAGTAAAGGGAAACTGCACTACTCATTTTCTGTCATTATGTATTTTTGTACAGCGTAATCTTTAAACACTCCCACTAAAATAAGTAAGTCTTTCTGTCTTTCACCTTTAAACTTGTAAGAGAATTTCACACCAATAAACACTTTCTATCAAAGCTTCACCAGACATCCAAGTTCATTCCAGCCAGATCAGATCAAATCTCAGCCAGTCTCAGTTCATTGGTTTATCACAGCTGATGGTCTGATCTCAGTGGTGGTCGCGACCTTGTGTATAACACGGCAAAGCAACAACGCAGGTGTGCATTATTTACAGCGCAGCCTCAGCAAACAATGAGGGAGTAATGGTCTGTCTCGGGAAAAAAAAGTGTGGCTGTGTTTATTTCCTGCAAGGGTGAACGCAACAACGTTTATCGGACATAAAAATGGCCTTTCAGCCTGACGCACAAGAAGTGTCCGTCACCTCAGCTCGGAAGCAATATGCATTCAATAAAAAGTTCAAAGAGATGTTTTTCTCCTGATGTAAAGCACTTAAGTTAATTTACTTGTGTATACTTAAGTGTTACGTTGAGGGATCTGTACTTTACTGGAGAGAAATTTAAAATGAATACTTTTACCTTTACTTGACTATTGCAGATAAACGTGAACCATTTACTCTCAACATTTTATTTACACTTGAGGAGTACTTGTTACAATTTTGCACGATACATTTTAACATCGCTACCAACGAAGATGTCCTTTATGACGTAAGTTTTTATTCCACCAACATGATATGTTAAGACGTTCTATGTAATGTGACATACATGGTATTTGATTGTTGGGAATTAACGCCACGCCACTGGAACTGATGCCAGCACCTTAAAAGTATAGTAAAATGCTGTTTAAGCATTATAAGTGCTTTAGATCGTTAAATAATTGAATTCACACAAAGTTAAATGATCAAGCCTCCGGAATTACTTTTGTTTTTACATAATATATATCTGTGTACCGTGCATATTAATTTTGTATTTATAAACACCTATACATAATATATATATTTAAGAACAATATATAATATACATATTATCAAACAATATATTTATTATATTTCTGAAAAATGTAAACAAATTCATTTTTTTAAACCTGGAACTTTTGACCGTCATCAAGTTCCTAGTTATTTATTGCCCATTCTGTTGTAAAATCCTGCCCACACACCAATCCGAGAGTGCGGGCGAGCTATCAACGGGTACATTCAAGGATAAGCCGATTCGGTCTCAAGCCCTGCTCTCGGCCCGCCCGCTGGAGCCTACTTTTTCAGGAAACAGTCAAAAGCTGTATCTGTGTTCTGTAACTGTGAGTAAACCAAAGACTGATAAGAACAACATGATTCTACACTAGAGGTCCTTATGATTAATGTAAGTCAGAAACTGTGTGGGACACCCCGCCTTTTCACATTGATGGAACATAATACAGCTGCAAGGAAAAGTGCCAGCTCAGCTAAATTGCCAAACTTAGCACTAAAAGAGATAGGCTTGATGCCAGCAATGTTTTATATCTATTGTTAAAGTTCAACGAGAGAACTTAGAATAGCTGAATACTGTGAGAAAACAGTTTTTTTCATGTTTACAGTTGTAATATTAATGTTTAAACACTAAATGATTTGAGATTGAATGCTTTTCTCGTGTTCATGTTAAAGAGACAGTACATCCAAAAAAGAAAATGTGACACTGCTTCTGAAAACCCAGATAAAGTCTATTTGTTTCTTTTCTACAGAAAATGCACCTCCATAATGTAATGAGCATTCTGTAAAAATATAATTTTTTTATTTTTTACTTAGCAAGTCCATGTCAAGGATTGAAATGAAAGTGATTAAAGTAATTAAAACTTTGATGGTCATTATCCCAGAATAAGATTTTCTTATTGGGTTTTCACAGACGGGGTCACAAATTTTGTAATTTCTCTTCTGGCATCAGTTCCGAATCTGTTAAAATATGCTTTTGCTTAAGGAAAGAGAGATATCTTAATAGATTTTTACATTTGGGTGGAGTGTCCCTTGACATGTCATGTTCATTTTTATTCATGTAGCTTTGAGAATACATCCAAATGCATTTTTCATGTTCACATTTGCTACATTAATGCTCATTATTTTCACACTTGAGAGCGAATGCTTTTGTAACTTTTACATGAGAAATTGACGTATAATGTCATTTTATGTTAATTAGTACAATAACAGCCTAAATAAGTCTCATTTCATTATTAATGTTACCTGTATTATAAATGTATACCTGTCAATTTAATGTAGCATTTTTTTACTTTCACTTACGTATCTTTTTAAGCTAGATGATTTGACTTTTAATTGAATTAAATCTTCTATCAGTATCTGTACTTTCACTTAAGTGTAATATTTTAATACTTTTTACACCTCTGGATGTTTGTCTCCAGGTCTAATTTCTTTTACTGCCATAGTCCAACGGAATGAGTGTCGTCTTGCAGGTTTTCAACATTGATTTCAATTTTCTCATTTTCTCACTAAAGTTTGCTTACGAGGAGCAGCGTGCAGAAACAAATAGAATTTACTTTAAATCAATCTACAGTGGCTCAGTTGCACCCAGATTCCAACTCCCGGCCATTTGTTGAGCAATACTATCACCAATGATATACAGGAAAAGAAAGAAGAAAGATTTGCTGAAAGAAAGAGAGAGAGGGGGATGGAGAAAGTGGAAAAAAGGGGGCGCCAAGAGTTTTCAGGCTCAATACATCTTCCCAATGTGGGCCAACATCACGATTAACTTGTGTGAGGAGATTTCTAACCACGACATTTGTGAGAACCAAGGCCTTGTCTTGGTTTAAGTGGAACGTTGATGGTAAACACCGACTTCAAATTCCAGACAGTCATCTTGAGAGTGTGTTTAGAAAATCAATGTGGTTCCCTGATGAATTTGATGGGAATGCAGCAGATGTCAGACGGCGTTTCAGAGTGATTTGGTTTTAATAGAACCTGGTCCGTGAATAAACTTGTTCATTGAAATATATATTTTGTGATGTGATCAGAAAATATGTTGGTACGTGACAAGGAATAAAGAAGATAAGAGAGAATAGTTATTATTGTAAGGGTGAGTAATCCAAAAATGAAAATGTTGTCTTCATTTATTCACCCTCTTGACATTTAAAATCTGCATGAACATAAATAGATATTTTGAGGAACGTTGGTGACTGGCACCCATTCCCTTAGATTGGTTTTGCTTTCATACAATAAAATGTATGGTTGACACTGGTAATTGGTTTCCAACTGTCTTTAAAATATCTTCTTTTGTTTTCTGCTGAAGAAAGAAAAATTGGCAGGATAAAAACGACAGTAGGATAAGTAAATTATATGTTGTTCAATTTTGGGTGGACGTCTTCTGTGATCTCTCATTATATACATTATTTAAACCAAAAGTCATAATTAACTTTTAGATTTTTGTTGTTTTCTACACACATTTGCTCATATGCCATGTTACGAGTGCTCTTTGCCAGCCGAGTTATAATTCGTATTGATATAAACAGTTCCGCAAATAATAAAATTAATAAAACTCACATGTATGCAAAACGTTTTTAGACCTCTCTAGTCTATTCCAATGCTCGGCCATTTCCCCACCAGCGCCAATTGTTTTCCGACCTCACAGCTTCCAGACAGACTCGAGCCGACAAAAGCGGATTAAGATAGATTGAAAAGGTACATAATGTATTTTGAAGTCACACACTACCTGCTCCTTAGGTGGGAGAGAGATGAAAATAACAAAGCATGCTTTCATTTATTCTGATTAATCAACTCTAAAAATAGGGACACTCTCTTACAGCTGTGGGTTCCCACAGTTACCATAGATACCATCTTTAAGGAGAAGGATGGAGGCGATTTTGTCTCCAGAATCACCGTAGCGACCACATATATTCATCAGTGATCAGAGCCATGAAATACTTGGCAGACAGCGAGAGCGTGGCTTTCAGAAACAAGATGTCGTTACACGGATAAGCTTGTGCATCCCTTCACCACCCACCCGGTCGACTAAATCTGAGTCCTGCACTTCAGAGACTCTCTAATCACTTACACCAGACAACATGTCTGATGTATCTGTAACAGAATGACTCAAGGCATGCCTAAAGACACTCAAATATTTGTCTTCCGAACATTGAGATCCACGGTGATATACGTAAAGACAAACAGGCTAGAACCAAACGTACTGAGACCTATAAATAATAAATTTCATACGACAGGTATTACTGGATCAGGTGTCTTTAAAGATTTAACTTGTCTTTGTTACAGCCAGGAACTCAAACATTTCCTTTAGCACTTTTAGGGAAATAAAAAAATGCATTTATTATTTATTTTAAATGCAGCTGTACTTATCCAGTTTTGCCACACTATTTGTTACTTAAATAGAAAGAGATATGTATCTTTCTCTAGTCTTTTTAAGCAGAGATTGACAATTTGAGATGCTGGACCCAGCGGTGAAACTGCACACTTTCTGAGGGGTGTGTGATCAATTTTGGTGTCCCCCAACAGCGACAAGACTAAACAGATAAACACAACAAATACAAAATCTATAGACAAGCTTTTAATATTTGCCAAATAGTAAACTATTAATTAAACTTAGTCAATTAAAAAAGAATTCTTAATAAACTGCATCTCAATTGATTCCAAAATATAACATGGAGTAATTTTTCATGTGTGTTTAACAACAAACTAATAGGTATTTAACAACAATTCTCATTTATTTAAAAAACTTTTATTTAATGCAGGTGTATGCTTGTAAGTCGAAAATAAAATGTTTTTAGGGCTCTAAACTTTTGCCACAATGACCCACCCCCCTTGTCGGCTCCCCAATGCATTGCATACACTGCATACCCCCTTTTTACACGACCTGTCTGACCCCATATGGTACAACCACATATCCAGATCGGATCGGACCATGCCCAATTGGCTGAACAATGATATTTACTCAAAGTAAATTTCATGCATAGTTTTAAAATTTTCCCTGTGATTAAATTAAGCGTTCATTATTTAAAGGATTTGCAAATACATATTCATATTTTTTCTAAACATATTCAAATTAAGAATTTTTTTTATGTAGTTCGTTGTCATCTGGATGTTTTTGGAGGGACCAGAAAAAAATCTCCTCCCAAAGCCCGACTCTGGATTGGACTGGATTTATAGCTTGATATAAATTATTTTTAGAAAAAACATCTCTTGAATAATAAAACAATTAATTAGAAAAATAGATATAACCTGCACCGTAAGATTTCCTATTGATTATGAAATATCACAAAAATAAATTGTTATTTTAACTTATAATTAAATCTTGATTTTTCAGTCGAAAATATTAAAATAATTAATAAAAAATCCCCAAAAGTTATTTTCAAATATATATGTGTTATTTAGACCAATATTTTTGATGAATTCTTATAGATTTGTTTGAGTGAATAAGATTTACTTGTTTTTTAAAATTAATAATTTAATCAAGATATGTTATTAATTTTAAAGCTTTAAAACTTACACTTTTTAGAATATTTTTTAATGTGCAATTCACGTAATCAACATATTAATCCAATATTAGATTTTGATAAGTTCTTGCTACATATTTAATAAAATAATAAAAATAAATTGGCAAATTACTGTTTGATTATTATATAACATCTCTTGTCTCAGTACCGTAATGTAGATTGGCAGTTATACATTCATGCCTATAGCTTATGACACTGTCTACTGTATGTTCCATTAGTGAAAAACCAAGAAAAATAAAGAGATCAGATCAAATGGAGATGTCATGCTGGCTGATGGGTTTATGTCCAGCTGCACTTCTTTCTTGACTCGTGTGGGCAGATTGTGCTTAGTGCATGGTGTATTTGAACCATGTAGACAAGGAGGCGATAGATGTATAAACACGTTATTGATTTCATCTGTACCAGAGGCTCATCTGTTCTGGCAACTGCGGTGGTGAGAAACTCAGCCTTGTAATCTTTTCCCAAAAGACATGGCCTAAATTCATCCATATCTCCAGAAAACAAGGTGTCATTCACTACTTATGGACTGACTTGGAACAATTGGTTCTTGTTCTTTTGTACCTCCATACTGCTTCTCTTTCATCAAAGACTTCTTTGGCCTTTTATTGAATTGCCAAAGTCTTTCATCCCTTCTCAAGTATTCCACTGTTGGCTAATGTCAGGCATGGCCAGCAATCTGTCTGGTCTCTCAAGACCCACAGGAACAAGAATATAAGGACCGCAATCCAAGTAGAGTATGCCAGAAAGCCAAGTCCAAAAAGCCTGGCAGGCATTGTGAGGGGTACATGTTGGGTCTCAAATAAAATATTGCCTCAACCTTTCTGTCAAAACCAAATAGAAAAAAGGAGTTGGTATCAACAGCTGTTCTACAACTGTAGGCAGTAGAGTAGTCAGGGGCATACGCAAGCATGAATTGCATGGCCAGTGAATATGAGATGAATACACTGTATTTACTAATGTGATAGCTCAAAAAATATTGTATGGTGGCCATTTCGTTTTTTATTCTACCTTTAATTTATTAGTAATACTGTTTAATAAACTATAATGCGTAGTGTAAGTAATATACCAATTTTAATCTAATGTACGCGTAAACATGCTTAGCCTCTATCCTTTAAATTTTTTTGTAGTAACCATGGTTTTGTCATGTGTCAAAGAACACTTGTAGTGCTATACATATATATATATATATATATATATATATATTTTTTTTTTAATATAAATTATATATAAATTAATATAATAATAAATAAATATAATAAATTAATAAATATATATTATAAATTGCTATAACAGTGCTTGTATATATGTTTGTAAATAATAACAATTATAAACAAATATTCATTAAAAAAAATAAAACAATAATAAATAAAAGCACACTTTTTCCAGACCAGCAAACAGCATGTCTCTCTATATTAAATATGGCAATAGATTTAACTAAAAATACATCTTCACTATACATAAACAAATTCATATACATCCATTTTATAGTCTCCTATATTTTGCAAGCAAGGAAAAGGCGCTTGAACAGGGTGATTGATAGATTGTCTTGTTAATATTAAAGTAACGTTATGAGGCTGATGGAAGACGGATGAGTTTCGCTTTCCGTGATAATGCCGTGATTATGCAGAGTCATGAACAGGCACTCAGCACTCCACAGGCAAACATCAGCCAGAAAATATAAAAAACAAATCGCCATGTACCCAGGGTACCGGCATAGGGAAAAGTCATGCAGCAATGTCAGGACGACGATAACGTCCTAGCACAGAACCACACGCTCACAAAACCCTGTTCACTTTCCAAACTACTCTGGTCTGGAGCTCAGCCAAAAGTTTGTGATTGGCCCTGCTCCCGACCCGCCGTCTGCCATCTGTTCTTCCTACAGCAGAATTCCTTGAGGATGCTGGAAAAATTTGATTGTAAGTGAGTGGCAACCATGTAAAGACATTATGAGTAATTATATGATGGGGAAGTCTAGAGACCGAGACCTATTTCAGGTATGCGGATAAATAAGTGAAACATTATTCTATCTATGTACTACGACAGCATAAACAAACTTTTGTGGCTCAAATTGAACTTCCGGTACATATCTGTAAAGCCAAATAATCTACAGCAAGTTAATGTAAATTGTTTATTAAATACAATGGTTGTATAATAAAATACCAATTTAAATGTACAGTCATATAATTTAAATATAATATAAATAGTTATATAACAAGACACTAGCCACACATATTTTTGTACTGTGTTTTTACAATTTAGACAAAAATGTGTGAATTTTTAAGCTTTAAAATTCAAAAAATACTAGGGTATATTTTTTTTAAATATGTAATTTTTCGTTACACAAACTAAAAAAATATGTGTATATTTTAGAAAATATTACCTTTGGAGTTTTAGTAAATTATTTTCATCATTTCTCACTGTAAAAAAATATTGAATAATTTTCAAAGATTTCATTAATAAGTGTTTATTTGTGATATTTACTCTGCGGAATGAATCGTGGTTATTAAACAGAAATTAACGTCCATATAATCATTAAAAACCCCATCTAAGGAAAATGTTTTTAGAAACAGAACAGAGAGAATTTTTGGGTGGCATCAGCCTGGTATAACATCCCGCATCCTCCTGCAGCTGTGCTTATGCAAATAGTTACTCAAGCAAACAACTCATCATACGTAAAACAGATGCTTATCATGTCAGAAAACCTCAACAGGCTCGAGTACTGGAAAAAATGGGGTTTTGTGGGTAAATTAGGAACGTTCCCGAGGGAAAGTGGAAAAACACACAGGCTCGCAAAAAACATCTACGTGTATGCAATGGAGTAAAGCAAAGTGTTCATGAAGCAACATGTTGTTCTTTTGGGTTGACAAGAAATTAATTACAATCAAATAAAGCGTACACTCCATCTTAAAGACACGGTGAAGTTAAAGCGGGCGTATATGCAAAGCTAAACGAATTATAATGAGGATATAAAAAGCAGTTCTCTCAGGCGCACACTTGATGCACTATGAATATTTTTACCAGGATGTTTATGCATCTATAATCCAAACACATACACACATGCACGTTCATAACGTTCATAAGGGTGAAATTAATTACCAGCCCAACCCTGTCACCGAGTCTAATTTATCAGACCTCCGCACATAGACAACACAACCACGATTTTCTCCATTTTGATGTTGATGTGAACATTAACTGAAGCTCTTGACCCAAATCTGCACTATATGATGCATTACCGAGCAGCCCCAGCATTAGTTAATTCAATGATAAAATTCAAACAATAGGTGTTTACAGGTTTTTCTATAAGTGCTAGATAAATTTACTATAAATGTATAAGGGACGAAACCAGGCAATCCGGTGGAAATGTCAACCTTACCATGAAAGTTTTAATAAGTTTAAGATTAAACATTTTTATTAAAGGTTTTATACATGAAGTACAGATGACAACATGTGGTGGTTTAGATACCGTAAGTTTTTTTAATTTTTAATGTATGTTTTTTATAGTCAAGTAAGTGCCATTTTCAGCATTGACACATCTATAATACCATATTATACTCTTAAACAGGCACATGCTAATAAAATACAATAATTATTTTATGTTTTATGAAGACGTCTCCTTTCTTTATTTGTTGCATATTATTGATTCTGGTTTGTAAATTTTCATTTCATTTAAATCTTAAATGTTAGTTCTCTCCCAAAAAATCTTTTTGGTTTATTTGTTTTTTAAATATGGAAAACTTCTGATGTTTATAACTGTCCGCAAGGCTTTTGCTCAACCAAAACAGTTGGTTCAGTTTACTGGGAACAACTATAGTCTAAGAGCGTTTTTGTCAGGTCGATGATGCTGGAATTGCCCATATGTCGATGCGGCATACAGCTGCGTGAGAAAATAACATTTTTAAGATAATAATAATTTTTTTTATGTATTACTTATAGGTGCGTTTAAGTAAAATTATTATTTTTTGTTTCTTTTGGTTAACATCTAACAAATTTGAAACGAAAACACTCTTTCTATTTGTATTCATTGGCAGAAAATATTGAAGAAGTGGTTGAAAATAACAGAAAATATGCACTGCTTTTCAGGCATTTTCAGTTCAGTAATATATATATATATATATATATATATAAATTGTTGTCCATGTTTCACATTGCTGTTTTGTGAATTTAATCGCTCTTCGGATTTGATATTGTTAAATACATCTAGAAATACTAATATAACGTACTAATATGTATATTTTTTACCTGGCGCTATGTATTAAATAGCATCCATATGACCGTCACATCTGTGGCACCCATGTTGCCACAGGCTCTGTATCCCTCCAGCCATTGTCTGTAAGCAGCTTAACATGCTCACTGCAGCTTAGCAAAGCATTAATGCATGAAACAGAAGGTCAATGAATACAAAAAAGAAGACGGACAAGAGAAAGAAAAGCTAAATTTGAGTTTATCCATGTACGTGTGCTTGAATGTGCAGAATGCCCATATTCTTGAAGAACACGTACTGTAAAGTATTGTGTTAGTATTCCATTCTAATAAGAAAATGGTTTGCTCTGTGTACCTGGTGAAAGCCCTTCCCTTACCCGCTACTCTTTCATCCACTTTACCACAGTTGTGAACGACTCACCCTTTAAACATACACAAACACGAAAGCACACGGCAACACCTCGGTTTTTCATCCCGTCTAGATAGGCGGACGATCTTCGAGAGGAAAGGAACATTGAAAGCATGGCGTGTTCACATCTCTAATAAGGTTATAAAATGAATCACGGCCAGCTCTTCCCCTCTAATGGATCTTATAGTCTGGCTGATGATTTGCGGATAAGATTTCCGACCACACTTCATGCAAGCTCTCCGGATATATCCATGTCTGGAGTGGCTAAAGAGGTGACTGCTTTTTGGCACGGAGACCTTGTATTTTGTTCCAAGAAGAAATGGTTCCATACTAGATTTTTCACCTCCTCTGGGTCCCCACAGCGGTTCCCATGGCAATGACCAAACTGTGGGTGGATTGTGCATGTACAGAATATAGCATATGTCTTAACACCCACTACATTTGTTTCAGAGACACCAGTGCACGGATGGTGAAGGATGGATATAGAAAACTTCTTTACTGGGACTGTTGGCACTTTGAACTCCGAGGATAATTGGCTACTTTTGTGCCGTGAGAAAATCTGCAAGCAATGATAAATAAGCACTGGTGGATGTGTTCATAGACAGAGCGAGAATTGACACACAGCGTACACAATCGTTTGTTTTTATCACTGTATTGTATCAAGGCGACTTTCATATGACTTCTATTTTTATGACACCGAGCTAATGGTATTTTAAATCTTCTGTAACCCCACCGCTACCCTCTAACCCTGACACCAACCCTACACTTTTACATTTTTATCAAGCTTTATTTAGTGTTCTATTAAGCCGCTTTCCTATGGGAATGGTTGACTGGTCCTCATAATGCAGATTTTACTATCCTATTGGGGGCATTTGGTCTCCACAATGTATGAAAACCCTGACCCACACATGCACACTGTGTCTCCCAAGCCTGGCCGGCCTGACAGTATTCCAAGTGTGAATAATGTCCACAGGAGCAAAAAGCATTAATCAAACGCAGCCATACATACGCTCACATACTAACCAGCACACCGCTTGAATAAGAATTTGCAGAGTAAAAGTTCAAGGAGCTCTGAAGACAAAACACCATATATCTCAACCCAAACAAGCATAAAGAGAGGAGACAAGGAATTAAAATGCTACATGATAAAGTTTCCACTAAAGACAAATGAATTGTATATCTCTTTAAGATTTAGTCTTACTTTCAGTACGTTGACTGTTAAAATAATTCATAGTCAGGGTGAATAAAAGCACAAATAAAGAAAATCTATACATATATTATGCTTTTAAGCAGACACACACCTGAGGTGGTGCCGCTCTGTTTTAAAGCTCATAATGGTTGACTCCAGAGTGGCGATTTGGAGGGTTGCCATGTGAAGGAGACATACGCGTTCTCCCCAGGCAAATGAACACACACTTAGGCTGTTTGTAAGGTACTTTAAACTCTTCAAATGATGCTTAACGTCCACTGTCTAATTAGATCGACATGAGGTGGTTTGGCAAAAGGAAGCAGATAAATCTTTAAAGCTCTCTCACATTTTTCCACACTACATATAAAAACGCACAATTTAAGTGCAGCAAAGCGTAGTGTTAGTTTTGGCTGGTAAAGTTAGTCAAGCTATTTCAGTCGATCATATCGAGTACAGTACATCTCATCAATATCAGGCAATATTGATACAACACATACTAAACTGTTCACTTTTTACAGTATGTTGCCTTCCACAGCTCCTCTACAGCTGTTTAATCGAGCCATGCTCAAAAACCCACCCCCATCCCCAACTCCACTTCATTAAACTATATATATCAGGTTTTATTGACTGTTTGACCATTTTAGACTAATCAATGCTTAGTATTAATATTAATTAGGCATGTCACTTGAGAAGAATGCATATTATATTTTGAAAATCGTTTTCTTAAAAATAGAAAATCTGTTACCAATTCTGTTACAATTTACTCGCCCTCTCGTCATTTAAAACCTGTTGACTTGTTTCTGCAGAACAAAATAGAGGACATGTTGAAAAATGTCGGCACTCATTTACTTGCCTTGATTTGTTCAATGCAACGGAAGTGAAAGGGTGCAATCTTTGTTTGGTTGCTGACATTTTTCAACATATCTTCTCTTTGTGTTCAGCAGAGTAAATGATAACAGAATTGTCCTTTTTGGTTTCTTTAAATATTTTGAACACCTTTATTTTTGAGACACTACAGCACAAAATATTTTAACTATCCTTGCATATTTTTTTGTTTATTTGCCTGTACGTTCCTCTACAAAAAAATGTATAGATGACTAATTTTGCAATAAAGAATTCGTTTAAACAGACGCTCTCCCTACAGCAAAAGCCATCTGACTGGAGAGCGGCAAGTGCAAATCGCAAAAAACACAATGTCACCTGACTATGTCTGAATTTCGCCCAGGACTTTAATAATTGAATACCCCACAGCAACACCGGGTGTATGTTCACCGACACAAATACAGCATACCTGCATTAATGCATGCATGTTTACATATCTCCTTCCGAGACTCTTTGCTTAACTGCAAACTTCCAAAGCTTCTGAAGTGAAGAAAGCCTGTAAACATGGCTCTAATGCATTCCTTCCTGTATGATCCTGTGCATGTTTCGTTCTGTATTTACAAGGTTCATTCGTGTTTAGTAGTCTCCAGCCAGTGCCGGCATCATTTATTACCACTCGGCCTGTCAATCAAATCGCATGCCTCCGTTTCCTCATCCAGCGACAGACTCTCAAATCTGCAGTGCTGTATGTTTAGCATACCAATCAGCAGCTCTACTAAACACGAGGAGGCAAGGCGGAGATGAAGGGAGCGATGGAGGGAAGCATTAAGAGATAAAGTGAGAGAGGTGACGGGGAGGGAGAGGGGAGAGAGAAAGGAATGGAAGATACAAAGCAAGACAACATATTAAACAGTGTACACTTTGCATTAAATTGATCAGGTCATATTTAAAGCGGATTCTTTCAAATTAGGTGATTTGCGCTTTTTCATGATCATCAATAATAAGGACACATAGTTAATATGCAGTCACGAAATCAGATCTGACGACAAGCTGTTAAAAAGGGCCAATAATCACAGATAAACATGATGGGTGGAGATAACACGATGTAAAAAAGGAAAATGTTTTAGATATGCAAAAACGAAGGTTGAGGTTCCTCGCTTCAAATGCGGTGGAGATAAAAACCCAGCATTTGTCTACAGAAGCTCACGCAGAGCAGAAAAGTGAAGCCGAGCTACGGGCGAGAATACCCCCAGACAAAATCAATGGCGCTAAACCTGAGTCTCCTTCCAGCTTCATTCCGTCAATACTGAAGCCCGCTGAAGTAGCATACCTTAGAGAAGACCGTTATTTTCACACACGGGTCAGACGGTACACAAAGTTTGATTCCTCGGCTGTCTTTGAAAGAGAAATCCGTGCCAGATGCACCTGGTGGTTTTGTGAAAACCATTTAAAATAGGCATGAACTGAAACGTGAAACGATCTTGCAGTGTCGCAAATGAGTTCACGGGACAGTTTGGGCCAAACTAAATGAAGATGAGGTATGATGATCAAAAAGCTGCGGAGAATCGTTTCCTAATCAAAATGATTGGATTTTTTATATAGTATATTAAATGAAAATAAATGACTAAATATGTCAAATGTAATAAAATGCATCAATTTATTAGTTTTTTTGTGAACTACGTTTGTAGGAAAATATTTGTGAGTATTCTGCATTAAGGAAAGTTCTGTTCCAAGAGATCACAAAAAAACAAAAATGTTGTGCACCTATACACAACAATAACATTTTCACAAAATATACGCAGGAATATAGCTTCAGTCTGCCTTCCATACCATTTTGACTTCTTCTTTCTGTAAGTGCCACGGACTAGCGATAAATATAATACTTACAGTATAAAACGTTAAGGGCTTTCAATGATGGTAACAGCAGTCTTGAGTGAGATAACCTCAGATCGCTGACTGCTGCCGCTGTGCTCACCAAACATTAAGAGAGATGACATCATTATGGATTTGTAGGGTGCTGCCAGTTGGGTTTTTAGGGTTCCGGGGAAGGCTAAGATGAAAGAGTCTAGCAACTTTACTTTACTGCATTTCCATTTGATAGAAGTTGAACACTTTTATCTGGAATCCAGCAGGAGACAGAACAGGTAGCTCAGGCTCACACATCATTAATTAAGAGCAGTAGCTGCAGGCCGTTCATCCCAGAGAAAGAGAGAGAGAGAGAGAGAGAGAGAGAGAGAGAGAGAGAGAGAGAGAGAGAGAGAGATAGTGAGGACTGGACTACAGCCATCTGCTGAGGAGAGAATGCACTGACAGATGAGATGGAAAGAGAGAGCGCTCACATGACATGCATACATCCATCCAGGATAACACATACATGTACTCTCAAAAGCATGGCACTGGAATGCTTAAAAGCATGTAAAGTACATTTGTCAAATGAGATTAAATATTTCATGATGACTGCAGTTAACATGGCACAATAAGATGTGTGCAATAAGATGCTGTTACGAATCTAAAAGAAAGAAAGACAGGAAGAAAAAGGAAGAAAGAAAGAAAGAAAGAAAGAGAGAAAGAAAGAAAGAGAAAGAAAGAAAGAAAGAAAGAAAGAAAGAAAAAAAAGAAAGAAAGAGAAAGAAAGATAGAAAGATAGGAAGAAAGAAAGAAAGAAAGAAAGAAAGAAAAAAAGAAAGTGAGTGAGTGAGTGAGTGAGTGAGAGAGAGAGAGAGAGAGAGAGAGAGAGAGAGAGAGAGAGAGAGAGAGAGAGAGAGAGAGAGAGAGAGAGAGAGAGAGAGAGAGAGAGAGAGAGAAAGAAAGAAAGAAAGAAAGAAAGAAAGAAAGAAAGAAAGAAAGAAAGAAAGAAAGAAAGATAGAAAGAAAGAAAGAAAGAAAGAAAGAAAAAAAGAAAGTGAGTGAGTGAGTGAGTGAGAGAGAGAGAGAGAGAGAGAGAGAGAGAGAGAGAGAGAGAGAGAGAGAGAGAGAGAGAGAGAGAGAGAGAGAGAGAGAGAGAGAGAGAAAGAAAGAAAGAAAGAAAGAAAGAAAGAAAGAAAGAAAGAAAGAAAGAAAGAAAGAAAGAAAGAAATAGAGAAGAAAGAAAGAATCTTAAAAGTATGACTTTTTTCTTTCAGCAAAACACAAAAAGATATTTTGAAGAATGTTGGTAATTAAACATCATTATTTTATATTAATTTATATTGCTATCTTGTTAATTCCAGTGGAAATTTGGGGAAGTACATTTTTCTATTAACAAAAAAAGTCTTAAAGGGTCCGGTCTACGTGATCCCATGTTTCAAACTTTATTAAGTGTATAATGTTGTTGTTTAAGTATAAGTAATATCTGTGAAAGTAATTGAAACTAATCCGACAGAAAAATCTAAAAAGTGTAGTAATTCAAACAAACACCATACATCATTGTATCTCTGAAGGAGGGAATTCATAGAACAAGAAAGTCGTTTTATGATATAGCAAAAACAGCAGTCGACGATATGAAAAATATATATTTTTTAACATGCAAAACATATACACACATTATATTGCACACTATAAACACAATCAGAGCTTCAAGAAACTAAAAAAAAAAAAGAATATTTATATTTAAAGCTTTGAAGTCAATGACAAATACTGTTTATGTAAAAATCCGATCAACTTTATGAATGAATAAATCAAAAAAATGGGTTTACATTAAAATATAATTTGTTAATTTAATTCTGATTCTTATCATTACATAAACGTAAATAGTGTACCTACACAGAGTTGTTGGAACTTACTTTTTTAAAATATGTCCTTTTTAAAAAAATACTTAAATGTTTTTAAAAGATCTGCTAAGGTAATAAACATTTTTGTGATATTCACTATGCCATTAGTTTATCATTTAGAGTGTGTATGTACACAAAACAAACCCAAGTGACATTTTTTAAAATATCTACTTTTGTATTTTGACATAATTTTCATTTTGGTATAAACCATTCCTTTTAATGTTTAAAGAATGGAAAGAAATCACACAACTGAACAAACGAATCAAAAAAACAAAACAAAAGAAGGAATATTTTGGTATAATGCTGAATGTCCCTGGACCTCTTCAAATCAACAATTTTATAAAAGTATAAATATGTTAAATGAAACAAACAGGCATTGAGGCCGACACCTGCTGTCTATTGTTAAAGATCCAAATCAACAGGAGATTGCGTTCGTCCCTCATTCTCGACTTTACACTCCATTTAGTGATTACTTTATGCATTAGCAGAACATTAACAATAGACAGCATTCCCAACAGCTGTACCCTCGCTGTATAAAAACATTCACAGCATGTTTAAAACAACTTTTCTCTAAATGCCCTACTTCATCAGCATTAACTTCTTAAGGATTGTGGAGACCAAAGCCTGTCCAAATGGCCACTTTCTCCTCACCTCCATAAGAAAACAAATGGGCCGTGCGTAGGAGGCATCTGCCGAGGGATCATTATTAAATTATTGAATCAGTCGAGGGTATTTAAAGTTTCATGCCACCCATTAGCATCCTCGAGAGCAAAAGACAAAGCATACCATGGCATTCGCACAAGCGTGTGTCATATTTGGCGGGGGATAGCGAAGATTAAAACACTTGCAGACAACGCTTGGCCTGACCTACATAGACACACCAGAGCTCTACATTCAAAGTATGTGAAGAAGGGCTGCATCAAGATCCCAGGGGAAGAAGACAAGCAATTTACAATGGAACAACATGCACGGAATATTGCAGTTTCGGATTAAAAGGAGACACGGGGGAAAGGCAATGTTGAGATTTGGGTCAATAACAGTGAGTGGGCTACAGCGGACGAAATTAAAGTGCATTAAGAAGAAAGATTAATATCAGAGTGTAATATCTGAGATCGTAGAATTAATTGTTTTAATGGATGGACTCTGGTTCAAGATTAATTCAGAGATATGCTCCTTGGTGGAGATAAGTAGGGTGACGTGTCTACACTGTTCTTCTAAGAGTAAAAGTGACCCTTGAAGTGTTTTACAATCAGAATAATTATATGACTGTACATTACACCTCTTAGCGCTATATGCCTGCCTGCTTCCTACTAAATACTGTACATATAGATGTGATATTGAAGAGCGAGGGGCAGTTCTTTCATTAGCTTTGAAAACAGAACAAGTGTTAAGCATTGTGGTAAGCAAGGATATATCGGCAGATACTCGGTATCGACCAGTTTGACGTTCAACTATTAACATCTGTTAAAAGTCAATATATGAATCAATCACATACGATTGAAGAAACGTTATTATAGAATTTAGAATTAAGTATGCATCTCTACCATAGTGTTGCTTATAGAGCATTGCTCTTATATGAAATACTGTATTTGATCAAACATAAACTGTGGATTACAGAGAACCATGTCTTCAAAGTAATACTGCAGATGTAGAACAATAGATATATAGGATCTGCCAAGTGAAGGGTAGATAGTAATGCACATCACACCTGATGTACACCAACCATCTCTAGTTGCAATTGTGGAGTGCATAAAATAGAAACTAAATTATACATATACATGTGTGCAACTTTGTTTCTTAAAAAAAAAAAAGCTTATCAAATGCGTCAATGCAGTTTCCCCATACATTGCTGTGCTGCTCTTTTCACACACTTTCTACGTCTCCAAGTCTCCCTATCCTCCCTCCAGCTCTGACTAATGGCCTGAATAACGGCAGACCCTCTGCCCAACATGCTTTTTTATCCCAGCAGAGAAACTTCTCAGAACTCAGAGTTATGGGCCATTACACCAGCCCTATATGTGATGTGGGAGAGCCCCTCCTCTTTTAACCACTGGACCAAATGCCCTGCTGTGCCTTAAATCATATCTGTCTCCTGAAAGAACTGTATAGGTTCTATGTCTTGTCCTGTTGCCTATGAGCATCAATAAGGTCAGACTCAAACCTGAAATTGTGATGTTCGTTGTAAACCACCCGCCTGTGTTTGTTTATAGATATGGCCAGTGGCTAGAAATATATCGATTTATTTCAGATTTATTTTGTGTTATTATTTTAAATGAAATTAAATCTTCTCAAAATCTAATGGTTCTTTGCAGAGGTCACCCAGAAGGGAAGTTTGGGCCACAAAAGGTTTATGTCGTAGCCGATGAAACCATCTATTAACATTCACTTTATGCATAGTTTAATACTATTATTGACATTATTTATAACTAAACTGCAAATAAATATATTACATGCTTTATTCAACCTCCTTATGCCAGACAGTTCTATAAAAAGTTTTTTTTAAAGTAATTGAAACCAAATGTTTATGTATCAACATTATCTATTTACTATATAAACCCAGCAGTGACCCAACAATATTCAACCCATATGAAAAACTGAAATTTTCCTGAACCAAGATGACTTAAAAAAATGTTAATGCATTGTTGTGTTAGCAAAGAAAGGTTATCATCACTCCAATCAGTTCGTGACAGTTTGTGAAAAATGTTGCCAGGGATGGTTTTGTGGAACTGTCACAATGTATTGCAGTTTTCAATTCAAAGGGTCATATAGATAGAAACTTTAAGAAAAAAATGACATGGCTGCATAGACATTAGAATTTAAAGCCGATGATGAGAAGCAATGTAGTGTGGTACAATGAGTGCATTAGAACAATTCTATAGGCATTGACTGATGGGCTGGTATAGGGAGATAACTGCATAGACCTAGATTTACTCTTGAGATGTCACCTGAGGCAATTAACCCATTTCTAGGAGCTGTCAGAATTAGAAACACTAAGGAGAGAGCTGTAATAAACCTCACCAGAAATTGCAAAGTAAAGAAACAACATACATCTTGTTAGTCTGCATTGCGAAACACTCCAAGCCTACTTGTCGCCAATATTAAAGTTGCAGGGTCTTATTCTTATGCTCGATCAATAAGTCCGCAGCCATTTTCCAAACACTGCAGCCCAAGGAAAGAAAAACTACATGTGACAGTGGGAAAATTAAACAGTAATTGGCTTTTAGAGCACAGCTCAGCTCACTGAGCTGGCAAATGTTTTTTTTAATCAGGCCAGGAGTGTACAAATGTACAAGCACACATATATACCGTACCTATACAAATGCAAGTGATTGCATTATGATACAAAGAGTACCAACATAAACAAACTTCATGATAAAGAAAAATATGGAAGTTGACACAAGCAACCACATAACTGTTCGTTAAAGGTCCATAGCACCACAAATTTAGAAGATTCCGGACTATTGCCAGTAGCTAAAAAAAATTCAATTTGCCAAAGTTAAGAGGGACATTTAGGTGAGTTCATTGAAAAATGCAAGTTTTGTAAATATTTAATAATTTTCCAAACCTGTATGACCTTCTTTCTTCAGCAGAACACAAATGTAGATGTTGGTAACCAAACATTGTTGGCACCCATTCATTTGCATTGGTTTTGTGTCCTGTCTATAAATTAAAGTGAATGAGTGCCTAGCTGTTTGGATAAAAACATTCTTCGAAATATCTTCTTGCAGAAGAAGGTCTTGTTCGAAAAGCCGTAAGGGTGAGTAAAAGCAGAATTGTCTTTTTTGGGTGAACTATTCCTTTAAACTATGTGATTGGAACCGGCTTTGTTCCTCAACCTTAACGTATTAGATATGAGAGCACATTATATATCTCATAAATATACACCACAAAATACACACAGTATAGCTTTCTTTTGTGGTCCAGAGCCGTTCACTTTAAATCAGCACCAGAGGGTATGAACAGCTCCGCACCATTCTTTCAGCACCACAGAAGACGACAGCTCCCCATTTCAGTCCTGCTTTCAGCACTGTGACAGCTCCAAGCATCCCTGCTGTTTCAGCACCATAGCCTGCAGACAGATCCTGACATTGTAAGCTCTTAAAGTATCAGGCAGCTCCTACTGAATGTCTTTCCAGATGCATTATTATCTCCCCAAGGATGATACAAATCTCACCTGAAACCTAAGAGCCTTCCTTATGAAACAGAAATGATTATTTTTCAACGTGAAGGAAGTTAATCACTATTTACTATAACTTATAAACGCAGCGTTTGAGAGTAATTACTATTCTCTGTATTACTATGTTTGCCTACTTAGGTTTGCTCGGGCGTGTTCCTCAAATAGATAAGAAGAACACAAAGTGTGACAGGAATAAGAGGCCAAACGCTTCCTATAATGCAAGTCGGGAGCCAGAGATAAACATACGAACCTAAGAGATAAGCGCCTGCTCTCAGCGGTTAGGGAACGCGTTGCTATGAGTCCGGTGGAGGTATGGCATATATGATGTGTCGGGTAAATGTATATAAAAACAAAACAAGCAATGTGTGTTGCCACTGTGCACATGTGATCATGTTTATAACATAAATGTAATCAATCCATCATGAATTAAACAAGAGGAATTTTAGATATCTGAAAGCTGGAGCACTTAAAGCAGTGTACAAAAACAAAAGAATGAGGAAATTGATGACAGAAAGGGGTTAAAAACTGCAGCAGTTAAGTAAGAAGTGTGATTAGATCTCTTACATTTGCGTCTGTCACCATCTTGGCAGTTTTCAACAACAGAAGGTCTTTCTTTCTATCATGTGACCTCCTCCTAGCTTTTTCTTTTTTTGTCCACTTTCTCTTTCCAAATCCCGACAGAATATCTGCGTATGTTAAACTCTCCCACACCTCTTCCTGAAAGACTTTCCCAGACGTTTCTGCACCGGCGCATAGGCTCCACCATTTCGGCTCAGCTCAATCTGTCATTTTCAATCATTTGCTCAATCTCTCAATACCTCTCGATTCGCTCTCTCACAGTTCTCATGCATTCCAAATGTCCCCTTCTGCTTGCTGAAACACCAAACCGATTGTGGGCGACAATGAAAGAGTCCTCTTGTGTCATGCTTAAAGGCAAGGTTTGCAAAATCAAATAAACCAATCAGGGTCTTCTTTTCTTTTCAGGTAAGCAGGTTGAGGGTTGTATAAGCTGTTATGCAAACCAATATTCAATGCACCACAGATACTCTCCCGCCCGACGGAAGGGCATGGGAGAGAAAGGAAACCAGGTTATGAAATGATCCAGGATCTGAACCCAGAGTCAGAAGTGTGAATGTTTTATACATTTGACCAACCTTAACCGAATTATAGTACATTTAAAGGGGTTCACCCTAAAAATAAAACTAAGCAATAAATAACTGACCTTGGATAGCACCACAATGCACTCATGTGGTGATGACGGTTTATCCAATGTCAGCATTGCACGTGCAGTCGGTATGATATTGTGCTATTGTAAATGCACAATGGAAATCAGTAGGGAGATCGGGAAAAAATTGTTAAATATGCATTAAAAGTATTCCCGTTGCTTCATATTATTTAACACTGAAGCATTGTATTGGCAAAGACTTAAACGTTTGGTTGCGTTGCAGTCTAGATAAGGTTCAGAAAGCCCCGGACCACAACGAAAACATCTTGTTTAGTGCTGTGACCATAAATGGATGTCCTGGAGTTAAACAATGTATGCAACCTCAAACGAACTTCATAAACAGTGATTTTGAATGGTGAAATTCTCGTTCTAGATCTTAACCAGCAAAAGCTACAAAAGATTTGAAACACTGTGGTTAATGTTCTTGAAAAAGGCCTATGCAGCTCACAATGCCACCTATGTGCTCTACAGACAGTGAGATGAAACCTGTACAAGACTACAAGAAGGATTGGAAACTCTTAAACTTGACTACCACAAAGTCATTGTCCCGTAAACCAACACTGCTCGTGATACTATATCTCATCCAGAGGAAACATGAGAGTGTGTGGAAAGAGAAAGACATTGATTGCAATACTTTCCCCATTGACAACAATCAAGAATAGATAATACAATTTCACATATTATGTCAGTCAATGGTGCCCCTTCAATCTGCTAACATTCTTTCAAATATATTTCTTTATGTTAAACAGAACAACTTGAGCGTGTGTAATCCATGATTTTCAGTTGTGGGTGGAGAAACCCTTTAGGGAACAAAAATGTATCATTAACTACTCATTTAGAAGCATTTTGTCTTTATTCTAATACATACAAACATATGATTTCTGCATGACCTTATACCTTAATAAACTTTGTCTGTTCTCATCAAACATCATCAAACTAATCACTTTTTTTAGTCCTCACGCTTCTGAGTTCTAATGAAACACTAATTATAATTTATTTTTGCATAACAGTTCCTGAACATTTTTGCACATTTCAGATTATTCATGTATTTCAGCAGCAGGAACACACCTCTAGCTACTGTCTGACACATAGTTAACATAATCACAACTGAGTGTTGCTGTGCATGACATTTTCCACATAATGTATCATGCACTTAAAATGTTGTGATTAAGAGAAAATCGAGTGCATTAAAATGCTGGCTCCAAAAATCAGACCGTTTGAATGAAGCAAAAAACAAGAACAGAATCTATTAAGACATCAAATTCATTCCATCAGTGTAAAGCAATTCTATTAATGCGTATTTATCATAACATTTCCTTTATAAATCAAAGACTGAACTTTGTGTGATGCTTTTATTGGACAAATAGATGGAAAGGCTTTTATAATATTTCATGACTGCTACAGGAATAGGTCAGGCTGAGAGAGAAACAAGACATCAGTTTTAGTAAATACATTGCAAGTCATCACAATTTCTAGCGTCACCCACTTGGGTCATGCTTTTTGTTGATAAAAGTAGCTGTGACCGTGGTAAACGGCAGATGGAAGTTAATACGTCACGTCATCAAGCGATGGATAAATAAGTAAATAATGTATGAGATTAAGTTAATGTCACACAACCACTTAGTTCCATTGAAATGCATCAGAATACGGCTTACGTTGAACTCTGTCCATTTCAAGTCTCACCAGCTGTTTTTCAATCAAGTATAATACAACCAACAAAACCCATCATTCCTTGTTTGTGAGCTCTAGATGTTTAGATGCAGATCATGCATTTACATGCATTTATTGGAACACAATCCTTAAAAAAATTACTTTTGATATTTTTTCTGTAATGAAATCTGCTTAGTAAAGTGTGCACTGTATTCAAGTTCTCAGATATCATATTGAAGGCAAATTGCTTGAATTAATATTTCTTCTTTTAGCTCCATTTATTTAATAGATTGAAAAAGAACGGTAGTCGATCTTTGCTTTGTTTGAAGCGAATAGAGAGAAAGTGATAAAGCCTTATATTAGGTAATTGCCTTCAGCACATTAAAATTGAGAAGTACTAGGTAAGATCCCATTAATATTTCATTTAGAAGTTCAAGTATTTCATGATTAGAAAAATCATGCTTTGGTGGTTGGAGTCAGATAAACTGTGACCTGTTTTCGCGGACAGTCCAAACAAAGAGTATGCAGGCATATGTAGCTAGTGAAGCACACCGGATGGAACAGAAATTGACAAATGACTCGTTCATGTGACTCAAAGTCGACTCGTTTTTCCACGCCAATAACTTTAATGCCCTTTTAGCTATACAACTTGGCAGACTGCTTAAAAAGAAACACAACACCATGACAAACAGCATGAAATGTCATTTTAAGGACATTATATTTCCAATAGAATCAATAATTTGCACCATCAAGTGGATGCTCATGTTTGACCTATCCACTGTACGACTAAATATATAATGAAACAGGCACATCATGTTTTTGTTACTCCTGAATTAAAATGCATGTAGAGGAAACAGAGTTTTTAAAAAATGGAAGTCTTGAAGTCAACGAGCTGCAATTTTCAGTCTGCAGGAAATTTGCCGGAAAATAAAATAAAATTTGGAGGATGCCAGTCTTTGATTATAATAGTGGCCATCATTTATTCCACATTTACTTTGATCAAGACACGGCTTTGAGGAGCCAATTTCTACAGTGTAATCAAGGCTGCGAGCTTTTCAACAAACTGTAAAAAATATTCCGTGAATGCCGAAGAAAATCAATGAATACCACGGCGGCAGAAGCCCAAGAGAAAACATCACAGCCGAGAGATGCTACACTCCACCTTTAAGCTGTCACTGGTGATTAAAGGATAACTAAGGAGAAATGAGCACAAACAAACATGGGAGACACAGGAAGTGAACGAAGCTCCAGTCTAATGAGGCAGAGAGCAACGAGAGTCACGAGCAGAGAGCAAAGATTATAGTGAAAGACAATGATCCGGTTGTTCCAGAGTCTAATTAAAATAACAATCAATGGTAGATGCGTCGTGTTGCGGTGGTTTTAATAACACTGCTCGTTGCGTAGATCAATTCCTCTATCTGCAATTTCTCAGCAAGGTCAAAACCTCCGTACAAAAATGGTTACCTGCGCACACGCACATAAAACTGTTCTTATGCACACGTGGAGCGGTATGTCACGGCTCATCCTTAAAGAATTTCAGTCTGATTTATACGTTTTATAGTTTAATTCAGCATTGATTTCATAACATGTGGAAACCCATTAAAGCTGATTAAAATTCCATGTAGCGAAATTAATTTAAAGCACAATTAAATTGTCTTTGCTGTCACATACATGCCAGCAATGTGGCCATACGTGACGCTCGAGGGAAAAGTCACCTGCCAGGAAACACATCGTTCTGGAGCTCATTAAAACATCATGTCGTATTTCACCATTTGTACAAACATCCTTTTACGTCACAGGATTATAAGCATGAGCACTAATGTGCCTTGTGTCGTGCTGGTGAATTATGGATTCTTGAAGTGCCACTTTTACATTTTTATAATGTGAATAATTGATCAGTTTTAACACGGAAGTATGACGTGCATAATGAGAACATGCACTTAACGAATTGCGCATTAAAAAGCACAATAATCTGTTTGTATAACAGCAATTCTCCATAGTAAAATATTACTTTAAAAGTGTATTGATATAAGTTTTAAGGTAAGGATTGAAAATGTTTCATGCTTGTTCATACACGCCACACCTCCCCCTGATGACAGTCAATGGCAAAGCCTTGTTATGACACCCACTGTGCCCACTGCTGACTGCCATATGGATCCTATATGGTTACCGCGTATATAACGGAAAGGTGTCATGCCCGGCATACATTTCTGATTAGTTTCAGTGAAAAGGATTAAGACTCTCCACTGGTTAAAATAGAAATGTGAGCACTAATTGGTAGCTGTGGATTTAAAGGTCTGTGTGAGTGGTTGGAGGTAAGCGCAGATGTTGCTTCTGTACACCGGATGGCATGAATACTTTAATGGGTGTGAGACACTAACAGGCCTGAAAACATCGTCAGAGATAGAGAGAAATAGATGGAAGGTGGGGAATGTCCAAAGTGATGAGTTGAAACATTGATGAACGATTCTGTGCGGATCTAATGGGGATGAGCACTTTCATACATTCTCTCAAACACAACTCGAACACATACAGTGGGCAGAACAATTTATAGTAACAAACAACCATTCAAGGATATTTGATGAGCTCCAAAACGTATCTTTTCTATAAACACACACACATAGACAAAAGCAAATAATAAAACACCCTAAAGCTACCTCGATCCGAGACTGTCTGGTCTTGTGGAGATAATTATACATTTACTGTGTCCTATTTTCCTTCCTGAAACCATGTCTGGGAATAAGAAAGTCCACTTTAAAAGTGTTATTCGTCTCCTAGACTGAAAAGTGAGAGTGTTTCTGCAATTACGGGATGTTAGTGAAATCCTCACTTTCACATCCTTTCACTTTAGTGTTTGAAAAGAGAGCCGATGTTAAGAGGAGCTGTAACAAAAGAGGCTGGACGTCTCCCATGACTATGACTTTCAGGCCGGACCAATCGCATTTAAAATGCGACCCGAGTTTGAATACGTCTTGGAGGGTCCTTAGCAGATCCTGCTCCTCTTCCTCCATTCAATGCTTTTTACTCACCTGTTCTGTCCTAATGAAAGCCCTAAAAAACCCATAGTTATAATTATATAAAAAATGGGAATATGTGTGGAAATTGAATAATATTGAGTTTCACAGTTATGCATCTAACTAGCCATTATTAAACAATGTAAGGGAGAAATTCATGTTCTGCGAGTTTCATAATCCCTTATTAATTTTTAATGATTGGTGGAAAAGCCCCGCTTTAGCCATTTTCTGATGGAGAATTCATTAACTCCTCTTAAAACTGCTTCTAGACTTCACTTATTAATAATCAATAACTTGTCATTCCACTGTGTTTTCAAATTCACTTACAACATATAAAATGCATTTTATTTCAAAGTTATCTTCTATGATTTCCACTATTTTTAAGTTTCCACGTAGAAACGCAAAAGCCGATAAGGTTTTACTGTCAGCTCAGGTAATAATTACAGGGCGAGGTGCTAGAAAGTAGAAATATGAATCAAACAGTCTCTCCTTGAGGGCATTCTGTTTAATAACTACCTATGGATGAATCACATGCAGGAAATTGATCACTGAAAGGTGAGGTTAACTGCGGGATGCAAAGATGATTGAGAGAATTGGATAAAATGGAAAGCTAATGCAAAAAAGATATGCAAAAATGCATTTGAGTTTTGTAACATAATAAGGATTTTAAAGTTTATATAAAGCACCGGTTATATTGAATACTGTCATTGGTGAATCATTATTAACAAAAGAATCATAAGTACTTCAACTGCTTCTAGTCTTTCCCCCTTCAATGAGGAACCATATTTTGTATTATTTTTCTGAAAACAGTTTAAGAAGTTCAAGTATTCGCTAATAAAACTATGAACTGCATTTATTTATTGACTTGTAAGCAATCTAATGTATATAATGTATACAAGTATTTATATATAATGAACAATGTTTCATGAAAGGGGTTATAAAAAGGATTATTTTAGTGTCAACCTGATGACTTATTACTCTTAAAAATTATTCATGTGGCTTAGTACATGTCACAAAAATAAACAGTTATATTAACTGAGTAAAATATTTTAAAAATAATAAGATTTCTTTCAGTTGAAAATATAAAAATTGTTTATTTTTCAACAATTTACAGAATAAAAATTATATCTTTAACACATATATATTTGTAATTGTATAGAATTGTAATAGAATAATTAAAGTTAATCAGATGTTCTTAATTTTTGATTACACCAAACAACAGTTTTTTTTGTTACACGAGCATGAAAAATTTTTGAGAAATTAACGGTTGGATTTTGTATCAATGATTTTAATATTTTTCTCTGAAAAACCTTTTTAGTTAATATAACTGTTTATTTTTGTGATATTTACCAAACCAAATGAAATGTTTTTTTTTTTACAAAATTTACACAGCATATTCAATACATTTTTGAGAGTTAAATTACATTAATAACAATTTGGCTGTAAGTTTGCTGATATACACATAATACGTCGTACACACCACTCCGGCACGGTCATCTGACCAGTTCAAACGTGACTTGAGTGTGTTTTACGCCCCATAAATCTTCACATTTGAGCATAGACCCTGTTCCCCCTGGCTTACTGCTGTGAATGCTGGGAGATTTGTGTTCTGTGCTTCTCAGCAGAGATCGGGAGAGGAGTGATGAATCTTAGCAAAAAGGCGCACAGAGCCTTAACATTCATCAGAACCCTGCAGTGCCCATAAGCATGCACAAATACACTCCACATATATACACAGCTCAAAACTAAAACACAAAAAGACAAATCCCAATTTGAATCTCAATCATCCACAAAAGACATCATGTTCGGTTAATTTATATCTGTACTTGGAAGAAAGGTTCAAGCAGACATACAAAGAAATAATTGAAAATCAAGTCATATATTAAACAAACAGATACTTTTTAAAAAACACAACTGCAACAAATGCAACATAGCAGTCTCATAACCTACATTTTGAAATATGTCGCGCTCTTGTGTGCTCTTTTCAAGGATGTGAATGAGAATAAATGAGTTCATTATATTACTGTGCAAAATTATTAAAAATGAATTGAAATAAATGGCAAGAGCAATCATCTCCAGTATTTCAAGAAGAGAACATTGGGAAAATAATGTGAACGTCACTCTGAGTATCCTTATTCAATAACAAAGAAACATGCAAAGCTCTTTTACAGAATATGAAGCAATAACTGTCCAGTGTAAATGACGGAAACAAAAACTGAAAAATTGAAATCAGAATGGATTTTAGTACCAAGAACAATTGAAATATCACAGGGGAAAATATGGGAAAATATAAGAGTGCTGGCCAACAGTGCAAATGAAATCTTACTGTGCCACAATGCCTCCTTCATACGCCATCATTATGATTCCTGTGTTTCTGAAAGCCAAGAGCACAGTCAAAATCTCACATCAGAATACGCTCAAAAATTTCATTGAATATTAATGTTGTAATTTTTCTGGATGTTTTCACTCCTGGTGTATTGTGACAAAGCTGATCGATTTGATGCCCCATTTACACCCTCACGGCGTGAAGCAAAATAGACCCGTGCTATATGGGCCAATGACATGTAGATAATGGACACGGGATACAAAGAATCAGAATAAAAGAGAAACAAAGAGAATAGGATGCTCGGAACTTGGCAGCCATGATGGCACCTATGTGTGAGGAAACTCCATGGCAACCGAGAAAACAGACACTAAGCCTCTTAGCCTAGATTTACATGACGTTCCGCAAGGCCTCAACACCACCCGCGACCCTGATGTGCTCCGCTGAGAAAGATAAGGCTGGAATTAGATAACAATGATATCTTTGATAAGTGTGGAACAGGACGGAGAGATATCAGTTACAGCGGCTTAAGCAAAGAGGTTAATCAAGTCAATGTAGTTGGTACAGTATAGTGCCGAGGGGATGCAGAAGAGCTGTTTGCGCCCAATCCCTTTTCTTACCATTTGTCAAGTCACATTTCAGGCACATTGACATTGTAAATAACAGACATCCATTCTATTACACGAGGGTACCGATAACAGATTTGTAATTTGTTGAAAGGGCACACGAGACTGACAGACTCTGCCATTTCACGAAACGTGAGTGTTGAGGTTTTTCTTCAGAGAGCCATGAGTGACATTTTACTCGGGTTCTACATATGCTAATAACCCTCAGCTTCTGGCCCAAGACCTCTCTCCAGGAACTCATAACAGAGAGGTCAAGGAAAGTAATGGAAATCTCTTATTACGCGCAAAGGAAAGATAAAGAATAACAATGAAACAAGCAGACATTGTGTTCTGGTTTCAATCTAAGCTTTACAGTAAGCGAGAGTCAGCTTCTCATATTCCCAAAAATATCTTTGGAAAGGAAATGTGATCAAAATAAAGTAAGTAAACCGCTGGTTGGTTGAAATGAGTTCAAATCCAACTGTTGGGTTGACGTTAGCCAGAATAGTCTAGTATTGTCCATTTGATCCAAAGCTTGACTATATTTCACCCAACTATCTGCTGAATAACAGCATTATTTATAACCTAGACAGCGGAAGCCATACGTTGCGTAGGTTTGGGTTCTGTCGGTTCTCTTTTTCGGGAAAGCTTACAGTTCAATGACGAATGTAGACAAGAGACTGTCATAAATGTGTTCTTTCACCCTTGTCTCATTAGTAAGTCAAGCATCACTTCTACAGTATTTGGCAGTAATTAACTGACAGTAATTGACTATCAGAATGTTGAGTTGTAACGCTGCTGCTGAGACGCACAACCAGCGGTCAAAAGAATTGGAGTACCAACATTACTCAAAATATCTTCTTTTGTGTTCGGCAGAAGATCATGAAGGTCATAAAATGCCAAGAGCGTGATAACCATTTTCACTTTGGGTATATTATACTCTAATGAAAGTTTCTACCTTTACTAAATAAATATTTAAAAATCAAAAGGGGCTAATATTTGTTCATGCTCAAAGAACTAACATTAAAAAATCTTATATAACTTTGTTGGTATTAACCAAAGCAATGCATTTTGCTAAAATATTTTGCTCATTTTAGTTCACATCGCATTTTATGGTCTTTTCATTCATACCCGGTGTTTCCTTAATCAAACGCCACTTGTTTTCGGTATCAAAGTCAATTACACTGATCAGTTTTACTATGTTGTACATATGCCACGGTACATTCATACGTAAAGTGCTGATTCACTCAGATTGCACACAAACATGAACTGGCACCAGGGATATCACTTATTAATGGATTTTGACTGTTTATTTTTCCCCGAGCATGTCATCTTGTGGCTGACTAATCTATGCTAATGTGTTTCGATGCATGGCAACGTGGAACGGTACAGGCCTCCGGAGGACGTTCCAGAATGATTGCATTTGTATACATGCAGATGTTACACTATATGCAGAACTACCGATCCAAGATCCTCCTCATACAAGGCATACAAGGGCATGACGTGAAATACTGTGACAATACTGTCACCACAGAGAAACAATTACAGAGATGCTGAAAAACAACATTTCGTGCCGTGGTGTTTATGTATCCGTGCGGCCTTGTCCCTTTGCAATAGCAGGAAGAAGACAAAAACATCTCAGCTTTCGACAGTAAAAGCATGATCTGAGCCTATGAGAGTTACAGCCGTTCACAGTTTTTCCATGCAATTCACCAAACCTCATGACTGATACACTAGAAAGAAAGGAGAGAGCTATGGATGAATTCAAGAGCAGTTGTGTGAGTATTTTCTGGCTGAAGTCATAACTGAACAGGTCTGTTTTTGTTGTTTTGCTCTTACAAACCAACAAAAGGCTTCCACAAACCTTTATCATCTTTTCGTAACAAGGTCCAGTTTGTGAAGGGATGTCTAGTGGTGAGATTTCAAAATGCAACCAGTGCCTCCGTCCACTGCTTACCCATCCAATATGAGATACTACAATGGCGTTACATTTTTGTTTTATGAAGGAGATAACATCATTGGGTAATTCCTTAAAGAAAAAAATTCAACCTTTCCATGAAATAAAGTTTTTACCAAAGGTTTTCATTACACTTATAGCACTTGTGTCAACATTTTGTTGTTCAGATACCAACGTGCGGTCACAATTTAAGTTTTAATGGCATTATTTTACATTTATTGCCTGATTTCAGACAAAGAATTACTTTCAGGATCGTCACATCCATAACGCTACATTTTGCTCATAAAGGGACACATGAAAATATGGTAATTAATTATTGTTCTATAAAGTGCTATCCCATGTACAGATATAATTGATCTTCTGGTTTGTATATTTTCAGTAGTTTAAAACTTAAGAAATTTGTTGTCTCCCAAAAGCTGTGTTCTTTTTGTCAAGTCCCTAATACAAGTGTATTGACCTTCTTTTAAATAGAAAACATTGAATTTATTTTTCTCATGTTAAACCACCATTAACACGTGTGTTTAATTATATAAACAGTTGGTTCATTTTACTACAACTATTATATTCTCAGAGCGTTTCTATGTCAGGTCCGCTTCATTGTCTCCTCGACTATTGTAAGTCGCTTTGGATAAGAGCGTCTGCTAAATGACTAAATGTAAATGTAAATGTAGGTCCATAACTCAAAATGTCACGTCCATTACGCTGGAATTGCCCATTTAGGGCCACAAGAAACACGACGTCAAATTTAACGTAAGAGAACACGCACTATATGTAGATAGAATTATGTCATTTTAGGTTCATTAAAACAAAATTTCATGTAAAGTCTTTAAACACCTTTGAAAACATAGGGGTGTATCTTATTGCATTGCTATCAATAAATCCTCCAAATTGTTACCTATTAAACCTTTCAATTCTTGGTTTAAACATTTTTTATGTGTACGTAAACGGCTTTTGGACTATTGAATGAAATAATACTTCTTCATTCATAAAAAGAATCATAGACTCAGGAGTAGCTTTTGACTTTGGAAAAGTTTAAAAGTACAATCAACTTGTTCATCGCAAGGAACCAGACATCGCTCTATTAAATTATACATACAGTATATGTTCACTGCCCCAAAGAGCATTTAATCGAACCTGTATAAAATATGCAGAAAATGTTGCTTTGTCCATTTCTCAAGAAAGGCTCCTCCGAATTTCAGTTAATCCCGTTTATCTTGTTTGAAAAGTATAATGCACAAACATCTGCATACACACACAAGCACACGCGCGCATAGTAGGCACTTAAAGCAATTATCATCCAATTTCATGAACTTATGCTCCCATTTAATGTGGGTTTCCTAAAATGCAGTCTTACACACGTAATACACACACCGATGGACGACGCGCTCACAGTCTGGCCGAGTGTTCTAATGCATTTAGTAATCCTTTATAAGTGTTTGCTCACTGCGCACACAAATAAAACACTTATACAAAACACCACTCGTTTTCACCGCCACACCACTGCAACAATCTGTATGACAACCACTATCAAGCGTTCACATAGACAAACTTTTAAATCTATCCCAGCACTCCACTTCCCATCTGCCACTCCAGCGAGTCCACCTATGACCGGAGAGATCACGATAAATACACACCGTCCTTCGCGAGCTCTCCACGAACAGCTCAAACCAACCGCATTTAGATTTATTATTTCTAACCAGTGTGCCGTTTTCTCCCTCCCATTAATTTATTGATTGTGTAACGCTGCTAAATGTCAGGCTGATATGGTATTATGCACATCCGCCGTGTTTTTTGGCCTCATCCATATTCATAGCATCTCCAGTGCTTCAGCTAATCACAGACTTGGATAAAGGTCAGGGGGAGGGGTCACTGAACAGCTGGTGTTTGGGACGGCCGGGCAAAACAAATACAGAATCACGCGCGCAGCCGAAGCCATGATAGGCAGGTGGTCGTGCCGCCAGCTAAAAAATATAGATTACACAACGGGTAGCGCTGGACTATTCAGCGGGAAACCTGCAGAAAACGCCTTCGAGAAGTTCGGAGAAACCGGTGCACATTTGATTCTGTCAGCATTAGGGCTGGAGCCCTACTTATTCCCTATTTCCGCCTCTGCCGTGGCATCGCATTTCAGACCATTACCGGCAAAGGCCGGCCACGTGAGAGATCTGTAGTCCTCTAGCACCATCCATCACTCAATGGCCGCTGGTCTTACACTCCATCATGAGGAAAACAAACAGACGCACACACTCACGCACGTCCGCGAATCTAACGGCAGAAGCAAGGCCAACCAAGACAGGCCGGGTTCTCGGAGACGCACATGCTTAAAGCCGTCTATTTATGACTGTCTTGTATGGGTTGATAGACGGGTTTATCACTTTGACTGAGGGCATCATTAAGACGTTTATAGTGACTCTGTAACAACCACAGTCACCTGAGCGGGCATGTTCCGAACCATGCAAACCAACAATCTAAGTGTATTCACTAAGCAATATATGGTCACATGAGGTTTTTAATAAGTAGAACCCCATTGAAATATCACTCTTTTTATACTGAAAATTGATTAGAATTAGGCTTTAACGCTCAAAAACAAGGAGACATAAATTTGCATTTCACACATAAAAGGGAAGTCATAGAGAAATGATGACATCGCTGTTCCTTTTCATCCATTAAGACCTTGCTGGGAAGTACAGCGCAACTTTAAAATATTAATAAACAGAGAAAATGTGAAGTGTCACTACACACACAGCACATTAAAGCAAACATGTAGACCAAAGGCTGTCATGTCTCACATACTCGAAGTTCTAAGATGTTCTTATCATATAATGCACAGGACAGTGCACCCAAATCTCCCACTGAGATCAAAGTTACATGTGATGGACACATCAAGCATTATATATACTTTGATAAGGGTGTTATACAAGAGATACGTCTATGTGTATCTTCTGGTGGGAAACAAAAAGGCCGTTAATGTTTGTTAGATGTGCTTCACACATTGTGTCAAAAGTATAGTGGTACATGCACACCTTTCCGACTCGTGTCATGGGGGACCAGTAATGGTTGGGACCAGTAATAGAAGGTTGCATATAGGGTCGTATATCACCCTTTCAATAACCACCAAAATAATTTCATTCCGGCGTCCGAACACCGCGCCCCTGTCAGAACGCCTGCCTCTCCTCCTAAAGGTTAATAATTGTTTGGAACGGGACGCCTGGGGGTCTTGGAACACTAATGAGGGTGACGGAAGTTCAGGCAGCAGAGGAAAGTTAGTAGAAGTTAAACGAAAGATCCAGAGAAAATAGTGAATCAGACATGTCTATGTCAAGTTTTTATAGCATGGCCTAAACAAATTTGTATATTTTTATAAATATTTTTTTTTAACATGTTCAACAGCATCGCTCAAATAGCTACCGACCAATTCAGGGAATTGTGTTCCTCTAATGTTCAGATTAGTGGCTGATCCTAATTATTTTACAATTTTACATGTTTACTTTTATCTCTGCCAAAGCGTAATATTTTGTTACATCCTCGAAGAGATTCACAGTTACATAAACGTGATATTTATTAAGGATTTTGAATATTGTTAATCTGGTAAACGATTGTACAAGAGCTCTGGGGATTTAAAGATTAAAGACATCTTAAAGATTCAAATTCTGTCATTATTGATTCTTATTCTTGCCATTTCAGACTTAACTTTCATCCGAGTGACAAATCAGGGGAAGACCAAATGTCGAAGATTATCTTTTCAGCTAATAAATAAGAATTGTAACCCAAACTTTTTAAGCTTTTCAAAAAAATAGATAAATAAAAACTTCTTTAAAGCATAAGCTTTTAGTCACCATTTAGTAAACCAGATGATCAAAAACTCAAACATGGAACCTCAAAGTTTCCATGTCAAGTAGGGTGGTGTATGGTAAATTTTAATAATTTTTTTTAATATTTGAACAAACTGGCTCTTTAAAGTTATAATTGAACTGATAATGTTAATGTTATTATCTACTCACGTTCTTGTAATTTCAAACCTGTATTAACATTTTTCTTTAACAGAACATAAAGGAAGATATTTTGAAAAATGTTGTGACTTTACAATAGCACCACTTGCATTGTATGGACACACGGGGAACCACTGTTGTTCCAACATTCTTCAAAATATTTTCTTTTTTGTCGTACAGGTCTGAAATGTCAACAGGGTGAGTATGTGATGACCAGACATCATTTTGGCTGAACTATCACTTTGAAAAATGTTCTATATAATTCATTACTAAAAAAAAACATGGAAAGCCCGGTATAGTTCGAGCTTCAGCAAACATCAAAATTTCCTCCATCTCCGGCAGTTTGGGTGCTCCTCATCTGACACCCGCACGTTGGCATGTGCCGTAAGAGCCCACTGCACAGCTTGCTGGAGTTTGTCTCCATAAATAAAAGATTTTATTTCTAATCTGTAATAACTCTCTCATCATATTTATTTTGCTCTCACTGCTTCCTCAGCAAAATATCCCAGGGCTTCCTCGCTGATGCAGAGACGCATCCCAAACAACAGAATGTTCTTTTTTCAAAAGGCCCACCATATTTTAGATTTGAGATTGTGTATTCAGCCAACGATGTGCTGCTGAACCACTTACCAAAGATGTAGTGAAGAACTTTTCAGTGGAGAATGTGCCAAACTTGAACTGAAAGCATGAATGTGGAGCTCTTAAACATACCTTAACACATCCTTTCTCCGTACAACAGGACTTCAAGACTTTCTTCCCAGTGGATGTGTGATTTTTCTAGTGACTCTTCACACAAACTTTGAACCCTGACACACAACTTCGGCACAACTTCATTCGTCACATCTTCCGCTCGCTATCTCAATTACTCATTGAACACCACGAAGAGAGACACACTTACTGTGATCTGAACTCACACGACGTCAGTCGGGAAATGACAGCTAGTCAGACGCAAATGAACTTCATTCACAATCTCTCAGGGTCGTGGACTGCTGTCAATCAAAACCCCTCCGCACAGCCTCCATTTTGTGTCAGACCCGAGGAACGCCAGGCACGAGATAAGGTTCACGAAAGTCTATTTTCTGGCAACGGTGTGTCTCGCTGATAGAACTAAATGGAGCAGAAATTGCGCGGAAGGTGAAGCTCATCCATGACGTGACGTGTGACCATTCCTTCTTTCTGCTGACCTCTTCAATCGTTACTAAACTGGCAAGTGTTTCACAAATGTTATAGCTGGCAAATACGCTTCGGGAGGAAAGGCTGCGTTATTAATTATTTACATTGAATATAGGAAAGAATGCCAAGATATGGAACAAGAGATGTATAATGTAAAGTGTGTCCTACTTGGAGGAAGCGAGAGGGTCTTGAGGGGCTCACGGATGGCGAATCGTCCATCCGACAGGTCGGGGAAGCAGCAGAGCCGCGGCTAATGTAGTGGGATGGTGGGATCTGGTTTTATGGGTTCGTGATACGCTATCATTGTTCAGCTGATCATCCTTATAGAAATCAGACAGGGTCAGTTAAGGGGAGATTATGTGACCATAAACCCATTCAAGGGAATTGTATCATTCCTTTAATGCTTATTTCCAGGTTTGCACCAGCAAGTCCAGAGAATATTTGGCAGATCTGTTCGTAATTTTAGTTATTAACAAGGTTAAGCACTTCGATCATGATCCAAATAAGACCTGAGACATCAATAAAGATGTAAGGTGTAATGTTGAATGTTGAGGAATGCAACGGGATGGGAAAATAATGTATTTATTTGTGTGTTCCTTTTCGACATCCTATCACTTTATTGACGGTAAGTTAAAACATAAGGCTGCACAATAAAAATCATGATACCATTTACTCCTCTTGAAACCATGATGGCTGCAATGTGTAAGGATCCAATTTTTCAATGTGTAGCTTATTGATTAGGCACGGCCCTGATCAGATGGCTTGATCTTAAGGCAGTATAAATTCGTTCATATGAAAAAGCAACATCAGCTTCATCATTTTATCATCATCAATATTAATATACTCTATTATCATCAAAATACCTGAGGAGGTTTGAGGAACAGTGGTAAAGAAATGTCCGAATGCATTTCCTAGACCTACGTGTGTCAAGGTCGTCTTCTACAGCGCTTCTTTGGAAGTTCCTCACAGGATCTGCTTCTGCTTTCGGATGCAACAGAATTGTACAGTTTTTTACTCACAAGCTGTGCAAAATCATGCGACATGTATTGCTGATTAATCGTGACAGCCCTCGAGGTTCATTCCACTGCCCGCCCAATACTATGGTGGCACAAAAGACACAACATATTTGAAAATAAAGTGACGTGTGGCCAGGGGTCTGCATTTAACCCATCCAGGTACACACACACAGTTAGTGAACACACACACACACACTGTGAACACACACCCAGAGCAGTGATCAGCCATGCTGTGGCGCCCAGGGAGCAGTTTGGGGGAACGGTGCCTTGCTCAAGGGATTCGCCTCAGTCGTGGTATTGAAGGTGGAGGGGAGTGCTGGTTATTTAATCCCTCCACCTAGATTCCCGCTGGTTGTGAGTATGGAACCGGCGGCTTTGGGATCACGAGTCCAACAATCAAACCACCAGGACACGACTGCCACCCAGTAACATTTTCGTATCTTTTTTCAGGAGAACATATTTCACCCACACACTTTGTCGAGCAGTTTGTCCGTTTAGGGCTAGTGTACAAACATGAAAGTGAATTTTATTGTAAGAGGACTCGCGGTTTATGTAGAACAAGTTTAGTTTCTTAATATAACTCCATAGAAATAGTCAAATTGCATTTGTGTGAATCAATACTTCTTACTTTTACTGTTTTTTTTGTCAATTGGTCTGGCAAATGGTTAGTTATATTTTAATAATAAATATTGCTAATTAATTATAATACTATAATATTTATTAAAACATAAATAAATATATCCTGGTCTGGGAAAAGCCAGCCTTAGTTTTTTTTTGTGATTTACTTGTATAAAGATTAAAATCAATGGAATTAAGGTAATAAATTAAGTAAGATCAGATTTTAATGTTTGATTTCTCAGAATTAAATTTTATGACCTAGCCTCGCAGGCAGGCCCTCACACACACACGCACACGCACGCACGCACGCACACACACACACACACACACACACACACACACACACACACACACACACACACACACACACACACACACACACACACACACACACACACACACACATACACCCACACATACATATATATATGCATGTGTGTGTTTAAATACATTTCACAGAACGCTGCGCATTTTTCTCTGAATCAGAGCAGAAACTGCAGAAAAACTGACAGCTTCCATCTGTGCCTGCTCTTTTGTTCCTGTCAGTCCTTGCAGAAGCAGTCAGTATGTGGTTGTGTGCACTACAGAGTAAACAATTGTGCATGGTTAAGAAGCAAACAGTGCCATTTTAAATCACATCTGACATATCCGAAATGATGTACATTGATTCGTACATTATGCATATTAGATCTCATTACCACACCAATCATTTATGATCTTTCTCCCTCTCCATTCTTACTCACATCTGCAGCATGCGAGGAATCAGAGCTGTCTGGCTCAGCAGGACTCCATCAGGAGCGTTTGACAGGTGGCTGAAACGACAGAGTGACAGGGCATGGACTGACGTTTGCCCCCTCCACACGCTAGCCTCCTCTTGAGCGGAAAAACAACACATATGGCCGCAAAACCGTACTGACCACATCCCCATATATGCTCAGATGCTCGCAAAAGGGATCGCTGACCGCACAGAAGCGCAGATTGCTCAAGGGCCCACCATTCAGCGTGTTTAGTAAGACATCAAAATCTGTTTGTGGGCGCGAGTAAAGCCCCACTTTAATCTTCCAACTGAGCTGAGTGTGTGTAAGTTGCATGCTGTCACGGTGTGCGATGCCATGTCCTGAGGTATCCTCTCCCGATGACAAATGACCGAAAGACGAAAGGAGGCTAAAAAATGAGAGGAGGGGAAATGGAAATAGACAGCACATGGAGCACATTAGGCCCCAACTAGCATTTCAGAAAAGCGAGAGAGGGGATAAAAAGAAGAGCGCCTGAAGATTATTAACCTTTTGTCTTTACGCATCCAAACTCTAAGGTTTAAGAACCCAAAGCTGGTGTAACCATTATTTTAAGAGCCATCAAAGGGATTGTTCTCTCATTTTAACCTTTCATGACTTACTTCTGCAGAAAACAAAAGAAGATATTTTGAAGAATGATGGTAACTGAACAGCAATCATACCCATTCACTTCTATTGCATGGACCCAAAACCAATTCAAGTGAATTGCTGCCATTTCCCAGTATTCTTTCAAATATTTTGTACCGCAGTAGGGAAAAGAAGATATTTTAAAGACGAAACAATGGTGATACCCATTGACTTGCGTTGTTGCCAACATTCTTCGAAATGTATTCTTTTGTGTTCTGCAGAAAAAAACATACAGGTTTGAAATAACACAAAAAAATGTCCCCGTGGGGGAATGGCAGCTCTTTGTGGTTTAGATGAGTTTAGGCCTAAGGGATCATGTCATGGCTGTAGGATGGTTCCCTAAGGCCTATGGAAAGACTTCTACTTCAGCTCTACTTTTCAGACAGCTCAGCAATGTGACTTATGAAGTCTATTCCTGTTTAGTCAAACTCGAGAAAGTAAATCTGTCGTTTCATAGATTTAGTCTTACTAAATCCATCATACTACACTGGATAAGCAAATCAATGACAGCTCTCAACAGGTTCTGGTCATAGACCACTATTTCTTCAAGTAAATTCAAGTACAGGACTTGGAAAAATCTCTGTGCTATATATAGCTGTCAGGAAAACATCCTGAAGTAAAGCCTAGCCAATTTCATGGTGCTATACTTCCAAATTCAGGTATGAAATTGAATTATGAAACTGTTTATAACACTAATGCGACGAACTAGCAGGTAAAGGGCCGTAGGTATAAAGGAGTTTAGGGGATCATCTAACCGATCTGAAGAACAGAAGAAAGTGCTGTGAATGAGCAATCAGACCTTTCGCGGTAAAACTGATCCCAGTCAAACTGCTGAGTGGCAGAAGTCTCACAGACAATCAAAATGAATCAATATCTCATAACACATGCTGGCAGTGGGATGCACTCTTTTATCCCTTAGGTAGCAAGGTAGCATTGAAATGGGGACTAAGCCGTTCAGCCGCAGACACACACACAAACATTTGAAGCAAACAACTGAAATAGATATGCAGAAGTGTTCAGCAGAACAAAAGCTCTGCTAATGGTTGAGCTACCTTCTGAACAACCAAACTTTGGGGTTTTCTTCTGCAGTATACCAGATATTGTGAATGTGGGGTTAGAGATCATCCAGCATTTCCATGTGTGTTTGATCGGTATATTCAACATACTCGCTATCAGGGTTCACAGCTTGTAGTTTTTGGGATAAGGAAAAGCTTTCTCCCTGAGCTCTGATTGGCTGAGCTCCAGATGAATGGCTCATTTAGGGTTATAGTGGTTGTTTGTCATGCTGGTCAGCTCCATTTGAAGTCACAATGTGGAATTAAGCCATAAAAGCTGAATGCCATCAAGTGGCCAAGACAACCACCAAAACATCTTATTTGTTTGCCCACGAAGGTTTTGAAAGCGGCCTGTAGCTAAAAAGTTTTAAAAAAATGAATGAAAAAGTAATATTTAAAAGATTTAAAAGAATGGAGATACATTTAATTCAAATTAAAAATGATGTTGTTAATTACTTAAATCCTGGTAAATTCAAACCTATATGCCTCCTTTTTTTGCGCAACATGAATATATTTTGAAGAATGTCGGTTACTGGCACCCATTGACTTACATTGGTTTTGTGTTCAATGGCTGCATTTTGGTTGCCAACTTTCTTTAAAACTTCTTTTGTTTTCTGTGGAAAACGGAACGTCAGAGGATTTTTGGCAGTTTTGTTTTTGGGGGAACTATCCCTTTAAGATTAGAATTTCAATTCTAAATCTGATGTGAAACATCAGCATTGCATTAAGAGGCCTCTCTTTAACTTCATGTATTTAATTGTGAATAAGATTAATTCAGAGTCATAAACGAGTGCCTCTGTCAAATCAAACCCATCGAAAGATCTATAGCCAAACAGTGTTTGTAATAACGTTCCATAGCATATGACTGATATAGACGCACGTTCCCTCTGATGGAAACTAAACCTATGGTAATGAAGACAGAGCTCCTTCCTTTAACATCTGCCTCCAGCAAAGCTGATGAACAGCTCATTGTTTTCTTATAAACACCCCATGCATCTTTTATCCCCAACGATTTAAGCCGTGCTCCTGTGAGGCATATCTGTTACCCCCAGAAATGAAAAAAAGGTTCATTTATCAAAATTGATGCTGAAGAAGAGGGTACTAATCGGCCCACGATTCATGAATATTGCACTCCCGGTGCGGAACCAGACAGAAAATGTAGAAATGATCTGCATGTGAACCCGGGTTCAAAACTTCACAAATATCCCATTGGGCCGTCAGGAGTTCATAATCACGACTGCTACACTACTTTCTAAAAGCCACCTTCTTCATTCAAAAATGTCAGCTGTCAAATCTTCAAATGCTGTATTTGAGACTGAAATGTGAAATTATTTTGAATATGAAGCGCTGGAATGGTTCATATTGGCCTTCATTTAAATAGTATCCAGCACACATAACAACCACGGGCATAAATGAGATCGCTTGCATTTAAAGCCAGAAAAAAATGATTAAAGGATTAAATGGACTAAGAAATTAGAATGAAGGTACGTCATTGTAACCACGCATTTGTTTAGTTTTATTGGCTGATCTGTGAAAGTGTGTTGGGTAATGGCAGATCATGAAGATTAAGCATCAGAAGATTCAAGTTTCATTAACTTTGGACTATTAACAGTAAGTACCAACTGTTATTCCATAACTTTATGTCCTTATTAACTCCTGATATTTAGTGATATTTACCTAACGGTAAGAATTCTGTCATCATTTTTGGCTCTCTTGACATTTCAAATCTGTTTAAATTTAATTCTCATGCAGAACATCAAAGAAGATATTTGAAGAATGTTGGTGACGGAACAACAGTGGCAGCCATTTACTTCTACTGTATGGACACAAAACCAAAGCAAGTCAGTGACCGTTGACAACATTAATCAAAATATGTTTTTGTGTGCTCTGCAAAGGAAAGGAAATGGTTTGTTTATCTTGTAAACAAATAACCGACTAACAAAAAAAGTCTCCATGTTCTCATCCTTCTCCCCTTCACCTCTATTTATAAAACCCTGCACATTTCTTATCCGTTTTCCCGATAATTTTTCAGCATAGCCTTCTCAATTATTCACATGCTCCTCTACATATTGAACATGTTTCCCTTTCTACGCATTAATATTTAAAGCTTCATCCCTCCTTCTTATAAGGAAAAATCAAAGTGACATCAAATTTTTCTGAATTGGTTTCACAGTGAAATGAAGCTCTAATGGTGTTGGACTTCACAGCTTTCTAATACAAGAATAAAGAAACAGATGACATAAACAAGTCCCTTCAAGCTTAAAGAATGAACTTGGTCATCAATTAGCGCTGGCAATGATTTTAATGTCAGAATCATCCAATGATTTGGTCATGTTTCAGTCGAAATACTTGGACAGTGTGGTAAATGGCCGACACAACGTGGTATATGACATGAACTAATCTACACAATCAGCTTGATGTTACAAAACAAAGAAAGAATCAATGGTCATTAAATGGCAGTCAGCTGGAACCAGGAATTGTGTCGGCCAGACTCAGCTAAAGCTGTTTTCACGTAATGCTACAATTGATTCTGCAACTTCATAGTCGATCAAACTGAAATATGGCTCTTAAACATTCGGTCCAGAGAAAAGCGCCACTGTACCCAAAGTTATGGACTTTCAACTTCAACTGCACTTTAACATTTCTTCAATAAAGGCTTCTGACAGATCAACAGGGGTGTTGTCAGAACTTCCCTGTCCTCAAGCAAACATGACCAACAAAAGAAAACTACATTACAGACCACTCAATATTGCTATTGTGAAATATTATTCTAGCACACCAAATTGTGCTTCTACCTGGACAAATTCCTTCTTGTGTATTTTTTAATAGTAGTTTAACTGTACAAAGAGTTGTACAGTTATCCTTATTTTAGACAATTGCAATGGTAATGAATTATGTAGTTTATAATAATGACTCATGAATTTTTCACTTTTTTCTTTTATATTCTTCTTATACTACTGCTCTGCATTGAAAACATTATTAAAAGTAAGTTGTCTCATTATGGCAGTATGAGGGATGCTTAATTACATAGGGTTAAAACATTGGAAAGAAAATCTTGAATCTTTTATCTCTATTCTCACAAACAATTATAAAGAATTACTTTCGATAAGCAAGTATAAACTCCAAATAAAACACAAAATAAAGCTTGGAAAACAAAAATCTTTGAGAGGAGTCAAAACCTTAAAAATGTATGTATTTGAAGTCAAAACCATCACAAAAATGATGTATTTTACATCTTCTTCAGCATCCTAAATTATTAATGAATGTAAATTTAGCACACAGAGTAAACAACCATTGAAAACTATTTCGGACACATACAATAGCTGTTGTGTTGTATGCATGTGTAATTTTTTCTTAATGTAAGGCACTGTCAGTTTTATTTAACTTGTCTGAATTTGAACTGAGACTTCATAGACACATTTTACATAATCTGCCTTGATTTTGTCACATTGGTACCATATGTTTTTTCTTCAATACATACCTTTCAATCCAAAGGTGCGTAACCAAATGTTTGAATTTAGTTTAGTTGACAAACATATGACAAAACTATCATTTTATTTAACAAATATGTTTTGGAATAGATGTCCTTGACTGAAAATTAAATAAATAACAGACAAGAGCGCAGAATAGTCAAGGATTCTTTCTTTGAAGAATATCAGGGTGAGACCTTAAGGAGCTGCTTAATAAATGGCCAAGAAAGGATTTCTGCAAATTCTAGACAAAAGTTGACTACACTGAAGATGGCCGAATATAATGTTTCAATTTATTTGTTTCATCGTTCAGTAGCACCAAAATTCCTATACCTCCATTTTCTTCTTTATGACATAATTTTTACTCGTTTAGTATCATTCTCAAATGTGGAAAAAATATGAATGCATAAGTGAGTGTCCCAAAACTTTTGCCTGTAGTGTACAGTAGGGCAATGAGGCAAAACCAACCCTTTATGTAGCCCAGACCCTTTTATGACATCACAGTCTGTATTTTAATCCACATCTCTTTAAATTATATTAGGACATAACTCATATGGATGCTGTAATAACATCTGTGCTTACCATTCAGACTCACAGCCAAACAACCTTGACATTTATGCCCTCAGGCTGAACACCTGATGCAAATCAAAACGCCACGAATCACCGTGATTGTATCTGGATCAGATCAGCTGGACGACTACTTGCATTACATCCATAACATTCTCCCATCGGAATCAAACATCACATCAGCACCACGCCTTACTGTCGCCTGAAAGCCTGAGCGGATGCGCAAGATTTTCATCAGCACCACTGACAGCGACATTTAACGCATCCTGATGCCAACACACAACGCTCTGACACTAGCACATCTGAATCCCTTTTCAAAGACAGAAGAGCAAAGTGAGAGAGTGAAACAAATACATTGATTGTCATTTTGAGTTTAAGCAAGCATTTCTTTAATCTGATGAAATGAAAGGGACCCATCATCTGAACCCCAGTCTCCAGAAGGAACAGTCAGGAATATATTTCATCTCTAGATGGAACTCAAGTAACTTCAACATCTCTGCTTTGTTTTTTGGGAGATGGGGAGTGGTCGGACCTGCTTGATATTAGTGTATGCCGCTCCCTGGCGACATATAAACGGGACTGTGCCGGTCCATGGGTCCTTCATGCTTTGCATTCTGACCCTGTGACTGTGCCTTCACGTACAACACCAACTGGATCCATAAACACTATTTTATATAGCGTTTTATAATAAATGTTTAATTTAAACACTGGAAAAAAGCAATGCATCCAGTTATATCTATGCCTCGGAGTTGCACATTGTTAATATTACACAAGTCACAAAAGCTCCGATGTTAAGACCAATGGTTCCTCTGGTGTCAACTGCAAATATTGTCGGAAAGCCAAAACCAGCAAAACCCAATCCGAATGTAACTCACGTGTCTTTCGGCTGACATGGGTCCGACCAGGCGTGGTCATGTGCCTCTCGGTGGATGACTGCTCCCTTGTCCACATTTGGGTGGAGTCGTTAAGAACAGCCGGGTTAGAAGGAGAAGGGGTAGAGGTGGATGTTTGGACAGTAGACGTGGTGGACAAGGTGACGGGATGGCGCGTCACAAAGCGCGTAGAAGGGCTCTTCTGGGTCACCTGGCTCCCCGACGCTCCGCCACCCCTAGGTGGAATGTTTGGTGGAGTTCCTGTTCGAGTTCTGCCCCGCACCACGGTGGTGACCGTGGGGCTGAAGGAGCTGACTACTCCAACGGTGGTGGTGGTCGTGGTGTCAGATCCTTTAGGAAAAGTGCTTGGTTTGGACAGAAAAATGGGGTCCTGGCCAATTCCCTTGGCATCCACCAAGTCCGTAGGCACGTAGTCTCTCACAGAACCCACTACGATCCATTTCAGCAGCATCAGGCTGAGCCCCAGGCCTATAAATCCGATGAGAAGCGGTACCACGCACAGCCAGGTCTGCTGGCGAGGCCAAAGGGCGCACCTAAAGAGCCCACCACGAGCAGGGGCCTGGGCCTGTTCGCGTCCACCAGAACCCCTTCCCTCGGGCTCCTCCAGCACCATGGCCCCCGGGTTCAGTGTTCCAGAGCTGTCACTCATCTTGCATGCGGCGCAGAAAGGGTTAACCCCAGGGCCGGATGCTCAGCGGACATGGGCAACACAAGGCAGAACGCCGGGCAGTTATGCCAGACATTGAAAACAACTAAGACGGAACACCACCGAAATCCTCACGAACAAATCCAGCCAGACATTCCCTAATTCACAAGCACACAGCCACACACACACACACACAATCAGACATGCGCACACACACAAAGATCCAGAGGTAGAAAATTGAGAATCCAAAGAGAGTCCTTAAGTCCAGTTCCACACTAAGATGACTTTCAGATCGCAGCTAGACGAGGGTATGAGCAAGTGTTAAACAAAGACACGAAAGAAATGGGAGGAGAGAAATCATCTGCATGATTTTCCGTCGCAGAAGCACTTTCTCCTGTCAGATCATCAAATCCATCTCTTGCAGATGACACCTCGATTAGAATGACTATAGCTCCATTCCTCCGGATCTGTTATGCGCAGGCAGATGACTAAAAGTTACCCGGACACTGGCTCACATTTTTCCATCTCCCTCTTTCGGTCGTGTTAATTCCTTTTAAGATCTCGATCGGACAAGCGTTCTGTATTTGCAACACTGACTCAGCCCAATCAGCCTTTGGAGAAATGAACTCTGCAATGACCGTGATGCAATACACCCCCTTGGATGTCAGAAGCTCCTGCAGATTTATAGCATCCTTATGGGAGCAGGGATCTGCGGAATGTATGCGCAGGCTCCGGCTGAGATACTCCAGATACTCCAAGACCCAGAAGAGGAAACAGTGGGAGGCATGAGAGTTTTCCAGGGAATGCAGGATCCAGGAGGATGCCGGTGGATAGTGTTGTTGTCAAATCCGTTAGTGGTGTAAATCCCTTCTAGCTGCTGAGATACCCGGCGTTAATATCGTGTGGAGCAGCGAGCGTACACTCAGCCCCATCTACATTCCACCACTGCCAGAGCGCAGGAGAGAATGAGAGAGAGAGAGAGAGAGAGAGAGTGGGAGAGAGAGAGAGAGAGGGAGGGAGAGGAGCAGAGGGATGGAGGGAGGAGGGAGCTTGTCGAAGACAGACAGAAAGAGAAAAAGAAGACGGTAAAAATTACAACGTGCAGTTCTTCCACAAGACCAAATTCAGCCATTCCTTATTCTTGTTGCTCCTGTTTTCTGTTTGTTTTGCCTGTCTCATGCTCGCCAAGGCTGCCATTTGCAAAGAGTCCGGACTTGCGTGTTTTCCAGCTCTAATCTCTCTTGGGATTTGCCACGGCTCCAGCCTTCCTGTGCCTACGACACTGCAGCCAGACACATACAAGCACACATACATAGACAGCTTTCTGCTCTCCCCTACTGCTGATGCCAGGAAAGAGAGACAGAGAGAGAGAGGCACTGCACCTGCTCTCTTCACAAGAATATTCCCCACCCCTTTAGAGAGAGAGAGAGAGAGAGAGAGAGAGAGAGGGAGAGAGAGAGGGAGAGAGAGAAAGAAGGAGAGAGGGAGAAAGGGAGAGAGGGAGAGAGAGAGAGAATGAAAGGGAGAAAGGGAGAGAGGGAGAGAGAGAGAGAATGAGAGAGAGGGTGTGAGAGAGAGAGAGTGAGAGAGAGAGAGCGAGAGAGAGAGAGAGAGAGAGAGAGAGAGAGAGAGAGAGAGAGAGAGAGAGAGAGAGAGAGAGAGAGAGAGAGAGAGAGAGAGAGACATCCATCAGACATAAAAGAGGGAGGGGAGAAATTAGAAGAGATAAGAGTAAGAAGCATTCACAGCAAGGCGAGATGGAAAAAGAGAGAAGCAAAGGGCAAGAGAGAGAGATAGAGAGAGAGAGAGAGAGAGAGAGAGATAGAGAGAGAGAGAGAGACAAGATACAAGAGAGAAATGAAGAGATCCATGTCAGTACTCTGCGGTATTAGCAGAAAAAGAGATTACTGACTGCTGTAAACAAAGTGAGTTTCAGCATCTTCTTTTCAGGACTGTCAGTCACACAACCAGACCTACAACACAACACAAAACATTAAAAAGAAGTAACATTTAATGGATTGTTGGAGTAAATTTGTATTTTTTTCACGTCAGTATTTTTATAATTAATGTTGTTTGTAAATTATGCAACAACTTGTCATATATGCCTGATACTACATATATATGTATACAGTAAATTTTATATAATATGTGTATAAAATACAAGTAATTTGATGTATTATGAATATAAAACAAGTAATTAAAAACAAATATTGTAATTCATGTAATGATGTTATTTAATTATGTACACACAGGTACACAGGACTAAAAGTTTTTGTAATAAAAGTTCTCTTGAAATTTAAAACATAGTTACGTGAAAAATACGTGATTTAATCTTCTGAATCCATTGGAATAAATTCATAATTAAAATAAAATGAAGTAATTCAAACAATCTATCTCAGTGTAGAGAAGAGCTTTTCAAAAACATGAAAGTTAAATGAAGCTTGTGGGTTTGTCAGCAAATATTAAACGATGAATCTAAAAAATCTACATTGTCATAATTTGCTTGTTTTGTGATTAAATTAAATGTTGGGCAATGGTCTCCATTTGCTCTCACAAGTTTTTTAAATGAAAACTTTCCAAAATCACGAAGTAACAATGACTTATTTCACTAACATTTAACTGTATTTATTCACCCATGCTCCAACACACTTTATTCCCTGAAGATGATTGTGTTAATGGCTTTGTTTCTGCTCGGTGTTTGGCAGCACATGCTTGACTGGTGAGCTTAGCTCCGAGTGAACGTTTTCTCATCAGGCGTGTATTCACTCTAATGCTGCTCATTAATGAGAGACAGACCTTCATGGGTTTCTACCTGTCTGACTTGGGATACATCAACCTGCCAGTCCGTATAAACCCAACAATTAGAGCAATCTTGCATAGAGATGCGTACATCCCAATGCATACATGTGTGTTCATACAATATACACACAAATGATAAACACACTAAGGTGCGTTAATCAATGCCATAAAATAAACTTCTATGTCTAAATGGATCCATCAAAAACATCTGATGAATGTCAGAAGGTTAAAAAAAAGTTATTAGTGGTATAAAAGATTGTATAAAGATATGAAAGATATGGTTCTCTTAAGAACCATTGAGGGACATCAGAAATCAGGCTGTTTTATGACATCACGGTGAAGAACGGGAAGCTGAAGAGATGGAAGCTGAAGACCACTGAGATGGGTAGATGGGTAATGTGTAAAAAGTCATATTGAAAAGGAACATTCTGTGACTTTAAAGTTAAAAAAACTAACGTTTTTTGTTTCCGTAGCTATAAGTAACCACCAAAAATGTGGGGTTTTAATCCCCAAAAACATTCACATTGATCTAATGTATATAGCCCTCCTTATAAGATGTAAACAGAGGTCAAGAAGCAATTTTTGTTACATTTTTACCTTTTATTTTTCAATTTTACAAAAATCTAAGATATATTTTAACATATTGACTCAGTTTAAATGTTCTTTTTGTTATATTTGTTCAAACATAACCCTAATTATCAATACATTAGCTTGTTTTGTAGTGTTAAGCCACTTTGGATAGAAGAGTCAAAATCAAAGGTATCATCCTTTATTTAAAACTAAAGTAAAAAAAAACATGGGCCAAAAAATGATTTGCATAGATGAATATTATTAATATTATAACAAAGTAAATTAAAATGTCCCTTGAAAGTAAACCGAAAATGTTAAATTTGAGTGATTTTTTAAGCTACAATTTAATTTAAAAAAAAATGTATTTAAAATAAAACAGAAAAATATAATATTGAAACTCAAATATTACACTCTAAATATTCAAAAACTGAAACAAAACTATAACTTTGGGCAAAATACATATACTGTATACAGGTTTAATCATTTTTAACAATCGCCTGTTTGAGAATAAAGCCTTCATTATTTGCAGAGACGCTTATTTTCATGGCAAACAAAAACAATCAACATCTTTCTCTTAAATCACACTTCATCCCTTGACCCCATCACCTGTCCTCACCGTTCTGTGTTATAAACTCTAAAGCTGTACAGTACACTCACACATGCGGGTCCTAAGACGGGCAAAGCACATACCCTCATGTGGAAGCTACGGTCTCTTTGTCTTAAGAAAATATAAGGAGACACGAAAAAGACATCTGTGTGGCATTCAACAAGGAAAGGGATAGGAGCGCCAACCTCAAGATAGCTAATCTGGATTTTCCATGTCAAAATCACAACTCTGCCCTTTAACACAGGTGAGACTTTATCAATTGCTGTTAAAGAAGATTCATTGGAGATCACCGAAGTCCTCTCTTCAGTGGACGTAAGCATACACACGAGATAAGCAGATATCACTGTCAAACAGATCACAAATCCATTTACAAATTGCCCGACAGAGATCATCGCAGTGATACATACATTGCGAGCCAAGCAGAGATTAAGAGCCACGCTGCCGTTGAGACGAGTGAGGGTGTGTGTTATGTGAAGGTGATTAGGCCGGGAATGAATGTGAAGGGGTCACAGATGGAAGATCACATAGTGAAGATGAAGGATTAGAGCGAGTCGACACAGCTTTGAAAAGGTCATCCATTCAATGCTGTGACATTTTCTGCAAGAGAATGACAAAACATTACAAAGGTGGACGAGGCGGAGACGACACCGGTCCGGGAAATTAATAAAGAGGATTTGGGATTTTGCAAAAGACGTCAAAAAAACGGGTCGGGGTTAGCAGGTTAATGCTGTGATTGATAAATACATACGGTTGTAATGAAACCAGATTTTTCTCTCGGCATAGGGTCAGGAGTCAACTGTACCATCACTATCAAGCAAACACGATCCTTGGTAAACACCAAGCTTGGTTTCCAGATTGCAGAAAAACACTCTTCTCCATCCCGAGTACTTGTGCTTGAGCCAATACTTCTAAATAAAGATATGGAAAAAATGAAAATTCCGTTTTACTATTTCCCCACCCTCGTTCATTTCAAACTTCTGTGATTTTCTTTCTATCAAAAGAAGATATTACGAAGAAAGTTAGTTAATAAACATTGGCTCTACCCATTCATTTATTTTGCTTTTTTTATGTATTCTTTATTGACAACCCGAACTACAAAAGAAAAAGGGTTTATGCTTTCTGCATCCTTGCATTTCCTTAGCTGTGCATTGACCTAAGCAGTACATCAATGAGACCTCAAAAATTTTCTTACATCAATCTTCTGAGACATGCTGTCCAAAGCATCGGGCTTCACATGATCACAGAGGAGATAACTCGATGTTCTTTCACCCCCGCTGAGAGAGACAACATTGTCAAGCATAAGCGGTTTTATACCAGCATATCATCACATACACGCGCACACGCACACACCAGACACGCGCGCGCACACACACATAGAATTCTCTTGTTATGTAAGTGAAAACAGAACAGATGCAGACGTAATAAAGTGTTGGCATGAAAATGTATATACAGTACAATGGCTTTCAAGCAATTGATAAATATACAAGCAACCTGCTAATCAAATTCAAGATGCGTTACATGTTAAGACCACACATGCATTTTATCGGTGCAACAAATGTGACAATGCAAGAAAAATGACTGTGTGAGCATTCTGAGCATTCTCTGCATATGTTTAAGTGCTATTTAGGCCCAAAGTCCATCAACTTACAAGAATGGAATTTTAAATTAAGTCTGACATATCATTCAGATCTGTCTGTTAGGTCCATATGTTCTTAGACATGAAGTGACTTAGTGAAATCCTTCGCAGAAAATCAACAATCGATCTTGCCACAGTTAACTGGATCTGCATGTACCAGTCAAACAAAAGTGCGTTAAATACATTATGCCGGTATGGTATAAGACTGGTTAGTGTAAAGAATCATTTACATCAGTAAACAATTCGTGGTGAAGTCGATATGCCATACAAATCAAGCATAAAGAGCCTTTTAAAGAAGTTAAGATTGTTTGTGAGAGAAAATGCCCTGGTTTGAAGAGACTTCAAAAGAACAATAAGAATTCAATAACCTGTAATGGAACATTCATGATGATAAAGCAAAAGCCATTACCGAAACAAACTCCATGACAGCTAGGAACACACGTTTGCTGAAATGCTGGTGAATGGCGTAAATTATTAATTTGTTATCCAATTTTTCTAAGTGACGCTGACAGATTATTACAAGAGTGATACCTGTACATGCAATGTAACATTAAATTATACATTATTTGAATAGAGTGATAATTCTGTTTACTGGACTAGAACTCTCAGAGACCGGTCCTGAGATGGTTATACAATAGGTTTTATTAATAGGCAAATACTATTATAAACCGATCAAATTTTCACTTCTAGGTTGACATTAATTCGATTTAGTTTTCTCCAATTGATATCTGTCACAGAGACTTTCATCCAATACACACAGACACATGGTTACGCTCTCACACAAACCTTTCTGCTAAACATCATCTGGATTTGTAATAAAAATGTCGAAAATCTTTTCAGGGTCGAAAATGAATGGTATTACCATGTTAGTGTGAACACTGTTCCCCGCACCATCGGGTTAACCACTGCACGTACACACAGTAAATTCTTCTCTGTGTAGCTTTCATGTATGTCAACCAAGGGATTGCACATAATCAAAATCAATATTGTACAGTGCAATTTAAGTCGTTTTCTTATGCCAATTGCATAATATGAAATTAATAATAAATATGATTCTTGATCAATATATGTCTATTCTGTATGTTAGCTACAACGTTCATTTACATGCTGTTGCTCTCTTAAAGCCTTGTCTCAATAAGAGTCCATCTAAATTTAAGTCCCTTTGGTCCTAATTGTTGTATGTGCATTGTTGTATGAGATGAATTATAAACTAATACACGGTAAAACATGTTTTATGTGGCTTAGTTAATATCACAAAAATAAACAGTTGCGTTAACTTAAAAAAAACTTTCTTTTCAATGGAAAATATTCAAATAAGACATTAAAAATTTAAAATTTCTCTTAAATTTACCAAGATTCTTTAAAGTTTATGTCATGAAGAATAAGTATTAAGGTAAAATAAATATATTTCTTAAATAAACAAATATTTTAAATGAGTTTGCTTAATTTTCAAATTTATTGATATAAACGTTTAAGTATATTTACTTAACTTGAAAGCTTTAAAATGTACTCTTTTTTTGGCGTAATTTATTTTACGGCTTTTATTTGTGTATTAGAGTGCTAATGAGCGAATACATTCCATAATTAAAAAAAAAAGGCAACTAAATAGGACAATAAAGACCACCCACTTTCCCTAACCTTTCCATGCACATTATTTTACTTTTATTTAACTGTTAGCCAACTGTCGAATATTTTCCTTGTTTTTAAGAAAAAACAAATGCATGTTTTCAAATATGAACACAAAGAAAAGTGAGTCCCGTGGATTCGTAACTGCGTCAATAAAAGCGTCAAACTGAAACTCAAAGGTTTATCTCACCACACCACAAAAGCTGTAGTAATCTGGTGGCGCTGAACATTTGGGCTTTCCACTCAAATAATAAATCAGTCTTAGAATTCTAACTTCATACTCAAAAAACTTTAATTCCAAAATGAATTACTCTTGTAAAATGCGTATTATGAGATTATTCTCAAAACATTACATTAACAAACAATTGAACAAATCTGTGCCAGTCTCGACTTCATTATGTGTTTCTATTCATAGATTTTTCTCCTTCTGTGTGTTTCTGCACACTTTCATCTGTGATTTTATAGAAAGGACTGTAAAGAGCCACATAAAGACGACCTCGGTGTAGGGTGTTGATGCTTTGATGTTTGGTCTCCTTTGGGAAGTGTGGAAAAAAGAGTAAAAGAAAGAAGGAAAAGTTTCAATTTGGACCTTTCAAAGCTTTTAAAACTACACAACCTGTGAACATTTCCCCAGATTTCTTTTCTGGGTTCTGTTCAGTATAAATGTATGGGAAGAGGTTTTCTGAATGCTGGTATTAAAGTCTTTTCCATACAATAAATATGAAAAGGAAATATTCATTGTATGAAGAACAGACCCAAATTTGTCAAACGACTTCCTAATTTTAAAACGAAAATTGATTCTTGAACTTTTGTTTCCATTCATTCATAATTCACACACTCAATGTGTCATTAATGATATCAATAAAGGGAAGGTCATCAAGTAAAACGAAATAAAACTTAACTTTATCTCTTGAGTTGGCATTACCTTGATAACATAATTGTAGATACCAGTCTGTCACTTTCAAAACTTGATTTATAGAGTTTCTGTTTCATGTTTTTTCAGCGTATGAAAATAAAGGCCACAAATGTGTTTTTCACAAGGCGACCGATGCATTTCACATATAACAAGGATAAATAGAATAAATACTAGAATGTCTCAAGGTTGGCGAGGCATAAATCAGCTTCATCTCTATTTAGTATGTGTTTCCAATGACCTTTCGGCGTCAACAAATTCGACTGAAAATAAAAGGAAAATACTTGCAACATACTTTAAAAGAAACTCAGAACCGAGGTCAGGCTAGACGGAGAGACACACAGATGGACATTTTAGTTTTGTTTGTTTGTTCTTGATAAAACACATTTTTGCTAAAGAATAGAATAGGATTTGAGTATAATTCGGCCCTCGGCAGTTTACCTCCCTCTGCGAAGCTATTTAAATTTTTTTTTTAATTTCCATCTTTTCTGGTCAAATGGGGGGATTTTTTCTATGAGTTATCCTTCCATTCTCCTTATTGCTCATGCATACACAAACTTCTCCTTACTAAGTCTTAGATGCACATGGTGACTAGTGAACATAATAAAACTCCCACATCTTCTCAGTATTGCTATCCCCAGCTAAGCAGCACGCTGAGACGGCTAGACATTGTCGAATAGAGACATGCTCATTAACAAGACTACATACACACATTTCTGTATTCATTTTTTTATAGAATTCTGAGTTAAGTTTGGATACATTTTCTATCTGCATCCTGAGTAGTTTTGAGATATTGAGTTTTGCATTTCATATAGCAAATATGACATGAGGAACAAATCTCTGTTATACGTGAATGTACAATCTCAACATTTTCGGAATTTGTAGATCCTTCTAAATCTCAAAAATCACTTTCTGTTTAGAAATGGAAGATTCTATGAGCAGAAATTCGCTAAAGCAGTACATGTCCAAGCAACACAAGCTATGTACTAATCATTTTTGTTAAAAATTAAAATGAGGGTTATAATAAAGTGCCAATGTTTTTTACTGACGATGAGACAGGTCAGATTACTTTCCTGGGACCAGTATTGTTGAAATATCATATTATATATAATATTATATTATTATTATTATTATATTAATATTATACATATCATATTTTATATTATATTATATAAATAATATAAAACAATATTCCAAAATGTAGTACTTTATGAAGGTGTGTGTAAACACAGGAATTAGGACTCCTGCCTGGTCTATAATTATAAAGAACTCATGGAAGCCTAAAAACGAATGATTCAAACATTTCAGTTTAAGTTGCTCTCTTTGAAAAGATTTCCAATAAAACAGCCAACTTCTAGGTTTTTTTATACATCGTTTTGTGTTGAAGTCAGAGTTTCCTCAGAGATTTTCTGTCACTGATGAGCCCGACCCCATGTCAAAGAAAGCTGATCCCGATCCGGACAAAACAAACATTACATGATGGGGCTGTTATAGAATAAGAATGTGTGAATAACTCAAAATGTCAGATCATTATAATTCTATACATTTTCCTGTTCCCTTATGTTAAACTGTCACTATAGTAAAAGAGCAGGTCTGTGATTTCAGAGGCTACTTCTTGGTGAACTCCACTCGGGATCAAGTGCACCCTACATTAGCCAACCAGATTCTCACCCATTAGGCTGCCACCACATGCTTGTGGATGCAAATGTTCCAGCGGCGATGGCAAATGATTAACATCCACCATCAGCCCATCATGGGTGCATTTTGTGCAGTGGAGGGTGCATTTCTTCAATCTATCAGCCGCTATGGTGGGTGATGTGCAAAGTGTCTCAGATCAGCCTTTGACATTCAAGTATACACGAAGAGCTCTTTTCAAAACGGCATACATCCATTTTAATAGTTTTTATAGAAATTAGATTTATACCTAGACCTATGCATTTTATTAATATTCAATTCCTTCAGTTAAAACGGTCTGTTGGCTCAGTTTAACATGTTAAACAATAATTGTTAAAATTGTTGATTGTTGAGTTTATTTATTTCTTATCCAAAAATTGATCCAAAAAATGTGGGTTTATGCTTAAAGAAAGTAGAGAAATAAACAAGAGAACGTGCAATATATGACATCATGGACTCTATAAATTTGTATAAATCAAATAAATGCAAATGTCAAGTCATGTTTTCTAGATTTCACTGGCTGATCCAGATCATCAACAACTGATTGTTCGAGAGAACGCATCACATAGAGGCTAAAAACAGGTTTGGATTTATAGCTGTTTGGAAAGAAACTGCATCTTGTACGTTTGAAACAAGAAAATACAGAGAATTGGCATGAGACATTGATGGAACAATGAAAAGGTTCAGTAAACAGCAAAATGGTATGACATTTTTTTGCAAAGTTGGCTTTTACAGCATTTTGAAAAAGAGCTCTTCATATATTGAAGATCAGCTGAAATAAAGCTTGCATTGCTTGCTTGGAGATTCAGTGATGCTCTAGAACATGATAGCGCCGCATCTATCACAAGACCTTTCAAAATATGATTTGAACAACCCCCGGTTGAAGGTTGCTTCCTACATAACAAGAAGTGTATCATGTACCTGTTTTGTTTGACATTAAGGTTACAAATATGTTTTTGTTTAAATCAACATACAAAACATGGGAAGTGTTGTAATAGCGCAGGTGTTAAGCGGTGCCATCTATGTAGTCATTATCATTAATTAAGACTGCGATATAAGCAATACATTAAGTGTTAGATTTGTGTCTTTTGTTTTTCTCTGCTCTGTTTTCAAACCTGCATCATTTTTATTAGGAATAATTTATACTCTCACCAACTTAAGAAAGACAAGAGGAATGATCAATGAATCCACTTCCGTTGCCAGAGTACATTCTTTTTGACGACTAAAAATCTTGAAAAGTTGTAAATATCATGTAGGAAATAAAAAATCTATAGTTTCCAAGATACAAAGCTTCAAGTCCAGGAGGAGCACAAGCAAATAATTTTACAGATACCTGTCATTAGTTATTAAGACCCTATTTACAGAAGCGGGGAAGCACCTATAAATATAGACGTACCCACTGTATTTCATTCTCTCGAATGTTTTCAGCATCCCTCCTCCATCCCCAACTCCACATTGTCAGCCTGTTTCCCACCTTAGCTCAAAATGCAGGAGGAGTGTTCTGAGTTCACACAAGTACCAATCTCTGAGCTCTGAGCCCCATCCCTAGTCAAGGGGGAGTCATCTGAGTTTGGTAAAGAATACAGACCTCGGGTCCTCTACATGGACAGTACATCAAATATGCTTACCATTCCTAAACGCTTACTGTATTAAATTATTGACCAAGACTAACTCTAAAATTCAATTCACTTTTATTGTCACTTCACCATAGCACTTGTGCTCTGGTGAGTGAAATTCTTGGGAAATTCTTGGTAGAAGACAGTTTGCAATATGCACATACATATAATCAGTACACGCAGTGTACTATTGGACAAACACAGTCGAAACGTTCAACACAGTGTGTACATACATACATTCAGCACTACACACTTAACACTGAGTGTACACATTCTGCATTATGCAAATAAAGATGTGCATAGAAATACACAGTATAATAAATGAGTTTTAAAGGAATACTCCATCAAATAGTGAAAGTTCTGTCATGAATAACTCAACCTTAAGTTGTTCCAAGCCTCTATACTTTTTTTGCTAGGAACTGATTTGCAAGAAAAGTTCTGTTGCATTATTTACCGGCATTTAAATATTCTATGCTATGGTAGTCAATGACGCCTCCAGAAATCTCTGTTGCTGACATCCTTCCAAATATCTTCCTCTGTGTTAAACAGAACAAAGGCATGTACGCAGGTTTGGAACAACTTGATATTGAGTCATTGTACTTTTTGGAGCGTTGCAGTTTTTGGTCGCTGCACATTTTCATTGTGTAAGAAGCCCATTGTGAGTATTCTGCAAAAAACACTTTCATTGTTCCAAATAAAGAGATGCACGTTAGAACAGCATGCACAACAGTTTGCGATAACATAACATGTTAAATAAATGTAAGTATTCAGTGTAGGTGGGGAAAATAACTGTAAATAAGCTTCATTTAGAGGTGTGGGATGACTGATCTGAAACGTTTTAAATTCTTGACAGATATGGTTCAGAACCACTGTAGACCGATCAGATCTCACCGGGGTTCTTTGGCTGTTTGACCCAACAGCAGTTCCTCTCCGATTGATTTGAAGACAGAAGACACAGTTTGCATACTAGCACTGCTCCTCAGGGAGTTCTTCTCTCTGTCTCTGGTGTTGTCAGTATGTGTGTACGTATCCCATGTTCAAAAAGAGGTTTGAAGGCTGGAATTGTAACATAAAAATGACAGTACTTTAAAAGATATAGCTAATAACAATTTAATAACAGATAAAAAATAACACTTCAACCAAACTGCTGTTTTTACGTCCAGCTGACTTAATACAAAAAAAAACCAATAAGAAAATCCCGCCACGACATCTGTATCCGTGATCAAACCTGAAACGCCCATTTTGAGCGTTTCAGGTTGGCACAAGGATGCGGATTATCCCTCAACTTTACCCTAAGAAGTTTTGAAGAATGTAGAAACACAAATAGAATTTCAACAAAGATGGATGTTTTTGCAAATCACAACTTAATTCATAACAAACGCGTGAAGATGTCTGCAGGTAACTGACTAAAATATTTAGATTTGGTTAAACATTCACCATTTACTAGGACATCACTTTAAGATTATGACAATGTGAAACATGTTAGGTTTTCTCTGCTGGAATCGCTTCTCTCTCGCTTCCTTGCTCTCTCTCCAACTAATTGGACATGCCACGCATATGCTTGCTCGCCCCGTCTCTCTTGATGATTATAGGCTCTTTCGACTTGGACATGTTAAGACAGGTGAGGCGTTTATATGCTGGAGTGGCCTATAGAAGGCAATTAAGACTATAGAAATCCAGAACAACGATCCTGTTTTTTATTTGTTTCTTTGCTTGATCAAGTGATTTCTATGTCTCTTAGGCCAGTGTACATGAAATTAGATGACACATCAACCCAAAATGAAAAATCTATCATGAGTTAGTCTAAAGCTGTTCCAAACCTGAATCAATGTCTTTGTCCTGTCAAACACAAAGAAAGATGGAATATATATTCAAAAGAACTATTATATAATATTTTTTCTATTATGGTGATATTCATTCATACAGTATATTGCATTTATATAAAGCATATTTACTGGTTATTCTACTAGGGTCTAGAATCAAGATTTTACCATTTCCCGTACAACTAAACTGATAATTTATTTTTGCAGACGTGGAACAGAATCATTCAGATGAATCTGATCAACATATAACACCTGTATATTCGTCTAGCACACTGACCTACCCCTGATCCTTCCAAGGACTCCAGACACAATCTGCTCATCCTCTCCAAGACTAACCTTTATAGCAAACCAGCAGATCCAATTTCAAAGCAGATTTAAAAGACCATTTGTTCAGAAACCCCACAAAGACCAGCCTTCAGCGCCGACACACAGGGGAGCCTCTGGTGTCCTCTCTATTCACCCTGCTTTTCGCTCTCTCTGCAGACATTTACAGGGCCAGTAACCCCTCCGTCCCTCACCGGGTGAGTGAGAAAAGCATAGTGAGATGATAAGAACAAACTCCCTTACCTCTACTTTTTTCTGTCTTTCTCTCTCCTTCACATGAAACATCACATGGGCCTTCAGAGTATGAGCTATACATATATTGTATAAAGGACGGTAACTATACCTATAGAGATAAAGCGGAAAATAATGCAGTATTCTTGGGATTGCTTTCAGAGTGTTTTGTTCTTGTATCTTCTATGAATTCTTTCAGTTTTCAAACAAAGAAATATATCTGAAATATATTTTCAGAGATTTCTGGAGTACCATGGACTGTCAAAGTATAAAAGTAAATTGGTAGTTAAAGGTGCCCAGGAACTGTGTTTGCCAACATTTTTATTAAATTCTTCTTGAAATTCCTGAATCTTCTTTTCTGTTCAACAGAACTACATAAACACAGTGATTTTAACCATGGGAATCATTGGTGTCCCACTTATCTTAGCTCCTAACAATCTTCTAAATCTCTCTTTTTGTGTATAAAGTCTTGCTCTGAATAAAATACAAAATGCCTGATTTTGAAATGATTAATATTAATAATGTTGTGGTTTAATAAAGTTGTGGTTTTATATTATTTTCTAATAATATATTAATTTCTTTGTTTTGTTGAAGAAAAAAATTTGGATGAATGTTGCCGATCGACATTTCCGGGGCACCAGAAAAATAATGTCAGTCAAAGGTGCCCATGAATTGTGTTTTCCTCAATTCTTCAAAATATCTTATTTTGTGTGCAAAAATATAAAACATTTAATTAACTTTAGGAATCAATGAAGTCCCACTAGTCCTACTGTGGCCGCTAACATTCTTCCAAATATCTCCCTTTGTGTTTGATGTCCTGCTAGTCTATCTATAAGAAAATACGAAATGCCTGCTTTTATACCATTTTAAGATTACAAATGCTATAACTTCTCTATTTAAAAAAAAAAAAATTATGAAGTGATTCATAAAAGCCCAAGTACAAAAATTAGCAGTAATCGGATTTTCTTAAAAAATCTGATACAGCACAATAAGCCCGGCGTAGAAACTGTAACTATGAATACAGCAACCCGGTAATACGTTTAAAAACAGACCTAAAACCAACTGAAATAAGAATTCTGAGCAAATACGAGAGACGAAGATACGGAGGCAAGACATTATGACATCATTCATCTGCTCACTTTAACCTCCTGTGGGTGAGAGCAGCGCGCCAACCTCCATCCCCCCTGCTTATTCATAAACGCACACCTACCGATGACTTCCTAGTTAGTAGGCATCTTGGTAAAGGTAGAAGAAACTTTAAAACATACAACCCACCCACACACAAACACAGACACGTGCTTTTGCGGACGCACACACGCGCACACATACATAACGAGCACGGGTGGAGTGAGATGTTCAGGCAGAGAGAGCTACGCGACTGTTTCCTCGTAGATCACAGATGCTCTCTCTGTCACCCTGATCACGCATTCTCACACGTTCACATTTCCAGCTGTCATCTGTTTGATGGATTCAAGCGTTGAAATGAGATCTGTTCATCTGAGATACACTCGGTTAAAACCTGACAGAAATACAATGAAAAAAAACGCTGGTGCGACTGGAAATCCAAAGGAAAACATAAAGTGCACGGCTCGACTGTACAGCAGCAGGCCATCTTCTGAAACAAACACAGAGCTGTTGGAACGGCAGCCCGACTGTTCTCAGATTCAGCCTGTTTCAAAGCAGCTGTGATAAGGGAGGTCTCTGTGAGGCCGATTATTCCACTGGGCTGAAGAAACAGCAGCCGTGGTACTTTTCTCCTTTTATTCACTCCTTCACTTCCTGTTTGCTCCAGTGGGTGGACTAGGATATGAAAATGGCATTTGTAAACTGTGACACAAAAACGTTTCCCATGCTTCAAACAGCAAATAAAGTATAGTGTGATACCGACAATGGACTGTCACGAAACAACAATAGAATAACTACCCTATGATTTTAACCCCCGTACAGTAAGTCATTTTTGAAATTTTTTTAAAACAGAATAATGTTATAAAGGCATGGGAGTTTGTGCTTATGTGCTTAACAAATTCATAAATCTGTCAAACATTTAAAGCACACTACATTACGTTATGAATGTAAATAAATGTGTACATATTGTCTGCATGCCGCCTGTTTATTTGGGTGATCTGTGATCACAGAGTAAAAATGTAAAATCTGATATTTATTTATTTATCCTTTTGTGATTTCAAATTCATAAATCTGTCAAACATTTAAAGCACACTACATTATGTTATGAATGTAAATAAATGTGTACATATTGTCTGCATGCCGCTTGTTTATTTGGGTGATCTGTGATCACAGAGTAAAAATGTAAAATCTGATATTTATTTATTTATCCTTTTGTGATTTCAAATTCATAAATCTGTCAAACATTTAAAGCACACTACATCATGTTATGAATGTAAATAAATGTATACATATTGTCTGCATGCCGCTTGTTTATTTGGGTGATCTGTGATCACAAAGTAAAAATTTAAAATCTGTTATTTATTTATTTATCCTTTTGTCATTTCAAATTTATGATGGTAACTGAACACTGGTGGTAATGTTGGATGGATGTTGTTCGGTTCCCAACATTCTACAAAATATCTTACGTTGAGTTCCACAGAGAAAGTTGAGGGTTTGAAATAAGAAACAGGTGAGTAAATGATCATAGAATGTTTTCTTGGAAATGAAATGCATTTCTAGTTAAATACATTTTTTAGTATCTGTTTTCTCAGAATACCACATTGGTTGTTTGTGGTTACAGTTACAACTTTCTCTGTGGAACTCAACGTAAGATATTTTGTAGAATGTTGGGAACCGAACAACATCCATCCAACATTACCACCAGTGTTCAGTTACCATCATGAATTTGAAATGACAAAAGAATAAATAAATAAATAACAGATTTTAAATTTTTTTTAAATCAGACTTGCATTAATAACCATTTTAAAGGTCAATCTCAAACACAGCTCATCCAATCAGAATATGGGTCGGAACGTGTTTTTATAAATACCACAAATATGCAATACATAATACAGTGTGAGTGTAAAAAATAATAAATATAAAATTTTTTTTTATATTTTAGACCACTTTTGAAATGTGTACACAACACTGTTCCAATGCCAGTCAAGAGGATCTTTCTCTTTCTGTGTTGACCTCTACACAAATGTTTAAACAAACTACAACCAACACAACATTTACAACCAAATCATAATGTTTAATCAATACCTTTAATGTCTTTCTTATATATCTTGAAGTAAAAAAACAGCAAGGGCTCTTGGCCCAGTGTTTACATCTTCGTGAAGTGGTCTATACTGCAAATACTATGTAGTGTATATATGCAAATTGCATTGTAGACAAACGCACAGCATTCTTTTTGTACCTGGTGCACACTGCTATTTCCTCGAGGACATGCAAATGTGGTTTACGCAGTTGCGGTACACGAAAATGCTTTTCGGATCTGAGGTTACAATGCCACGTCTGACTCTGGTGGTACGACTGAAATAAGCAACATTTCACTAAGGTGGCTTAATATTTGCAAGAGCCCAAGACGTATCAAATGGAATTTTATAATCCGTCCCTACGTAAAACTCAGTCGTAAGCAGGCACAGGCTCATGGATAATGCAAGCCAGAAGAATTGAAGCAAGCTTAAGCAAAACAACATGATAGACGGAGCTCATGCATATGCACGGACCGTTTCATGTCTCGGCTGTCTGGTCCTTCACTTCTCTCTGGCAGTTCGGTAAATCTGAATAAACAAATACTCGGAGTACAGTATCCTTCTCAAGAAATCCACTGATATCACAGAACTACACGTGAACTGCAGGTCAGCAATAAACGTTATCGTAGGATAAAAGCCAATCCCACAGGTCAATGATATGAATCAATGCGATTCGCATACTTAAAGCTTACGTGCCACGCTTCCTTTTTTCAATAAAAGAGAAGGTTATGCAAAGCTTTAACCCACCCTTTACGTCAATTAAAGCAGCCTAGTACTCCTTTATTTTCAGCCCTCAAAAGCGACACATTCGTTGCACGGCCCGTATCAGTGTTTCATTAAGAAAGACACGCTGACACATCGGTGCGAGGATGACCCACGTTGAAGTGTCCAGGCCCATGACGCCCCCCAAACACACAGCGAAAAAGCCACCAGTCCGGAAGCATTGGCTCTTAAAGATGGTGAATTACAAAGCATTCGAGCCCCTGTCAAAATGAGCATGGCCTCTGCAGTGACACAGCCTGCACACGGAGACCAGTCAAGACAGGCAACTGCCTCCATATGGTACCTCCGGGGACAAGGGCCTGGCACTTGTCAGGGGACAAGCCCCCTGCACCACTGCTGTCAGAACTCACCCTGTACTCAGCTAACAGGGTCAGCTGGGGATTTTTACAGACTGTAAGGTACCAGGCACCTCCAAATGTAAGAACTGCCCCTCAAGACCCGAGACCGCTCATGGATATGGATGGATACGGGATAGCGGCTGAGTTGAGTTGATATCAGCTCTGAGAACACAGCGGTGCTAAATCCTATCTCAGCAGAGCAGGAGGGTTTTGTTGGCCGATACCAAAGGGCGGTTTGGCAGGTTTTGGGTTTTGAGAAAGGAAGGATTTATACTCACCTTTGCATTGATGGCCATTGGGAACGATCATATTTTTTATGATGCGTTGTTACTTCAATGTAGAGTATACGGGTAGACGGTGAGTATTTCTGGGAAACAAATGCACAGTAAATCCGAAACATGCGTGTGTGAGGCAGTAACGCCGGTTTGCGGTTTAAATCAAGCTATAACTGCTACACATTCTATATATTCTCAGGATGGGTGTAATTTCACTCGACAAAATGAACGAGATTTTATTGTAAATAACCGTAATGAAGTTACCTTCAAGCGTGTGGCGAACAGAGGAGAGACAGGCGGTATAATTATCTAAAGGAGCCCTGTGTGCTACATCTGTTCTGGGGTCTGTTTCTAATGCAGGTGTCAGCAGCCACGGGCACACACTGGGCTGCCACGAAACCATGACAAGCAGAGCTTAGAAACGGAGCAGAGACGTCCAATGTGTGTGTGTGTGGCATATTTTGATTTCCCAAGAAAATTTCCATTTCAAACGGTGGCCCCAAGGGATGAAGACAACCTGCAGCAAACACACCTTCTTGGAATTTCAATAGGAACCACAGCAGAGTCACAGACTAGTATTCGACTTCACTAATAGTCATGGAATTAAAGAATGTCACGAAAGCGGTGTGTAAAGAAGCCGCATTCTTAATTGGTGCCATACGAACAGTATGAAGGAAAATCATAAAAGTTAATTTAAGGATGCATTTGGATTAATGCTATTTCTGTAACTAAATGTTATTACATTGACATTTCTCATTGTCAGGCCAAATGTATGGTCACCTTTAATTTTCTGTATATGGTAGTTACTCTACATATTCAAGTTTCATCTGCCGAGCTCATCCGCGAGGAAGAAATAGTCCGTCTGTTATCTTCTGCTGACCTTATTGATGACTTTGCTGCAAGGAAAAGCAGCTATTCCTGTATTTCTGAAATTCTGAGATTTATGATCTTCCGCAGAGGAGTAGAAAAGTGATGCCTCCTTATTTCATACATTCTATATATACTATTATTAAAACATACATGAGATAAAATAGGTAAACATAAAATTCACAAAGCGCTATTTAATATTAAAAAATATAAAATGATGCATAGACAAAAAGAACGAAAATAAACGGCAATTATGTTGAAGCATATGCATTATAAATAAATGACAGTAAAAGATGTAAATAAATCTTTCTTTTCTTTCAGAAGCACAGCGAAGAGTATATTTTGAAGAATGTTGCTGGCACCTATTCACTTGCATTTGCCAATTTAAAAAAATGAATTTCTTCAAAAAAAATTCTTTTTGGGTCGTTTATAAACCAACTGTTCACACTGGTATGAGTAAAATTCTACAATCATGTTCATGTGAGTCAAGTTGTGTTCAGTTTAGGGTTGACTGTGCCTAGGTTTTTATGACGTGAAAACTACAAATCCAAACAGAACAACACAATATCCTGAAAGCTAAGGTAAAACAATACAAGACACCAAGGTTGGATTCCACTTTAGCCTGAAGCTTTGCAAGGTGTAAAGAGGACAATGAGATGTCAAGTCAAATACAAGTGTATAGGATGGAATAGCTTTGTGCCAGCAATGGTGCCAATCTATTTTCCACATTAAATCACATTAATATGTGCTATTCAAAACAAGATTAAAAACAAGAGCACATAATTAGATCAAATCTAGAATCCAATAAAAAATAGACTTTGGTAAGAACCAATAATAGTGTCATCTGCATATAAATGAAAGTATTTATGTAACTAATTGCTTGTGTAAGCCTATGTTGTTTATGTACATTTTAAGACGGAGCCTTCGGGAAAACTTTGGCAACTGAGATAACAAATATTCTAATTTAACATTGTGCAGTATAGGAGAGGTGATTAATAAACAAAGACGGAAAATCTGACACTGTTATCTGACTATCAGAATGAAACGGATCTTCAGTGTTTAAGACTTTAAAAGGATAAATGCTGACTGCACAGATAACTCTTTTATAGTCAGGCTTCATTATCATTATATAAGTTATTGGAAATACCATTTTTTTAAGTGACCATACATCAATTGACTTTTTGACTGAATGGCATATTTTTTATTTCAGTATGTGGGCAATTCCGTAAAAATGCCAACCTTATAGTAAAACAAACCCCACAGGTTTTTCCTATACTTATAGTTCATAAAGATATATATTTTTGGTAGTTCAGATAACCATGTAACATTGTTCTTTAGAATAGAATATTAGAATATTTTGTGCTTGATTTTCTTAAGGTCAAGAAAGGGCTATTTTCTGGACACATCCATAATGCTTCATATTCTCTACAACCAGACACATTAAATGAAAAAAACTAACTATATGTTCTATAAAGAGCTTTCTTTTACCAATAGGTGGGTATTCTGGCTGCTGGGTTGTGCATTTTAATTCAAAGAAATTCTGCAAAGTTTATCATCTCCCATATGTCAATTTTTATAGAAAAATTGTTTATAGGCTGATATTTTTCTGATGTTTACACTCAATCATCAGTGATTTAGTAAAATGTAAAGAGATAAATCAGTGGATTGTGGATTTTGTGGTATGGATTGAGTTGATCCATAAAACAAGATGACACATCCATAAGCTGGTACTTAAGACAGTATCTTATAATTTGGTTTGAGACAGCCTGAATCAAAATTATACTCTTGGAATTTGCATTATTCATAAAACCCAAGCAACCAGAATCAACATTTTCTTATCAATGCAATTATAAAAAATACTTTGTGATTTTAATTGAATGTTGGATTCCTTACTAATAAAAAAGTAATTTGAGAGTGACTTACAAAGGGTTAACATTTAATTCGACACTAAAACAAATAAATTAACACGCACACACGCATCACGGATTTGTCCCCATCAGCCATTTGGAAAAGAGCGAGGTGTGAGACTGCTGTCAATCCAAATATGATAAGACTTGTATAATCATACACCTGAACATGTCTGCTGCAGACATTCATTTGCATAACTTATTAACAGTAAAATAAACAGTAGATGAATTCAGTCTCATTGGATTAGTTCCCTCATTTTGGTGTCTGCTTAAATGACAGAGATGAAGAAAAAGTGTAGAAAACATGAAGAGGTGGAAAAAAGAATTAGGTGATTGGTTTAACTAGACTACCTCCAGCAGTTCGCATTGGCACGAATGATGGTTCCCATGGCCAACAACACAAAGGCATAAAATGATCCTAAAACACTCTCCTATATCATCATACATGTTCATTTTCATCCTGCCTTGTTGCCTTGTGTATATTGTCAAGTGAATATAAGTTTTCCATCTATCATCGGCAAGACAAAAGAGGCCATTTGAATTATACACTGATGTATAAAGATAGAGAACAGGGAAACTCATAATGAATAAAACTTTTTTCCAAGCTTCATTGTACCATTGTTTTACTATCATTTTCACTCGAGCATTTCACTTGACTGGACTCTAATGAATGGATTCCACTACTGCTTGATCCTCATTACAGCACAGAGACTTTCACTACAGATTTGAAGACTGAGGATTTATTAATAGAGCTTTAGAAGATGACTGTAATTAACCACACTAAATCAATTTGTCTTTAAAAGGCAAGAGGTCAGAGTTTGGTTGGTTTGCGTGGGGAATGTCAAACTCACTTGCAGATGCAACAACTTGACCCAAAAGCATATTTGTCTTTGCCACAGACATGGCTAGCTATATATTTGATCTATAACAGACAAACCCGTACATCTCTCTTGATCAATTTTTATAAATAAAGTACATTATGAAGAATACATTATAACCCTGCCATTATTCTGGTCCACGTCTGTACATAATTTAATCAAAAAGAACATTTGTGACCTTGACTGTGAAAATGACCATTAAAAATTTACTTTGCCTATTAATTGTATTATGATTTCAATCTTTGTCATGGTGGTACCCAGTCAATATGAAAAATACCAACGTTGTATATTCACAGAATGTTCCTTGCATAGTATTATAATATTTTTATTATAAAAAAGCAAATACCTTAAACTTGACTTTAACTGGGTCACATTGAAATGTTAAAGAAATACTTTAAGAATTGGGTCATGGATTACTTTCAGGTTTTTCAAACCCGAATACACGTTTTTGTTTGACTGAACACACAAAAAAATGACATTTGGAAGAACATTAGAAGCTGAGACTTCTGCTACACTGACAACCATATGGAAAATAGTTGTATCTTTATTTTTTTTTAAAACATTTCTAGGCCGCCTTTGAGTAACATTTTCAATTGGCAGTCTAAGGTAGTCAATTATGCGCCAGAAATCTGGGTGGCTAACATTCTTCTACATATCTTTAATTGTGTTCAACCGAACAAAGAAAAGTATAAAGGCATGACTTAATTCAGAATTTTTATCTTTGTCCCTTTTAGAAGACTGAATTCCCTGTCCATAAAGAATTGCTCGTGTGTTTTTAAACTGCCTTGAAAAATGTCAGTTCATTTCCAGTTAAGAAACATAAGAAGGATCCCTGAAAGTTGCAGACTCCTCGACTCAGTGCCCTGACTACTGAACTTAAGCGATGCCTTCCATTCATTTAGAAGATTCAATGGGTGTGGAAGTGATGCTGATGTTTGGGTAGAAACAGTTATGTGCACTGTATCTAACACATCTTTTAGTTTTCCACTGACCAGTAGGAACAACAATACTTTTGTACACATTTGCAACTGAGAAACCTAACAATTCACTCTAACTATAACCTGAAAATAGAGAGACTGCATCTTCATCGGTTTGTGTAGGGTTGAAGTCCTCTCCATAGGCTCTAGCAAATGCTGATTTGGATAAACACAAGTTGAGGAATAGTGTTGTGATGAAGAAAGATGTCAGTATATTGACTGTCCCCAGACCAGATAAGTCAAGATGAAATCCTGTTGAGATGCACTGCTTAAGACATTCATGTCTACATAACTCCAATCCAGCATGCCTCCAGTGCAGAAAATGCCAATGCTCAGGTCTGTTATGACTTTAGATATTATATAAACCCAACCAATCCAGTGGTAAACAGTACTGGTGAAGTTGTGTGTTAACACTATTCTGACCTCCCTCAAACAAATCTCTATGGACAACCAGGCCAATGCACGGTTAACTATGTCCACCAGCATACCATCCAGACAGAGTATCCTGTAAAGATAAAGAAAAACAGTCATAAAGACAGAAAAGATAAGAAACCTAAGATATAATCCCCACCCCTGCCACAACCACACACCGTGGTTTTTTGCAAACGTATATATTTCACAGCATGCAGGGTACACAGAAGATGACGACGCTTCATTAGTCGTCCTGTCTGAGGCTACGATCGTGCCCATATACTCATAGCGATTCCCCACAGAGACACATGCTTTCACCTCCTTTACTTTCACAGCATACATTAATGGCTTCAGAGGCAGAATTGATCTCTTAATACCAGCACCATGTGATTGGCTGTTAGCACTGTACACGAGAGGAAAGACACACTTAAATAAGGAACTGTCCACTAATGTCCTGTAACCTGTATTAAAGCGCTTGATGCATCGGTTAGGATTCATTTCCATTCTTTAGAGAAATGCCCAACGGGGGCCATGTTTCTATTAGCGTCTTCGACTGCAAATGATTATGAAAAGACTCCGGTTGAAAAGGGACAAAATATACATTGTCGTTTGGGAATTCGTTTAATAACCATACGGATTGTATATGAACGAGATTTAAAGAGCTCTAAACAGACACATCATGCACCGTTGCATTTCAAGTTGCAAAGATTTACAAATAAAATGATGAAACACACCGTATTGAAAAAAAAGATTATAGAAAAAGGAGCTCAATATGATTTTTTTGGCCTCTTAAGGGATAAGAATGAACTAGTTATACAAGTTGTTGCTGTACAAAAGTTTATCTGAGTTCAAACTTATTTTTGCATGTGAGTGCATAAAATATATTTCACAGATGCTTTTATCAAACACACACTCACTTTGATGAAGTTAACGTGTTTGATAAAGTGTTTGTTAGTATCTGGTTGCTGATAATATAACGATATAACTGTATCTTTATATTAAACGTGATCCAATTGTTAAAAATTGAGTATGAATAAATATTTACACTTGGTTACTAAAACGTAATAGATCGTAAAAACACAAAGAAGCTCATACACAATTGAGCCTCCTCTCTTAACATTTCTTTATAGCATATTCAAAATGACTTAACCCAGTATCTTTCTTTAATTTTACAAATGAATAGGAAAGCATGTCAATATCACAACTACATTTATTAATACTGTTAAATCTTGTGTACATTTCATTGAAAATGAACTATCACAGTATTAAGAACTACACAAAATGGAAAGAACGTATGACTGACCAAACCCTTGAGTTAATTTGTGTACCTTCAAAGAGCTGTGTGTGTTTGTTCATCCAAAAAGCAATTCTGGACCGCTGCCAAGCAGGATATTAAATACATCAGTATGTCCGCTCCAGGGACATGGCTTCGTTTTCCAACTTCTAATGAACCTGGCCGAGAAGCTTAACTACAGCAAACAGAAGATGTCAGCAAGAAACACGAAGCCAATCATTTTCTGCAACACGCCAAAGTTTACTGATGTCCTGTACATAATGACACATGATGTTCTGCACTGTTGTAAAGTTAGCTGGTAATATATTATTATAAATAGAGAGATGCGGAGAGAATGTGTGTATGGAAGAGAGAGAGTGATTAATGGCTTTCAAATGGCAAGAGTACATTCTATCCATCAATAAACCAAATTCAAAACCTTTTTTTAATCACCAGTCCATTTTTTCTCTAGTTTTTTTTAGACGTGGGCTGTTCCACGCAAGGCTGTCTCGTACAAAGCGAGTTAGATCGAACCAGAACAGAAATGGACAGACCAGATGCTGCAGAACAACTCGAAACAAGAACATCACGGGGTGCAGTTTGAGAAACAGACCCCTTACTGTTGCTCAGCTGCCAGAATCATTGAACAGAACCATCAAAACAGTGAAGACAAGAGACGCTGAGGTTCAAAAAGCCACACTTAACACGTATGTACATATGAAATTGAGCAAATGGGCCTAAGTGAAAAAAGAGTAAACTGAAAAAATAAGAGTGAGTGATTTTTCTGGTGTTGGTTTTGAGGTCAGTGATAAATGCCTTAAGCCAATCCCACATATGAGTCATGTTGAGAAAGGCGCAGGGCAAAGGTTTTCCTAAATTATGGCTATAACATGTATGTATATAATGTGTCTGCAAAAGACTACAAAATCATAATTTGGCAACAACAGATAAAAGTATCAAAATGAAAGCAAATATACATTTAATTAGATATTTATACACATTGTTATTATTGTAATTCTTTGCTCATAAACGAATCTAACAAACATATTACCTGGCACGTTCACTATCCTTCTTTATCACATTTTGTAAAAAAATCATAGTATCAATTGGCATTTTTTCATCCATGCTTTCCTTAGCTCAGCAGTTAGAGAATGGTGCAAGCAACGCAAGGTCATGGGTTCGAACCAAGACTTTGAACATACTTAGAAACCAAAATGGAGAGTATATTGCAAGATAAGAAAATTAAGATAAAAATGCCTGCTAAATGCTCAAAGGAGAAGTATCTCGATGCTTTATGAGTTATAAGTTTATTATAGTTTTAAATATGTTGAGTTGTCATCTTCAACGTGGTCCATTTGTTAAAACCCAAGTGAGTCCTATTTCTGTGCCATCTCCCCCAGCACTGCAACTTGTTTCAGAAAGCACTTTTTGAATCCTAAACTTTGGACCGTCCGAGAGGTACTGGTTATTTATTGGCCATTTGCCCCTAAAAAACCCGGACACGCATCAATCATAGAGCTTGGAAGAGCAGGGGTATCCGCGTGTATAATCCAAGAGAAGTCCTGGTGAAGATATCTCGGCTTTCTTGAAGCGGTCGTTTAGCGGTATCTGTCTACTGTAAATGTAAGTCAACCAAATACTTTTGGGAGATTTTAACAAGACATTTCTATACCGTAGATACGTAAGATTAACATTAGTAAATGTGTGATACCTCTCCTTTAAATGTAATGTGATCCCTTATTTTGTAAAGAAAAGTTTTTTTGCATATCATTCAATTAAATTCATTTGCAAACACTCTAAACTTAAGGATTTTGCATATATTACACTCCATATGAAATAAAAAAGAATATTGTCGGACTCAAACTTTTGTTCTTTGGTGTTTTGAGCGATTCATTTGATGGGTTCAAATAGTGAGTCTAATGAGTTCAACATTTGACAGGTTGTTCCTTTTGTTCCGAGAAAATGTATTGGTTTAAATAAGTCATCAAGGCATGAGTCATTAGGTCACAAATCATTAGCAGACATTGACGTAATTGACATGGAAAACACATTGACACGGAAAGCCCATGCATCGCTGTCTCCAAACTAACATTAGTGTTCAGCTTCACTTGGCCTGTAAAGGACGATAAGCATATGCAATGTAAAATATGTTATGTGTTTGGTAAATATCACATAATAATTAACATAAAATTAACATAATAAATATTTTAAAAACATTGAATAGATTTTTTCCAGTGGATAATATTAAAACAATTTATTAAAAAGCAAACAGTATATATATATATATATATATATATATATATATATATATATATATATATATATATATATATGGTATATCATGTAGTTAATATTTAAAAATTATAATAGAAATATAGTTAATGAGATTTACTTATATCAACTTAATTTCAAAGCTTTTACATTTACTCTTTTTAATGTGAATGTATTTGAGTTTTAAGTGTGCTCAGTGTTCCATGAGAGAATTTTTAAAGCATTTGGAGCAGATTGTTTCCCGCTAGTTCTTCATCATATTCTTATTCTTATATCTTTGCATTGCCAAAGTTAAACACACACGTTAGTTTGTATACGGAGAGATGTTAGACGTTCGCTGGAATCTGCATACTCTTTCCAGGGTTAAATATGAACGTGTCATCCACGTCACTCCTAAATCACATTCAATGATCCAAAAAGCTATACTGGAGAAAAAAACGTTTCGAAGGCCGACGGAAAATCTCATTGCAGGAACCCTGACCTGAATTTTTAGACAGGAGTTTCCGCATATACAACACGCACACTGAATTTTTACATTTACATTTACATTTAGTCATTTAGCAGACGCTTTTATCCAAAGCGACTTACAATAGTCGATGAGACGATGAAGCGGTAAATAGCCGATACAACAATAGGTGAACAAGTGCTACAACAATGCTACCAAGTTACACAGAGGGAGTAGAAGTGTTTTAACAACACTTCTAAGAAATTATACATTTTGCATCGTACACCTTTAAGTATAAAAGAACCAATTGGAACCGTTCTCCATACAGACGGTTTACAGAAATCATTTTGTCTAAATATTGCATCGTAAAGGTAGCCTACACATACAGTCCAAGCACACACATATATGAATATATCTTTAAGAAGAATTAGGGTTAGTATTGTATTTGCCGTTACGCTTCTCTACACGTTGTAAATTATAATTTACTTGAGGCCTTCAAGAGAGAAAAACAGCTCTCACTTCAGATGGTCCTGTTAGCAGTGAGAGGCAGTGTTGGAGCTGCTCTTGGAACGTCTAACTGAAAAGAAAAAGGATTTTCACGGTCTAGCCAGTGTGTTCTGACTCGGCAAAATCCGAATCCAAAAACAAAACAATTAAGAAATTAACATAAATCAACGAACTGCCTCAAATACATCTGTCGATAGACAAATGATGAACCAGGTTGCTTGTGTAACGTCTCTGTAATCACACTGCAATATTCATCATCTTAGGCTCATGACAACAAAAACCAATAATGATTTAAGGACCGACCGAGACCACATCGGATTTGAAGAAACATCATAGAGCTGCTTATGTTCTTCGTGCGCTTTTATGAAATATGCTGTCCAAAGCAGGCGGAAAACAACTTAATCTCACAGCAACATGAAACAATAGATTGATTCCATAAAGCCAAAATACATGAACCGGATTATGCCTCCATCAACCCTATGTGATGTTACACAACGCTCAATATTCCAAGCACTGGTCCTGGCAGTGTACATCAGACAAACGGTGGCAGAGGGCGGGATAGTCTCTCTCTCTCGTTTCTCTATCTGTACAAACAAGAGCTGAACCAGAGGGTAAATAAAGACATCTCTGCGGAGCACTTTTTGCCGTTCCTCTCAAATTCAGACAGATGTCCCGTTGGAAAAGCTGTACGCAAACACAATGTGATCTCGTACTTCTGCAGAGCTCCTCTTTGTCCGTGTGAACGACTTCAAGTCTGCAAAATCGATCGGAGACTTTCCAGCACAAGCGATGTTTTCCCACTCCAGAACATATAACACAAAACACCAGAGTCAATTGCCTCTGCTCAAATCTGACCATATCAATCCTGCACAAAACTGCAGCCTGCAGACAAACCGAGTAAGGGTTGCCAAGACAAATCCGAGACTATTTTACAGAAGCGAACAAACATTACCAAATACACAATGAGAAATTCAGTCGTGGTCTGGTGGTTCAAGGGTTGGACTTGTAAGCAGGAGGTTGTGGGTTTGAATCCCAGTGCCGGCAGACAATAACTGAAGTGTCCTTGAGCAAGACATCTTACACGTGTTTGCTCTGCAGTGATAGTTGGCCACTGCACTATACTTGTAAGTCACTTTAGATAAAAGCGTCTGCCAAATGAAATGTAGCAATGTAGAAAATTGTTACGCTGTCCAATGGTGACACTGTAAGGTCAAGTTTTATGGAAAGGCTTTAGCTGCGCGTTCTAATTCAAAGCAACCGGTGGTTGTGAAAGTGATATGGATCATTAAAACATACTCTCATGAGAGCAGATTGTAACTGACTAATTAAAATTTCGATTAGTCAATAAATTTCCGGCTACACCTAACTCACTAACTCACTTCTTTTCTAACTACTCACTCACTCAATCAAATCAAAAAAAAAAAAAAAAAAAAAAAAAAAAACATTCTTTTGTAATTTCTCTCTCTGTGTAACTCGGTAGCATTGTTGTAGCACTTGTTCACCTATTGTTGTATCGGCTATTTACCGCTTCATTGTCTCCTCGACTATTGTAAGTCGCTTTGGATAAAAGCGTCTGCTAAATGACTAAATGTAAATGTAAATGTAAATTTTTGTCTGTTAATCTACCAGAACAGTTAAAACTGGTGATACTGGACATCCTCTTGTTAAGATCACCACTTATATTTAAAGAGTACCTGGATTATTCATTGTATTTTAAAGTCCTAAACTATTCATAAAAGCCATTATATCTTCAAAAGAACACTCGCATTTTGATTCTTCCCAGTGTTCACCGAATTGTCAAAGAGTGTAATCTACCGTTATTGGTCAACTCTGCTTTCAGTTTCTTCTTCACCACCAGAGACAAGGCGACATCATGTAAATCCAGTTCTTTTCATAACAGGTCTCAGATGTCACGGAAGTAGCTCGATGCCTACAATCTTGGCATTCGCTGTAATCCAAGATATCTGATTTCTGTTAAAGACGATACCTCGCTTTATCATTGATTTTGAGATTAGTAACTTCCCAGATTGTTAACAGGTACTAACACAAACATAAGGGCATTTCAAATAAAAATGTTAAAGATGTTAGCAGTTTCAAACAATACTTTGGGCCAGGGAATAGCATTACATCCGTTACATTAATCAATGTTGACCAATGGCCGATTCCATGTAAACATCAACCTAAAATGGAAAACTTTTCCTTCAGGTTATTGCCGTACCGATATGTAGGTCACATATTGTAGGTTGTTAATTTATACGTCCGTATAAATCTGGTTTCCACATTTAAAATCCCAGAAATCCTACAAAGTATCTTTATGTATTTATATTTACATTTACATTTAGTCATTTAGCAGACGCTTTTATCCAAAGCGACTTACAATAGTCGAGGAGACAATGAAGCGGTAAATAGCCGATTTTATATTTAGCGCAGAAGAAAGTATTCCCAGAGTTCTTAAACATATCGGTTTGTGTTTGACCTACACGTTTATGCTGTCGAACTGTTGTATAATTTCAATATGGCACTCGTAGTCGTGTGATGGTGCTCTATATCAGCATGGCTGTGATTGTGTGACCTAAACACATCCACGCAGATATAGAGCACCATCACACTCCTTCTTGAGACATGTTGCATTAATGTTTGTTTCGGTTTGCTTCCAAACTCTTTCATGCATTGGGGTAATTGCTGTTTAATTCTGGGGTTAACAAAAACCCATGTCACGAATTTATCACAGTAAAACTAAAAAGCAAACTCCGAGGTGAAGAATATGATGCGAGAGTTGATGAAGCTCTTGGGTGTAAGAACAGTGTTAAACTTGTTTTGTGTTATTTTACTTTTGTGCCAGCGATGTGTTTCCACGCATGCAGTGATTCACTTTTCCAGCCAAAGCCTACGGTCAGACTGCAGTCATCTGAAACTGAAGAGAACGACTTATCTCGAGTCATTACTAACAATCTGCCGTGAGACAGGTACAGTCACACTTCCCACAGGAGAACAAGAGCAGAAAGATAGATACCCGGGGGCCCTGAAGGGGGGCATGAATACACTTTCATGACACTCACTATAGAGACTATGAAAGCAATACAACAAACATTTCCTTTTTGATTTCTGTAAAGTATCTATTCTTTTGTAACTAATAAAACATCGTTTTCCTTGCCGATCTCCCCACTGATACAGTACATCATTCATTAGTGCCAGCTTTGTGAATAATGGAGAAAAGAATCATATTTGGAATCACGCACCCGCAAATGTAGTGAATGTCATATTGACATTCTCATTCCTTCCCCAAAAGACACATACACAAACAAACACATCTGAGACGAATCCACCAGACAAAAGGATTCGTTTACAGAACATGATATGGATGACTGAACTGGATCGACCACCTTTTATTCCTCTACAAAGTCTTATGATGTCCAAGCTTTTTCCATCTCATGCCAATGCTCCAGAGATATAGTGTACCACCACAAACGCATGCACAAATAACATTTTATGGGGACTTTTTTATGCCGTTCAAACTGTATCATACTCTCTACACCTGAAACCTTCTGCTCTTTGAGATTTTCCAAAAAGATCATTCAGTATGATTTAAAGAATTGTTTTCTCATGGGGACAGAAACTTCCCCAACAAGTTTAAGAAGTTTGGATCTTGCCAACGTTTTGGGGTATACCAGTGCCACACACATGAAAAATGTAACCCACAGATGCAAAACGATCGTTCCATGTGTGTTTGAAACAGGTAGTCAATACTGCATGTCTGATGATAGACAAGCTTGTAACCATAGCAACAATCTTACATCTGAGAGTTGCAAACAAAAATATAACCCGTTTGGTATTTACTTTATTTGACGGCTTACCACTTTTTTTCCATCCGGTAATGTGGTTGTTTATGCCCGGAAGGCTACTTCACAGAGGGATCTTTCGCAAGGTTGTCATGTCTGATAGTAATAAGTTATTTTATGTCGTAAAGCCCACGCTGTAGGTAAAAAAATGACAGTAGCGGATATATTTTTTGTCTTTTAAAATGTTAAAGTTTTTGTGGTTAATTTCCATTGTCTTTCGTTTGCTGTATTTGAATGCGAGGATCAGGCAACGCATTCATTTAAGCAATGGGCTTTTGAGGTTCTTGCGAAGGGTCTGTTTGCTTCCATACACACTGTTTCTTATTAAGGTAAATTTGGGAGTTAACTTAGTAGAAGCACCTGTATATGAGTGAAGTGTTTGTGTGCAGAATAGGATTACACACAAAATCAGTTTAAATTAGTGCACAATATACTGTATATATGTGAAATTAATTTCATATTCCTTATGTTGTTGTTTTTTTACAGTTGTTGAGTTGATTTGCATTTGAACTGCATGAATTACATTTAAGCAAAAATCAGTAAAATAAAGCAAAATGGAATTTTCAACCATAATTTGATCCTTTCTTAATCTTTAAACTGCTTACCGAACCTATTTGTGTTGCTTTTTTCCTTTCTTGAAGAACAGCAAACTTGGACATTTAAGGTTTCAACAAGGACAGCAACAACATCTTTATAAAAAAGTTTTTAACAACCGTTTAGCCACAGAAGAACCATTTTGTGTCCTAAGAAGACACTTATTTAAATGTATTTGTATAAATCATTTCTCTTTTATAATACAAAAAATGTTCTGCAGATGTTAAAGGTTCTCCATTGAGGCATTCAGTCCAAAAAGCTTCTTCTACAGTGAACTGTAAAACACCCACTGGTTTATGTAATTCCAAATCCATCCGAGTCTCTTTACAGTAAGTTCTACAGTTTATCCCCATGACAGGAACAGAAAGCCCGGTTTCTCAGAAAGCAGCATTTGATGTATCTGATGCCATCAAAGCCAACCACCAGCATCACAGTAAATGTAAGTGCAGGAACACCATGTACAAAACAGAAAACTCCAGTACAGTTTTGAGCACCCGCGAATACATAAACCCAGCAGTATCCATTCTGACTGACAGGTGTCACGGATGAACACCGGTGGCTTTAAACAATCCCACATAACGCGTTACAAACGATTTCCAGCAACAAGTGAATTGCTTAAACTGAATGCAAAAGCGCCTTGCAACGTGACTCGATGATAGCAAATACAGAACTTCTCATGAAAACCCTCTAGGGATCAACTAGTGAAGGGTTTTCATTAAATATTAGAACAAGCTGCAAGGATTTGGTCAAAGCGCATCGTTGATATTCCGCTCATTACATGCTAAAGCCATAAAGCGTATTTCATGTGTCATATACAGTTACGAGGACCTAATGAGATCATACAGTGGGCAGGGGATGCGGTTACTCATAGAATGCATAAAGTTTAGGACAAAGCTTTTATTATACATCTCTTTATTGCATCCCGGCCAGGACTCGACGACGGCGTCAGAGAGAAGGCCATGTTTACGTGCCCCTGCTACTTTACGATAGAACACTTTGGCATTCAAATAAAGTCTCCATCTACCATGTCATCAATTAGAGCTATGTTGTGTCCCATCTTGCCAGCAGACGCTCTAATAATATACATTAAGCAGCGCACGTTGAGGGATGAAATTAGCGTCAGCGCAATTCACAGCCTGTCCAATCGGAAAGGCATTTGCATACTTGGGAAGGCCTGCTTGCAAAGTGAGGCCCCTGCGCTAAACAGATAAGGACATTAAAGCGCTGGCGAGCCGGAGCTCACCCCCTCTTCTCTCATTAATATTTTCAGGCCTTTTCATCTTTTGGCTGAAGCGCGTGTCTGGGGAGAGAAGTATTAAACTTATCTTCTCAATTACCACTGAACTTTGAGAATTGTATCATTTCTCAAAGTAATAAAGCACCAGACTGCCGGGGAATTCTCATGAGCTTTTTTTGCACATTTTCGGACAATAATACGATGCAACAGGAATGTATTAGAAGGGACCTCTTGATGAAGCCATTACTTTGCCTAAACTCCCGTACCGCTCTGGCACACTAATGCTACCACACACATTACAAGATAATGCTGGAAGCTATCCAAGAGTAAAAATCCTATTCGTTTCCCAGTTGTGAAATAGGAGAGTCGCTTATAAAGCTTTAAAGACAGATCTACAGTCAGCTCCGAGGGTGTGGATTGTATGTGCTTCTTCTGAAACTAAACTTCTAAAGTTAAGTATTTTGAGAAAAACTCGGAAAAGTACGGAGAATCCTGAAATGCAAGATCCAACAAATCACTCGCAGCCGACAGATATCACAAAAAGAGTCTAATTCCTCATAAATTCCCCTAAATAACTTTACTTATATATTTGTACATATCTGAAATTATTACAAGATACCTCAATTGATTTATGTACTAAATGATGCATTTATGTAGTCAAGCCAAAAAAAAAATGATGTCATTATTTAAGCTCCTGTGTTTGTTCTCCTTCAGGACACAAAACATATAATTTAAAGAAAGAACCTTCTATTCTTCACTTTTATTGTATGGACTCAAAACCAATTAAATAGGTACTGTTGTGGTTTGATGACCAACTTTCTTCCAAAAATCTTTTCTTGTATTTTGCAGAAGAAATAAACTTAAAGAGCTTTGAAACGAAAGGAGGGTGAGTAAATGACAGAATTTTCATTTTTTAAATTAGCTTTGGAATAAATAAAAAAATGTTATATGTAATATTGCCGAGGTTTGCTCCTTTTGAAAAAAATCTTGCGGAAATAAAACCCTTACATCCTTACACCTACTGATTATGCCTCAGAAACCTTGCTGGCTTTGAGTGAAATTCCAGGAAATTTTTTGTTGTTCCTGTATATACATATAAGTGTTTATTTCCCTTTGTAGGAGTTTAAAGCTAGATTACAGATTCGACTTTCAGCCTGAATCAAAGATCACTTTACCTTCTTGCTGTCAGTGTGATGCTAAGACCCCATTCCATGCGACAATAAAGCATTAATTAAATCTTAATCTCCGCAGCTGTGGTTGGGTCTGTTCCTGTCTGCCTCTAGCCTCATTCAAGTCTATAAGAGAGCCTAAGATGCTTCATCTTGCAGTTTTATGCTGATTTAAGATGCACCATTGATGTCAACAATCTGTCATTTTACCCTTTCAGATCTAAATACTGCAGCTGGCACCAAAGAACAGTTCTGATCCAACTCTCCAAACCCTGTTTGTCTCTCTGGCAGTGCCCTTAATGGAAATGGGTATTACACTGTAAAAGTTTGGATAAGTAGTAGGTTTTGCACAAGAAAGTTTATAAAAGGGTAGAACCATTAATTTTGGGAAAACATATTTTAAACAAGGAATCTGAAATGAATATTAAACCAGAATGCAAGAGGTGGTCCTGTTTTACGCCAGTCGCATCCACCTATTATTAACCAATTCAAAAGGACAAGAGGAAAATGACCTTAGATATGCAAAAGTGAATTGGACTTGGCAGGAATAGTTTTACAGTTAATTCTAAAACATTAAATGGAGTGAGCTGGACACCTTATATAATGGCCCGGCTTACATTAAAATGATGGTAATAAAGGCTGGAGGTGTGGCATCCTAGAAGGAACATTTTTTCTTATACTTTCTAGGTGCCCAAATGTAAAAACTAGGCAGTCCCACATCGTAAAATGTCTAAGTATAATAAACGTCAAGTTCTGTTCACAGCTAATGGCAGAACACGTGGATGTGCAGTGTTAATTTATATTGGATATCGAAGGTTACAGTACCATTTCATTTGAAGTCTGGATGAGAGCATTGGAAATGAAATGTCTCATTGGAAGGATCTAACACATAATATTAACAATGATTATAATACAAAGAGGACTTCAGTCATGAGATTTGTCAATGAACCGTCTATTTTGCCATATCAAAGACCTCCTGAAAAGAAAATCTGCAAAGTCTGTAGAGACAATTTCTACTGTTGTTGTGTATTGTTTGTTTGTGCATAATGATTTTAATATAATTGTTTTTATCATATAAACAAAAACAAAACACAACAAATCACATCATGAACAAAAGTCATTTGTTAATATTCCTAATGTTGTCAAAGATATTAATCGTGTCAAGTGTGTTCGCGACACGGGGGCTTTTTCGCTCCGTGTTTTGTCATCCCATTGTTTATTGTATAAAATAATATTGGATTTTCATTTCATGCATTGATTTAATGATTTATTCTTCCCATTTTCTAATTCTTTATATTCGGTCTCAACAGTGTTTATCGTCGAATCAAAGTGAGGTAATGAGGCAAGACAGCCCTGTCATTTCTGACAAACAACACCACACACGCATCCTCTCTAACTGAATAGCGAGAAGCATGATGATGGAGGAAAAAGCATCTCTATGTATTGCAAGTTGCAGAAAAATCAATAAATGCATTCAAGGGTAATGCGGTGAAAGTATCTCAACAAATATTAACTTCCGATATTACCCAGCAGTGTCCGGCTGAATTCTCCAGTGACTTTGGCTCTTTACATGTGCGTGTTTGTTGATGTCTTGTTATTTTTGTAGATGACTGAAATCCACGTTTTGCTTCCGTGTCCTGAAACGGCTTCTACTTAGCTTCAGGTCTAAAAATTCCTGCGGCGTCTGCGAAGAAGAAGAAAGGTGAAACGTTCAGAAATCTAGCTGGGACTTCACGGCTGGCGGGAGAGTTAACAAATGACAGCTGTTCATTTGCTGTATGCTGATGTGGTAATTATGGTCCTGATTTATTCTGCCATCCATTCCAGACACTCTGTGTTAGACAGAGGGATACCCTTTAGGACCTGGCTGGCATTTAGCCATCTCTATGTGAGCAGAGTGCATTGAGGAAGAGAGGCAGATTAGTGGAGAAACATCTTTGGAGAGACAATGTCAGAAAGGACACAACAGGAAATAAACTTTGATCCGTCCAGACCTGGTGAGGAACGGATTTGGAATATAGAGAACATGGGCAATTTTCTTGGGCAGATTGCTAAATTGTGAACGATTTCAAACCGAAAGTCTATTTACGCCACACTGGTGGATAAATGCAATTCAATGCACCCTCTTCGATTTAAAATATATGTTTAAAAGTTAATGTTAGTCTCTATAATCAAATAATCTTCTTAATTAAATAAACATTTCAACATTAGGGATGTTTTTAAGGTTGAAAAAAGATATGAAGCTGGTTGAGTGAATAGCATGGGTATGAAGAGCTGGGAAGTAGTCGAAATATAAGATACATTTTTTCATCATTTTTGGTTGCATCATAATTCCATATTCAATATCAAAATTTCAAAAATATGAGATCACTTCAAGGTTAACCTTTAACGCAAACTGCAATGCGAAAGACTGGATGCATAAAAGTTGTGATCATAAATCAGTAATCCCATTAAATTGCATGAAATGTTAATTCCAGTAAGCACTTCCAAATACATGTGAAATATTAATATTGTGTTATTATAACGCCCATTGGATACCCAGTTCTAAGTTTATAAGTGCTCAGAGATATCACGCACCAGACATGTACATTGTATATGGGAAGTTCAAAGTCTCCTGTTGCAACATGGATCAATTTTTACTATTTTCTACATTATATCATTTAAAAAAGAGGGGTTCTTGAACAAGACCTTGAATGTAACTAAATGAATAAGCTTTGATAAATCCGTTCTGCATCCGTTTCAATGAGCTACTTTTTCGCTTATTCCCAAATATATATTACAGACTCTATAACGTTAAATTAAACAACCGTTTACACAAAATTAATACATGTAATGGGATTTTTCACCCTAAAATGAGATTTACTCAACTTCTTGTCACCTGTATGATTTTCTTTCCACAGAACACAAAAGAAGCTATTTTGAAGAAAGTTGGTAATCAAACAGAAGTGGGACACATTCACTTCACAGCCTTTTCAGTGTCCTGCAAAAGAAAGTCATAATGATTTGAAATAGCAGTAGTAAATGATGAACGAATTTGCTAAAATCTAAATGTAATGTTTAAAAGATGTGAGATGGTTTGGACACCTTGTGTCGGGTGTGCCACCCCTTTGCAAGTTATTAAATACTTTATTAAAACTTTACAATACTTTTTAAATATACTTAATGTAATGAACAATGAACGATTATTATGTGGTATTTATTAATGTTAATTTTTGCATTTACAAATACTTTTGTAAAAGGATAAATAAATGACAAGGTAAAATGTAATAGGAAATAAAAACAAATACATTCAGGATTATCTTTTTTTCCACACCATACATCGGTATGTAAATGGTATAAATGTTTGCGTTATAGAATCAAAAAGATGTCAATCATTTATCCTTCTGTATATCAGATTCAATATCAAAACAACCGGTTAACCCTCACACTGGGCCTAAAACAGAAACAAACACCAACTGTCCGTACCTTTAGATGAAGAGAGGGATTCACACGGTGCTGTGAGAGGTCAGCGGGCCTCTGGACAGATTTAGTTAGGAGTAGGCAGCAGTGATGGCCGGCTCATGCCCATCTGCACTGAACACCTGCTGGACCTGAGACTAATGCTAATGAACTCACCGGCCCTTTCCCCGCCTCTCTCACTCTTTCTCTCATCCTGTCTTTATTTTTTCTCTCTCTCCCCAGCATCAGACACACTAAAGGGAGGGTCTCCGACTACAGCCAAGAGCAGACATTCAGCAGTGTAAATCAGACGAATTCTCTGCAGGTAACCTTCAGCTCAGCTCAAGAACACAGACTCAATCTGTATACATGATTCCTTTATTGTTGGCCCAAAAATCAAATAACTCTCACCCCGCTCTGACAGGGAAATTGCTACTTACACTCTCAGGGCCTTCAGCTTCGCGGTCTCCTTCAATCTGTGGGTCGGCTTGTGATTTCAGGAACAATTTTTAATAGAGGCTTATCAAGTCGGAGGGAGAATGACTTTGACATTTTCAATTCTCCGTACGCAGCCCCAAGAGATGCTCAAATTTCCCAAGGTCAGAAAATCTGGCCAAAACCAGAGTGAGACGCACAACTCTGATACTGAGAACGCACATTACACAAATAGACGGGACATGACAACAAACTTTCTCTCCTCCGCTTCCTTTCTTTATTTGCTAAGCGCTGCATCACAGTCAAAGCTGCCTCATAAACGCTTCGATAAAAATTTCAAGACTTGTAGAAAACAATTAAAGACTGCCTGATCCTCTCTCTCCGTACATTGTATTCTTTCTTTTGTTACTTTATTTACAGTACATGTTTGGCTAAGCTACTCAGAATTTCTCAGGTTTTTCCAGATGCACCATCACGGCACCGTGGAAAGTTAATCGTCGATGATACGTGATAAATTCCGCCACATCCCAAATCATCACATCCCCCAGGCAGGTCAGAGCCAAAAGTCCTTATGTGGACCGTGGAGACATGAAACTCCATGGTAACAATGATCTTCAAACCAGTGTGTCAAGTTGTCTTCCAGCCTACCTAGATCTGAGCAAAGTCTTCAGACTGCATATGAGATCCAGAGAGGAAATGGTTCATTACATATGATAAACCTCAGGGAAGGACGAGGCACGAGGAAAAAAAACACGTATGGAGAGAAGAAAGACATCGTTGTGAAACTGCATAAATTCTATGGCATGATTTGAAATTCTCAAGTGTTAAATAAACCTTTCCACTTAAAGCTGTCACCAATATATTTAACGGACGTGCTTATGGACAGACTGGAGAAAAAGCAAAAGGAGAAACCCATTTGTAGGAAATGGGAAAAGTTTCAAACTGAATAAAAGTAATACACTCACAAAAAGCTTCTGGCTAGTATGCAATCGGATCCATGATGATCCGAATGTGATTGAATCCCAAGGGTGGGCAGGAAAGATGTCTGCGTTAAAGAGCAACATGCCCCTGTGTGCATGTTTATGTGGGTGTTTCACACCATCACAATTAACCAGCTTACCATGAGCCCGGCAGAGCCCGCAGGGCGCCCATTGTCATGCATTATTCACCCACACCAATCATTGTAATTAATCTGAACCCTCACGTACAGCTCCTACTCCCCACCGGGCAGCCATCTTTAAAGAAATCTTGAGACATCTCCTCCAGAGACCTGGGGCAGAGCTGGTGACAACATCTATCGTTTGATACGGCGCTCTGCGTAGGACAGGGGTCCAGGCCTGATTCAATCCCGTAAACTACATTTACTTATTTGTTCTCCCATGCCCACTTTTAAAGACAAGAGAAGACAGTTAAAAAATGTTAAACATATCGATATGAAATTGTTTGTTTGGAGCCAAAATTTAGGAAATAACCGGATAAACGTCATAAGGGTTCTTTCGTGCAATTCTGTCAATATTTTTCACTCTCAAGTTCAGAACTTGAATAAATGTAATCGGCATGCTAAATCAATAAAATGTTTGTAATATTAGCAACTACATTTTATGGCACCGTTCACTACCATAGAAAAATTGCAGTAGAAGTCAATGTTGTCAAATAATGATATTTGAATAATGAATTGCTTTCATACGATCTTCGAAATGTCTTCATTTTGGGTTTAACAGAACAAAAAAATCAAGTAAAATACAGCAATTATCCCTACTATGGTAGTTAAAGGTGCCCCATAGCAAGCATTCTTTTAAATATCTGCCATTATACCACAGTTCTTTCTGGTTCTCGTATCTGATTGGTTAAGAGCCAACCAGAGACAACACAGGAATTGCTTTTTTTCCTCAATATCCTATCAACTTCGTTATCCTTATTTAAAAAAAGGTGAGGGTGTAGCATTAGTATATGAGGTTCCTCAAAATATATGTTTAGGTGATTTTTTCACATACTTGTGCCGTCGAACTGTTGTATTAATGCAATATGGCACTTATAGTCGTGTGATGGTTATCAGCGCCTATATCTGACCTAATCGCAACCATGCTGATATAGAGCACCATCACACCACTATACAGTTCGACGGCACAAGTATGTGAAAAAATCAACTACACATATATTTTGAGGAACCTGTAAGACATATTGCATTAATATATGGCGTGTTGAATACCCATTGGAAGTGTTTTCAATGCATAGTTTTCCATAGTCAGGTAACTGAATTGTAACATCCATAACGGTCCATATTCCTTATTAATATTTTTACATTTTTATTCATTTCGCACATTCAGTCATTGTCTGCTGGCACTGAGAATCAAACCAGAAACCTTCTGCTTAAAGCTCCAATTCATTAACCATCTGACCACAACTGACCCAAATATTGACCCCTCATAAATTAAAATATGAAAATTTAAATATAGAATTTTCTGTTGAATAAAGAACCATATTTTCTCCATTTGTTGAGTATTATTGCACCTGACTTTTTAAGTCTCAGAAGTCTTTTTTTGTGCCCAACACTGTGGTTAAATCTTGGAAAGATTGTATGTTGTTTACAGTAGTGATTAACATTGCCCTCATTCTGTCATCTCTATAAAAGTAAGGTCATGAAGCTATTTACGCTCAGGCCACATCCCAAGGGTCTGTGTTTATGAGCAATTTTCCCATATAGTTTCCCACAATTATTGCAAATTGTTCTCAAACCAAACAGCATGCATGAAGACTCATTTAAGGTGCTAGTTCTCACTATCAGACACCTGAGATGAACCCAAACATACCCGGTGTATCTGAATTAATAAGACGTAAAGCAAGCATTTCTGGCAGGAATGAGAACAGTTATTTATGAAACAATAGCTTACTGGGTCTCTAGATGTTCCGATTCTCGCTGCTCGCAGCAGATTTTTACATCTCGCTTGTTTGAGTTTAGTTCAGAGCCTAAAAGGTGTTGACATAGAAACTTCTTAGTATCGTGTTCCTCCCAGTCATGCCTTTTCGTTTGTGTTGTGTTCTTGATGAAACAAGCCCGGCTGCAACAACGAAATGGAACAAGACTACTAACTTTTTCACGGTATTTGCATGAAAGCCAACTAAATAAGACTGCTTATGGCAGCTTTGTGTTCTCCCCGCAGCATTGTTGTAACCCCTTTAAAATGTGTCTTGTTTACCAATCAGATGCTGTATAACATGAACCATCATGCGTGCTTGAGTTTAGTAAATAAAACACGGCCCTTGGATGTAGAAATCTTCCGTGATTGGCTCTCGAAAACAGTCAGGAGACGCGACTCGGAGAAGGTGTTTACTGGTAAACAGACACTGCAGGCAAAGAGAGGAAAAAAAAGAAAGATGATTGGATGTTACAGAAGAACCAATGCATGATTTGACTCAAGGTGAGCAGTAATTGCAAAATAATCAGTAGCACTTTCAGGTCTCGGCATCGGTTGCAGATAACATCCCTTAAGCTGGATCAACTTGCCTTGGGATTCATCGCTCATCGCGTCTGCTCACTTTCTAGTGTTTTTTCTCAACGTTTCAACTTTATTTTTCTCTAATTTATGTCAATAGCCCCCATTCAAACACGACATGCCGGAGTACCTACTTGGCACACGCTCCGTCCAAATCACATCATCAATACCACATCATCAACCCTGTGTTCATTTACTCCTGCTGCGAGCTTTCGCAACGATAGCACAACCACCCACGGCCCAAAAATTACCAGTGGTCCCGCGGTGACCACCGAGCGAGTCAGAATTGAGATCTACATGTCGTTCCCTTATCGGCAGGATGCCCACCAGGAACCGCCCATGAAAAAGTGAGTAATGATTTACCTAAGGAAAACTGAAGGCTGTTTGACTACAACGTGCTGATTTATAGTCTGCTCGTGGTTGACTGATGATGGCACCAGAACAAAACATACACACTGTATGGAGAAAAACATAATTCTGATTTATGGAAATGCAATGGAAATTGTTTATTAACTTAAGAAGATGAACAAGAGACGAAAATGTATGGCAAACAGAAATTAGTTGTAACAGACATAAAATAAAGTTGTATTTTCATCAGCATGAGGAGAAGCGGGATGTATGTTATTGTGTTGAAGTATTAAAATGCGTGTATTTAGGAAAAACTTGCACAACTTCTTTCAAGCACTTACAGTACAGTAAATCTCTCTTTTATTTTACATTATCTAGCAAGGCTCGCAAAAAAATTCCAATGACAAAAGATGGGCAATTTCGTGAAAATGTAAATCATACAATATAAATATCATGTTTTTACCAAAGGTTTTTTAGAGTACTTATCTCACGTATCTCAACATTTGGTGATTCAATTACCCATTTGAGGTCTCCCATTAAATTATTATAGTATTTGTTTATTTTCATGATTTTTCATAGGATTTTTACATCCACAACGTGACATTTTGCACACATCAGACACATGAAAATATAGCAAATATTTTATGCTTTATAAAGAGACATTCGTTCATCGTCCAATTGTTGTATTTTATTGACTATGGTTTGTAAATTTTCTTTTTTGTCACCTCCATAACTATTTATTTTTCAAAATTATTTTCAAAATAGAAAAACATTTGTTAATAGACTGATCATTTTTGATGTTTAAACACTATCAACAAGAGTTTGTATAATACAAATGATTAGTTTAGCATTTTTATATTACGCCCATAATGCTGGAATTGCCCAAATGTGACAGAGAGGGGTGTTACACAGTTACATAAGACAACTTTGTTTTTCATCTTCTGAACATTCAACACTTGACAGCACATCTCAAATGTAATTAACTTGTTCTCTGCTTGAAAACTAATGGGGAATATTTGCATCCAGTGAAAGCGAGCACCAGGGCCCACATTCAGAATGCACTGACCGCCTAGCTTTTGTCTGGAACACAAATTATAAATGCCTTGTGTCTCATACAAACGATCTGCATTTGAATGAAAAGTTGTTCACTGTCTATAACACAGTACAGAAACAAGAAAAGAATGCAAAGTTGGATGATTCGCCACTAGTTTGGATACACTAATTGTATTGTTCTGCACAAAGCTGTGTGTGTGTGTGTGTGTGTGTGTGTGTGTGTGTGTGTGTGTGTGTGTGTGTGTGTGTGTGTGTGTGACCTCCTCATTCCTCTGTGCTTATTGCATTTCTTTTTTGTGTGCTAATTGTCCTCTGAATGGGCAATGAGAGACTGCTAAAGATGTTCCTTTATCTCAATGGTACACTTGGAAAGACACAAGCACACAAACAAAAAACCCCTTCAAATTAAATGTCCTTTAAAAGCATTGTGGTGACTAACTATTGATATTTAAGCCAACAATACTTGTGTTTGCGAAAGGATATTGTATCGGCGTTGCTGTTGAAAGGGCTCATTTTGGGGTTTGAGACCTGCGGTCTCCTCATTGTTAAATTATAATGTCATTGTTTATTAGCCAGTGATTTATTCAAGAAGTTGAAACAGAGGCAAAAGCTGATCTATATCACCACGTGTTCTGTTTCTACTTCCTTTTGGTGTCCCCTGTTGTTTGAGAGCCCGGTCAAATAAAGTCAATATGACGACATTTAGAGAAAACTCAAGTCTTGCGGTAAGAAAGTGTCATTTGTCAATTGTGACTATTCTGGTTTTGATTGAGAATGAAATAGTACACAAACCACCCAGAAGACATTATGACCTTAATCTTCTTAAGCAAGACTTTAAATCCACCCCTTCAAGTATGTTCTGATAGATTGTAGGATCTAAATCGCTTACAAAGCAACCTTTGTGTTTCCGTGTTTCCGAAAGAAGAGGAAATTCGGACTTACAAGTAAAGACGTACATATTGTGTTGTATTTCATTTATAATTTTTATTATTCTTTTTCTCTGATAATTAGTTTATTAATAAGTATGTTCGTTATTCTGTTCCCATATTGTTTGTCCTACTGTTATTTCATCATATTTTGAATGTTGCATTTGTATTGCCTTCACAAGTAGATGTGATTGTTCAATAGTCTCATTCCTAATAACGTCACAAAAAAATACTATGAAACTGTAGTTTTCCATTCTTGGTGCAGGGTTTATACCACCTGATGAATATAATTTTAGGCAGATGAAGTTAGAATTAGCAGGAGGAAACCACAAAGAGTTCCTGATGTTATACTGGACTTAAATCAGCATCTCAACTCAACTATGATTTTTATTCATCCTAATATCCTGCTCATTTTATAATAACATCACATTGTCTCCTGCACGCTTTGTTTCCCTTCATTTCTGTGTCTACCTGATACTTAGGTCTTTAAGGTCATCAAGTCATATCAATAGGTGAACCTATCTTTAGGATCACACACACACACGCACACACACACACACACACACACACACACACACACATGCATACGCACGCATACGCACACACACACACACATTCAATATCATCCATTGTTCATAGCAGCCCCTACGGTCTCATGTTCGCAATGTAATATATCATAATTGCAGCTATCCTCCAAAATTCCTTCTCATAACTCCAACTTTATATTTTGCTAATGTGACTTGTCAAAGTCATAAAATTGAATTAATATTGATCCGCGGTGCAATGTCTTGAATTGCTATGACAATTCACAGGCCACACATACTCCAGGTCGCACATTTGGGTCGGTTTATAGGATTGTGCCGCTCTTTCTGTTCCATCTGCCCCTTCCTGTGAAAATAAATTGCAGTGGGCATGTTTTTCCTAGCAGCATCCCACTGCTATAATTTCTTCTCCGACGATGACCGGCCCAACGTGCATCTGCCGCTGCCTGCCTATGAATAAGCTTTGATACATGAAATCTATTTACCAACTCAGTGGTGTTTAAAGAATGGATTTTATGTTAATAGCGTCATACAGTACAGGTCAGGTTAATCTAGTAAAAATGTGCAACCTATTGCCCCCTTGTTTTTCAAAATGCACAACATGCTTCTCCGGGAATTAACACGGGATGCCTCGCGGTCAATCTGTTAATCATATCCCCTCAACCAACTAAGCAGCCATTAATGGCATTGACTTTCTTCACCTAATTGTGCTATTTGTATGCATCTTTGATCGCTAATTGATCAGTTTTGAATTTCATCATAGTACTGGCAGACGTTCAAGCACTATTAATCTGTCTACACCTTAATGAAATGCAGAAAACCTCTCAACTGGAGGCCTAGGCTCCTTTGGCCTTAGGTGATCCATCCTCCAAAGAAAACATGGCTCTGCTGTGCACATGCCATCGATAAACCATTCCGTTCATGTTTATTGCACTGTAATTTACTGAATGATCAATACATCGTAGGAAATCTGGAAAACTACTTGATCTTGAATTTGGGTTTGTGTGTATAGATCATATTGGTCATTTTAAATGGCTATTAAGAATGCACAGAAAAGACAAAGCGAACCCAGACCAAAGCTATTATACATTAAAATTCAGCATTACAAGGATTAGGGTGAATGCAACGTCGACAAAGCTGCTTAAGAAAGGAAAGCCAGTCCAAAGATCCAATCCTTAATCGATATGAATGAAGATTCCGACTAGGAGCGAAGCACTTGTTAAGCATTTTTCGGCCTGTGCACAAGCGCAGTAGCTTAAGCGACTTCAATTTTTATCTGCGCAATTCAAGCTTAGAAGTCATGGTATCACCTTGGGCTGCTCGATTACTCCAAAAATGATAATCACGATTATTTATCGCTCAAAATTGAGATCACGGTTAAATAACAAAATTACCTGTTGACTTTTCTCGTTCTATTAAAAGAATTTTAAAAGAAAGAGACATTTTAATTAATATTAAAATATTAATTACTGTTTTAACATGTTATTCAACTCCACAACATAAAATGCATACAATTAGATAAAATAAGTTTTGAATATTTACATTCACAGTTATTCATTTGGCAGACGCTTTTATTCAAAGTGACTTACAGTATTGTGCAGTTGTCAATCATCACTGCGGAGCAAACAGGGGTGAGATGCTCAGGGACGCTTCAGTCATTGTGTGCTGGCACTGGGGATCGAACCCACAACCTTCTGCTTACAAGTCCAACTCTCTTACTACCAGACCGAAACTAAGCCCACATCCGTTCAACATATATCAGTTAAAATAAATATTATATGAATAATAAAAATTATTTCAAAACTGAATGCAAAATAATAATTGTGTTGACTGGATTGCATTGTGTTCGACATTTGAAGAAGCCAAAATTAAATGTGAAAATCGACTATGATTAATTGAACAGCCCTGCTATCGCTTGTATCAAGATAAAGCAATGATGGAAAACATGCTTTATTTAACTTTTGCAAGCAATTTTGGAGATAGGAAAAGGGTACAGGACTGTAGTCTTGCATGTTGCAGACATGTCTGCCGAGTAACAAAGCTTCGGTATAGATTTTGCCCCTGACGAACCAAAATCTTTGTAAAGCAACGACCACCGTCAGACTATTGATTTGAAAAGGAATTCGTAGCACAAAATGCGCGACGGATAAGATAAAAAACTCCATCATAAAACAAATACATTTCTTGAAGAAGGTTTGAGATGCTTGCATTGACTTTTATGTAGACCAACGTCAACCTGAGCAGATTTATACGGACAAGATCTTGCCATCACAAACATTCAGACCAAACTCAGGACCATTTGAAATCAGCACACAGCGACAAGAGGTTGGACATCTTAAGTAGGTATGAGAGTGACAGTTTTTAACAATATCATCATGCACTTGAGTTTGTGTGTGTGTGGCTGCGGACGGGTTATTTATTTCTGGTTGCACAATATAAATGTGGAAGCGTCGGAAGGCAGACACCAGAGCATATTTAAACCAATGATAATTAAATCAAAGCTACTGGCAGCATAAGAAGAGACCTTTCATATAAGAGTCACAGCCTATTTTCTGCCTATTAGTGACCGTATATCACAGCGACGTTGTTGACACACATGCATTGACACACACATTCGGAGTGTATTTATGGTCTAATAAATGATACTGCAGATTGGAAGAACGCCAGAGCAGATATTCTTGCATGGTTAACAAGACCCGGCCGCCACTTCTGTTTACGTCTCTATATGAAATATGGATGACTATTTAATTCCAACCTTCTCTCAGTGTGAGGTTTCTATACGTTCTCTTTGATTTAGTCTTATACGTTTTCAATGGTTTACTACATAGAAAACTTTGTTGTTACAGTACGTTACCATGTCTTCTTCACACGTTTTATTTACAGTCCACGGCAGACACACACTTCCCCTATAGAGATGTAGGACTATAGCTGTAGTTATTTCCCTTGACATTTATAAAGCTAGTTTTCTTTCATTTCTCTTGAACGAACAGCCTAAAGGACCTAATCTTCCGATCTGATATAGTCATATTACAAGTTGGGCGATATGTAAAAAGGAATGGATTTGAATGTTTATCGGTTGTGTTCATTTGCAAATGTCTCTTGAGGTTAATATATTTTCATAGCGTATTTAAAAGCATATCCCAACATTGGGATAGAGTCCTCAGCGATATTTAAAACTAAGTCAATCTGTCTGACGCGATATATTTCCACCAGCTCAGGGTACAGTCAATGTGCTTTGGCAAAGCGTTTATTGAAGCAGATGGTACTGGCAAAACAGAGAAAGGTAACTAAGGCAATAATTATGATAAAAACATGCGAATCTCCTATTCTGGAATTTAAATATGTAAATGTTTAATAACACATTAACTTAATTGTGAACCTGACACTTTTATTTGTATAAATAATTCCTCAAAATTAAAATACCATGTCCTAAATATTGAATGAGTAATGGGATGTAATGGGATGCCAAAAACTTAAATCAATAATTAGAAAGCCAACATTTTTGTGTTTTTGTGACATAGACTTAAAAAGTAATATATCATAAGCATTAAATCATAATTCCTCTATTCTTAACATACATATTTAAAGTATATTTCAAGAACAAAAATATATTATTCATATTTCAAAATGTACTTAATATTTGTACTCCGATTAACATAATTTAAACATTTCATTGAATTGATTTCATTAAAATTGTAATTTGTTTGAGAGTAGAGAATTTCAGCAAAAAAATTAGTAAATCAAACAACTAAAGGAACAAAATAAAACAGTGAACTGTATAAATATCAGTACACATTTTGGATTCATTAGGATTTACCAATAATATTTTTAATAAATATAATGTAAATTTTTACATTTCTCAAACATGTGGATATATTGATAAACTAAAACCTTTATTGTGCAACTGATTGAAACAGTCCTATGCATTAATACCTCATAATTATTTCTTTTACTCATTCATGCAAATGTGACCCATATTACATGTGTTCGGCTGGCAGCTGCTATAGACTCTCGCTGTACTCTAACACCTACGATCAGTTCCTCACACTTATAGTGCAAACACGCTCAGCAAAAGTGTTACAGCAAGAAGCTTTTCAAGCAGCAATTTTAACAAGCAGAACTCCATCTCCTAATATCATGAGAATACTTCATCTATATCACAATCCAAGCTACACTTCTTAAAAGCTTTGTCTTAAATTCGTCAGATATTGATTTGAAGCGTAATGATAATGATGGGGATTCCGCAGACACAATGGGTTAGATTTATCCGGCAGCACATTGATATGAGGGGTTCACACCAGGAGCATGTCATTTAATTATGTTCATTCTGTTAGGGGCCAGACTGCCTCTCTCGAGCCATAATCGCATACGGATACAAAAAGATGGAAAAAATGTATATTGAAAAAAAGAGATCCTTTGCCTTAATTTATACATTCTGCACAACCTTTTTAAACTTCGATACGTCTACATTTGTACAGTATACACTCAGAAAGACTTGTAACTGGGATTATTACATTACATCCATTATTACACATTTGATAGATTTTAAGAGTTGGCACCTTGTATATTCTGTATTCAAATTTGAAAGTCAAAGCGTGGGAAATGTGTACCGTCCGTACAAAAGCTTGAACATTTTCAAAACACGATTACCAAATGTGTCAAAGATTCTTCGAGCTGCGTACTTTTAGTCTCACATTACACCAGATGATGGACAGCAAAAGCCGAAATTCATTACACACTATTGATCAGACTGTACATCTGATTCCTCACTTCTACGTTTTAATTCGCGAAAATGAAACGGCGTGTCTAGACTTCTTTCCATTTGTCTTTTTCTGCCACTTTATGGATGCAACATGCCATTCCCGGCAGTCCACTGTTGGTTTAGGGTATTAAAGGTTATTGATTTTCCGCTTGACATCATGGCTAACGAGATCCATCTACACCTTGGTAAGATCACGGTAATGAACAAGCTCTTGTGGCCTATTGCTTTAATGTACCCGATAACCAATACAGAAGGTACTGTGCCCTGGATGTCTCCAGTGTAAAGCTAACACAATCTATATTGTCCAACTGTCCAAGAGTTGATTCAGAACACGAGGCAGCATAGCCCGGCATGTCCCTCTGTTCTCTGCCAAAAGCTTTTGTGAAGTTCATGCTGGTCCATCCAGCAGTGAGGGTTTATGCCATAGACCAGCTGGCCTGCATCACAGTAAGAGACATCAGAAATGCTGATCACAGAATGAGACTTAATGCTTATGATCAAAGGCAACATACAGGGTAAATCCTTTTTGGAGAAGTATTCAATCTTGAAACAAAAGTAATCCAGATTATAGACGGAGAGCCATTAGCTTAAACAAAACGAGAACAAAACAGTACTCTTAAACATCACTAAGTCGCTAATCGGACAATCAAAATTACAGATTTCAGGGTTCATACATTTTTCAATTTTTTCCTTGATTTTTCCATGACATTGATATAAATACCCGTGACCTCACATTTTATAAAAGTTAAATGTATATGTTAAAAAGAAGAAAAATCCAAGTTCAAATTGGCCACAGCACGTTTTAAACAAATTGAGAGACAATCTATGCAGTTTATAAAACAAACTTCCATGGTTTTTCAAAACCATTTGCCGTTTTCCAGACCAGGAAAATTACATATTACAATTATATGACTTTCCAGGTTTTCAATGACCGTAAGGATTTTTGATATGTTAGTGTATACATATCATACATAAGTGTTTAAGTGCATCACAGGGTCAAATAAGTTGATTTGATTGGTTACAGATTTATGACATCATTAACCACATTTTATTCCCATTTTCTTTGGTAAACTTGAATTTTATGGAGAAAATACCCAGTAATGGTTTATAATGATACATTTGCACATGGTTTATCCCAAAGCATATTAAATAACATAAACATATAACAAATAAAAAAATTACATATAAATAAAAAATATTTATTTCTAAATGATTTGTACAGTCAAGTCTTGGAGTACCCAATGTTATTAGTTTTAAGCGTTTTTCTTCCTGGGAACAACATTCTGAAGAAGCGCGTCATAATAAGTTGACATGTAATAAAAGAAAAATGATCATGTGGTATTGCTTGAGCTATCATACAGTAATCAAATCACGTCAGTAATTCACAACTTATATTAGACATAATCTCTTTGTTCTATTGGAAGATGTTATTTTTTTGGTGACTGCAATATCAAGTTATTACTAGAGTACATATGTGCTACACGGTCACCGCTAAAATGAGGAAAGAAAGCAAGGAGACAACCACATTACTCAATTGAAAACAGAAGCCAACATAGAGTATAAACACATCACATACATACAATTACACGAGCTGATGAACAGACATGAAATGAGCATATGAACATGTTTATTCACACCTTCTACATCTTCTATATACAGCAACGAAACTGTGCAAGAGAAATGACTTTTGGTTTGATTTGCAGATGCAATCATAACAACAGATGAACTGGCTTTTTATTTGCGTTTACGACCCGACACATAAAGCCGGTATTTGCTTTCAAGAGCCGTCGTCAAGGACAAAGCACAAAGTTTTGTGGGCGCCTTGATAAAACTCGATAAAGAATGTAAAGAAAGCAGAATTTTATTAAATCAGTCCCATTTTTCAACAAAACAAGTGAGACCGAAAATAGTATGACAAATAAGAAAATGTTCTTATCGAAAATAAAACTGCAAGTGGGAAAAAAGATTTGGCATGGTTTAAACTTTACAATAAATGACCTGCACTTAACAAGATTATGAACCTTTCTTATGAAAGAAGCCTTTAATAAGTAAGACAAAAGTCGCACAGTATATTCTATTCTGCAGTGTCTTTTACAAACAAAAAATTTTTGTAAAAAATAATAAATTCTGATCAAAAATACTTCAACCTCAACGGAGATATTTAAAAGAATGTTAGCAACTGATATCCCTGTATCAATGACTGTCAAAATGTTGGGGTACATTGATTTAAAATTTGCTTAACAGAAACTAAATTGAATAATTTTTCTACTGTGGTAGTTATTGATACCCAAGAAATAGTTGCTTACATTCTTCCAAATATCTTTCTTTGTGTTCCAGCATTTTTCGGTTATGTATCTCTTTAAAAAAAATCGCTAAACAATATATACTATTTCAATTTATATCATGAAATTTGCACATAAAACTATTGCCATTATATTGCCATTGACTGCTACAACTTATCTTTTTTGCAAATACTACGAGTTGCAATCTCTCTCTTTAAGCCTGTTCATGTATTTCCTTATATTATATTAAAAATAAGCCTGTGCAAGTCAATGATCTATGCCTACTAAGAAATAAACTAAATTGCGCTTTATTTTTAGTAGCTGTGTCATAGTTTACAGTAGCATATGGGAAGTAGAAAATGCGCCTTAAGCTATTGTTGGAATATGTTATTTGTGTCCGATCGGTTCAGTTAAATAAAACTTAAGACACAACCAGTTAATTAAAAATGTTGCCACATGCACGACATCTTAGATTACCTGACAAAACACTGTAAATGTTAAGGTACTACAAGTGCATTGCCTCACTTATATAACCATACATTTAAAAACCAGCCTTATAGCATTTCTCCAACCTTGCAATTATTTCAGCAAGCACTTCTGCAGAAAATAACCTGTGGCTGCCTATTATTCACTCTCACGGCATATCTCAGA
>CM065665.1:13324108-13386608 GCA_033220385.1 Triplophysa yarkandensis
TTCATTATTGAATATTTTTCCCAAAATTCAATTTCATATTTCTGGGTCAAATGTTGTGGAAAGCTGGTGGGTTTGTGAAATATCTTCGATCGGGGTAGGCTAGCTCAAGCTGTGTTTCCATTACTCTTCAAATTGCGCAAGTTGAAATAGCGAATTAAATTTAAATTGCGCCTTAAGTATAAATTTTCTTTTTATGTAATGGAAACTTGGCTACAGTCATACTTTATTGACTATATTCAAGTGAAAGATAAAAAAGCCTTTAGGTTTGGGGATAACGTAACGATACAGAATTGTGTAGTATAAAATTCATGTCTACAGAAAGTCTACATGGTTTAAAAAAAAATTCTTATTTCAATTTTTGTTTGATCAAATAACTGTTTTCTCCCTTTCTTCTACCTCCGGCACACTTTTTATCATGTTATTTTGGCTCTATTTGATTATATTCTTTTATTAGGCTCTATGTAGCAGTCAAACTCATTCAGACTTTACATAAGTTATGTTATTCAGATCGTATTATTGATCGCCGGGCTTCCTTTTTTCGCATATCAAATGGCTGTCATATGTGTTTTAAATAAATCTCTCTAACCTTTTTATTAAAATAAGTTTTTTCACATAACATAGCTATAGAGATTGTAATATTGATAGAATCATCGATCCATTTTTAAAAGAAATAAAGTCTGCATCAAGCAACACAAGACGTCTTAAACCTGTGCCGTTAAAAGCATGGAAGACTATTCTATTAGTGTTTATAAGATTGTTTTTTTCCAGGACAGACAATGCTCGAGCGAGGGGGTTTGCTCACTCTTATCAGTAAATATGTAGGAAAACGTAGAACCATGTGGACAGGAAGTTGCAAAGTGATTACGTTTGACGTGGCACAATGACCCAGCCTCCGGCAGGCTTAACACAACAAGTAAAACAGATATAAAAAGAGCTTGTCTGTTTCCATGGAGGTAATATCAGAAGAAGCGTGTTTGTGTAATCTGTACAAAAAATAAATGAAAAAGCAAGGAGAGAAGATTGAGATTGTAGTATTTTAGCCATCAAGATGTCCGAGCTGGGCTTAACGTCTTGTTTATCCGTCGTCTAAGACGAAAATACTCCAAAAGCAGGATTACAACACAATAGAAGAAAATCATTTGCCTTTTATTTAAGAAAATACTGCTGTTGTGTTGTAGTTTACAGATGACACAATTACACAAGTCCATTAAAAGACAATGTCAATTCATAGTGATCGTTCACCATAAAATAAAACAATTATGTCATCATTTACTCACTTTCTTGTCATTTTAAACCTGTATGACTTTCTTATCAGAATACAATAAGATACTTTGAAGTATGTTGCAAACTGATACCCATTTACCTGCATTGGCATTGTGTCCAATACAACATAAGTAAATGGGTGCCAAAGCTGTTCTTCAAAATATCTTCTTTTGTGTCCCGCGCAAGGTTTAGTGCATTTTTTGGGGAACGATTATTTTAACTAATTAAACGTGACATTATATTTGTTTTTGAATCAACATACATTTAAATATTTGGTATCCTTCCCATCTCCATTTATTTTATAGAAATATCTATGTGTCGTATCATTTTGGTGTTTCACCACTCACAGGACTTAAATGTACAAACAACAGGCTGCTTGCAAAGGACTGGTGCATCCCTCGTTCCCTCCCTCTGTTTCATTCTCCTCTCCGTCCTGCTGTCCGGTGCTCATGGATGAATGTAGACTGAGAGAGGACTCTCAAGGTCAGCGGAGCTCTAGGGGAACATTACGCAGTTCAGAGTTACAGCCCGGTGGCATCATTCTACACTATCACTTCACTTCTGCCCGGGGTCTATTTTTTGATAAGAAAATCGGACAGAACCCTGGCAAGAAATCCTCATTCACTGCGAGGGCAATGTTCCACAAAATGTTTCTCCAACAAAGATCTGGAGCTGTTTAAAGTACAAACCGCTGCTCAGGGCTATAATGTGCCTGATCAAGTTAGATGCGCTGACCACTGCTACAGCTATGGAAAATGAGCCGGCCTGCAGTATGCTCTGCGAATTTAGCATTGAAAGATTACATAGACATACAGAATGAGATGAGTGCTCGCGGGGAGACACTGGAACCAAGAAAAGAGAGGCTTTGGCTGGATTTAAACCAGGTTTTAAAGGAGAAGTATCTGTTTCATGCATTATGACAGCTTTGGACTGTTAGACAAGAGTTGTCATTCCAACGTGATCCATCCGTTAAAACCAAGTTAGATGCATGCCTTGTATTTCTGTCCTCAATACAATAACCCCATACAGCCAAAGGCTTTATATATTCAACTTGCAGACGTCATGAAATCACAAATATTTATTGGCCATTCGTCGTTAAAATCCCAACAACGAACCAATCAGAGAGCGCGGAGAGGCGCAAGCATCATCGGCACCTTCCAGGAGAAGCCCTAGTGAGGAGATTGGTCAAGACCGGGATCTCAGCTTTATCCAGAAACAGACATAAAGCTGTCTCTGTCTTCCTTAAATGTGAGGATCTAAATATTTTACGGACATATAAACAACGCAATTTACACTAGAGGTACTTAAGATTAATATTAGAGGGGCAGGAACTGTATATATTCACGCAAATATTCATAATTTACTCACACTCTTTAATTGGTTTCTTTCTATTAAAAAACTTTGACGATGATATTTTGAAGAACGTTGGTAGCCCAACAATGATGTTTCCTTTTCACTTCTATAGACACAAAATCAAAGCAAGTAAATGGGTAACATTGAGGTTTGGCAACCAACAATCTTATTAATATCTTATTTTGTCGTATGCGGAAGAATGCAAACCATAAAGGTTTGAAAAGGCAAGTGAATGATAATGTTAGGTGCTAAGATCGAAATGTATAAATGATCTATAAAAATGTGTCATATGTGGCTATGAAAGAACCCCCGGGGGTCGACAAAGGTGTGGGGGCTGTACACTAAAAACAGATTAAAACTATGTAGACATTCTTCGAAATATCTTGCTCTGCGGTAGAATGAAAGCCATATAAGTCTGAAATAACAAGTGAATTATGGCAGAATTTATTTTTTGGGAGAATATCCTATTTGGTACAAAACACTTAATGCTGTACATGTCTACTATTGAAATATAAAAAGTATGGAAATGCAAATATTGTACATGCACTCATGTTCCATGGTTTTTCAGGACATATAATCTATAAAACTATTTTTGTGCTTCTATCCAAATAAAAGACTCTATGAAAACAAATCAAGTTTCACCATTTGTTTTCTTTCATATGATGTCTGAAATGACAAGAGGATGAGTAAATAGGGATATACTAGGTCTTCCTTCCCAGTTGGTGCGGGCTATATTTATTATACTCTATACACCTAAAACACAAGTCCCATTTTTAACTTCCTCTCATTTTATCAGATACTAAGCAAGCACAGATGTCAGGACAATGGGCTTCTCCCCACACCGTTCTCTCCTTTCATCTCCTGTTACCAAACTCTCGATGGCAGACTCTCAAGGTCACTTCTGTCCCAGAGGGAGCTCTGAGAGGTCCACGCTTACATCATGCCGCAAGGATCGTTCCGCGCTATTACTCATTTCCTGCTTGAGGAGTATTTTTGTTGTGGGAATTGATTAACCGGGCAAATCTGATAAGAAAATCCGAGCGAGCAGCAGCTGAAACGGCTCAAACTGGGAGGGCACTGATCCAATGTTACTCCAGCATATATCCGAAGTCATTTACTCTTCAGACCGTGTTCAGGATGTTGTAACGTGCCAGGTAAATGAAGTGAAGCCAAGCCTTTACATAGACTGGAATAGGCCACGTGAGAAATGGAGGTCAGAAGTGTGACTGTGAATACAGACTGATAGACTGTATCTAATAAAAAAAAGATTGAGAAAATAAGAATTAGTTCATAAGGTAACCCGTACCACAACATTGTAAGTACCAGAACATGATCGATGGCTATGAAATGACCAAAACGCTCTTTGGCTGTTAAAGGAGGGATGAGCAGTTGATGTTGTGATTTGTGATGTGTCTTCTCCTCCACTTTAAGAGTTGATAAGCCTATATATTTTGCTATTCTTCCGACCTGTAGACTATTATATGGTTAGTTACACTTTATTATTTGCCTTTAGTGTTGCTTTTCTACGCTATCATAACGGACCTATTCTAACCCAATGGTTGAGAGAGAGTGACTTATTGAGAGAGAGAGAGAGAGAGAGAGAGAGAGAGAGAGAGAGAGAGAGAGAGAGAGAGAGAGAGAGAGAGAGAGAGAGAGAGAGAGAGAGAGAGAGAGAGAGAGAGAGAGAGAGAGAGAGAGAGAGAGAGAGAGAGAGGAGAGAGAGAGACAGGGAGAGAGACGGAGAGAGAGAGAGAGAGAGAGAGAGAGAGAGAGAGAGAGAGAGAGAGAGAGAGAGAGATCCTATGACTCTAAAATGTTACACCGTTCCCAACATATAAAACCTGATGTTATTAAGATAACAGATAATTCAATAAGCTCATCCATGGGGTAATAAACACTGTTGAGGTCTAAGTTATTGATGTATTCAAAGGTCTCCTAGCAAATGAAGTTATCAATAACGTCAATGACAAATGAATGATACTTCCCAATGAATTTTTAATCCTTGGGTTTGTGGTTTAAGGTCAACTATAGGTCAAACATCACATGGATTTTTTTCCTCTATCCACGTACCATGCAAAGGGATTTTATGCTGAAAGGACTAATTTCTTAAAAACAGACCACATGACAGAAGCATAACTTTTCGCACCTCAATGATATCATCACCACGAAAATACAAGCTTAACCTGAGGACGTTATTGATTATTGTTCCTATCTGTGCAGCTGTACCTAGGCTTATAAGCTCCAGGGTCTCTGCCATCCCCACAACAGAGAAGCCAATTTTGATTGTGTCTATAAATAGAAGGGACTAAGCAGTTATCTCAGGAACCGCCGATACCATCAATGCACCGATACAAGTAATGCAACACCATAACAGAAATACAGCTGTTTCGTGCAAACTCGAGGATGAAAGAAAATATTAATGCATTTTCCATTTATTCATATTTAACATACATGCATGCGGTTGCAGACAAAAATAGATATCATTCCAAAAGTCCTTATTATCCGCATTTCTTGATCTTGTGGCCATTCCTGTCCAATGTCTTGAAATTCAATAAAATCAAACATTATGAGTAAGAACATCATCAGACAGCAATATAAAAGCATGTAACTGATCAAATTAAATAAAAAAATTATATTGGTCATTTTTGAATACATGTACTGTTGTACTGCTTAAAGTGACCCAAGAATAATAAATCATTTGAGTTATTCAAAATCTGTAAAAAAATTTGTTTAATTAAATTTATCAATTTTTTACAAAAAAAGTATATTTTGAAGAATGTAGGACAGCAATCATGAGCTACTTTTGACTAATATTCTTCTACTTTTGTCGTAAATGGGGTCCAATAACTGTTTAGTTAAAAGATATGTCAAAGAAAGAAATGTTGACAGGTTTTGGAATAACTAGAGAGGGAGACAGCATTTTCATTTTTGAGTGAACTATCCCTTTAAAATTAATATAAACTTGTTAGTTTGTTTGCAGTATTTATGGTCTGAGAAAATACAAGGCATATACAAAATACAAATATTTTTCTGTTTGTTTTCATTTTCTGTATACAGAATAAATAGTTTTGTTTGAAACTTAAAAGAAATATTGTTACAAGTTCAAAGACTGAAATTAAATATTTTTTTCCAAACACCTACAGTTTCTATAAATAGTAAATTCCGAAAAAGCTCTATATTTATCACCTTTTTTTGCCCGTGAGGTGAGCATTGTCCAAACTTTAGATTCAAGAACACGTTTGATTATAACTCCACTCATACACATACAGCGATTTAATAACCAGAATAATTAACACTCAAAAAATTAATAATGAACTGAAACCGTTCATTATTTAACTAATAAATATATCATGAAAGTAAAACTGCGTGTGCATACATATGCATCAGAGGACCGGTGGGCCTATACATACAATATGTAAATATATTAATATGTAATGGATGCACAGCTGTCCATTAACCTTTATGGTAATAATTACACTCATGCATAATGTATGTGCTGAACCTTTACATACATAAATACACTCATAAGTAATGGATAAAAGATTGTTTGTGCACTCCTAGATGAGTAAATATGCTCATACATAATAGATTGATAATTGCTCACCTTTTTCTAGGAACGCAAGCAAGGACAAGAACTGAATGGACAGAGTTACCAAACTACGCATAAAACATGAACATTTACTATTTAAAGATGCACTAATAACAATGTTAACGTAAAGATGATCCACAAAAGCCCCTGTCGACAGATGTCATAACTACACCGTTATGGAACGCGTACACACCAATATATCCATAAGATCAGACACAGAAAAAACAAAGGCTTTATGTGTGACACACCATCTCTATTCATGAAAAAACTCAACGGGGGAAGACGGATAGCTCTAGAGCCATCATTTGCTCCCACACATTGCCATAGTGTCATGACCAACATGAATGTACATTCAATGCATTGATGAGGAATCCATTATCGGTTTCTAATCCCACTCTATATCACAGCCTCCAGGAAAAACTCACATTGATTCACAGGGATATACATGTGGGTGGGTGGCGTGTGGATGTATGTGAAGATGCATACTGTGTGTAGTATCCAGTAAACCGCTTTTCATCTTGTCGGTGTAATCTCAATGCCCTTATGCACAGTCATGAAAGCTTTATGTTCTTGGCACTTCTTGCAGGTGGCAGGAGTCACGAAGACATGATATTCAGGCATCATATAACAGAACGCAGAGCTTGCTTAGCCACAATCTCTTTCACACATTTGCTGATGGAAAAATATAACTATGACACACTTTCCACTTCCAGACAGTTTTGACAGCTAAGTGCAAAGTTAGAGGCACCCCTCACACCCATGGAAATCAAAATCTATCTCAAGCATTCGGGCCTAATCAAACTCATATAGTTTCCAAAAAAGCCATGACGGTTACGTCTAAAGGTAAAGCAACGCTAAGACTGAGAAGTATGTTTTATTTGCATTTGTGGACTGAAAGGGTATACAAAGTTATATTTAAGATTTCAATCCAACCTGTGATTTGTCTTGGCCCTATTCCTGCAAACACACGACGGGTAATTCTTGTCTTTGTTTGTTTGTTTTAAATGCTGGCGCCTGGCATGGCATCCAAACAAAACCAGGAAACGGATGCCACAATAAATCAAAATCCCCTGCACGAATCAATCAAATATAGATTAAATGAAAGCATAAGGATCTTTCTGCATACTGCCTCATTTACTTTACCATAAAACGAACAAATCCACAACAGGGCGTACATTATTCTGAAAAATATTCAATCAATGTGACACAGACCAGTGGTTCTCAATCTGGTCTGGGATGTTTCCCTTTCAAAGCAACAACATAAACAGCATTTACTGCGCATGTGCGCTTTCATGGCCCTAACTTAAATTCTGGTACAAATCTGCATACAATAATGTCCTTATAGGTTATTTAGATTGATTTAAAAAGAAAATAAAGCTAGCAAGGTATTTTCCAGTAGAAGAATCATTACTTAAACTGTATTGTGACCAATTCTACAAATCGTTTATTTCATAAAATCCATATTAAATGATAAATATTACTATAATGTTATTTAATAATTAATTGTTTTATTAATTTTCACAGACCGATATACAAACATAAACCAGTAAATTTACTTTGGGTCTATCGCGTGTTACCTGCATCCATGCAAAACCACTAAAACCGACTCAAAAAGTAAACATGCCAAACCAATATTGTTGAATCATACTGTAAACTCAATCCCTTTCCCAAAATGTATCTGAAATCAAGCTAAAAGGATAGATAAAGTTATTTTAACCTTACAGATTTACTTACTTTACCCGTGAGACAGCTTAAAACTTTATGTATGTATAAATGTATGATAACACATAATTATTACTTATTATTATTACATTACATTTTCCCTGTATTTCATTGAGACTTGATTACTGTACGTCAAGATTCAAAATGGAATAAAGAGTATGTTATTTTATTTAGACAGAAACTATGAACTTGGAGTTAAAGTTAAGCAAAAACATCGGACATCTTTTACTTACACGTTTTAACATTTCAAACATGTATGACTTTCTTACCTACACAAAACACAAAAAAAATATTTTGAACATTGTTGGTTACATTGACTTTCATGTGTTTTGCGTCCCTAAACGTTAAGTAAATGAGTGCCACTGCTCTTTGATAACCTTTATGTTTCCTTAGGCGTTCACAATTGGGGTTTGAAATAATAAATATTTAGTCATAAAACACAATTTACATTTATGTGTGACCATTCACTTAAAAGCTTTCTCTGTGTATTATCCTGGACTTGAAGTCAGGTACAAAATAAATATTCTTTGCAAATGTCTAAAGACAACGGATACATGACAGGTTGTTAAGACCACCATGAGTCCAGCGGGTTTTAATTTGAACAATAATTGCCGATTTTGATTCCATTGTCATCACGTTCATGTGTTTCATTTACATCTTCTCCAACTGAATTCAGACATTTTGCTGAATGTCTTGCCAAAGACTGTTCAGCAAGCGTGAAGATGTAGGCATCATTGTGTCAGAAAATATACAGATCGCCTGTACGCAATAAATCACAATGCTGTCATTTCAGATCAGGGACCTTGTTAAAAAAAATCTTTGGATCCATTGGGACGAAACACAGATAAAATACAAAATGCTTACATATACACCTTAACACATGTCTTAATGAACGGCTTCTAAATCATCTGATTTAATTCATTACCCTGTTTACTAAGTGCGCAATGATAACATAGAAAACACAGAATAAAAAGTGTCATGCGGTCCCAGTGATGTATAGATCACGGCGTTTGGTGGATAACAAGCGGAGCATCTCACCATCTCATTGCCCTGGTTTTTGTGTCACCCTTGTTGCTCGAAGCAGTGTTGTTTCTTTCCTTTCAGTCCTGCTTACGAGTCTCTTTGTGATGTCTCCCCACTCCCATAACCCACTAATGAGTTCAATTACATAAGAGAAACACTCTCTGTCTGCAAACGGCATGTTACACAAATGTAAACAAGCCGGGCCGAGACAGAGACAAACTTATTATCATGGTCAGCACCCTTGGAGATGTCTTAATGAAAAAAAAAACACGGTTGCATATGTGAACAGTTTCTTTCCCTTAATCTTTCATGCGATGCCTTTAAAACGAAATGTTATTTGTGTCTCATGCACGTGTTATCTGTAAGCATCCTTGGCAACACTGCGTTTATCTGCATGCTGCCGCCTCGGAAACCAAGGCTTCTACGTTCCTGCGACCAAGAAGAAGCAATTTTCTTGCACATTACGTTGCAAATCAAAGATCTTCACAGTAATTGAATATGCGCTGATCCAAATCATGCGGCTCACTGTAGGGGACAGGGAAGAGAGGGTTTCGTCCGTGTGTCTGTACGAGATAGCATATGAACAGTAATGAGAGCAGACCCCGAGCTGGCTCGCAACGAACCCATCATACCGCCTGTGAGACGGAGGAGATTTAACCTCCAAACAATGAGATTTAAACAAAAACTTTTTAACTCATCCAGAAAGATGCCTCATGCATTTTTGTATGGCCGTCCACAGGAGAAGAGTGCCGTTGCATTATTCATGGGAAAACTACATCTCAGCTATTTCGAGAATATGAATGACAATTCCAGGTTGAATTGGTGCGGGGCCTGCCGTTTGTAAGTGTATCAAAATAAGATCATGTAGAAAGTAAGAAACTTGTCTTGGTAACCAAGTTTATTGAGATTTTGATCAGCGTAATGTAGTTTCGGGGGATTTGGGAAATCAAAGCAGACACACACCGGCGACCAGGGCTAGCTTTCACATAAGGGTGGCACGAGAGCCATATCTTGGTAGTTGCAAGTCCAGTTAAACAAACGTATTTTCTAGCAATCGTTAAAAATGAAATAAACTACAATATTTAGACCTCGTTTTTGGCATAGAATTTTGAAAGAGCAGAGCCACACATTCAACAGAGGGTTATATATTTTGGGCTATTTTGGGCCTTTTCAAAAAATCTGTACTCTTTAAACTGTGGGTGTCACTGAGCTATTTGCAATGAATGCACATTTGTAGAGAGTTTATACATTTTTATTAACTTTGTATGTAATTTACTCAAATAAAATGTCATGTTTGGTGTGAAGGCACAGAATTACTGATGCAGTGACCGAAAAAAAGTTTTAGAGTACATCATCTGTTGAAAAATACTTAAGAATCTGACAAATAGTATTTTGTTCTCAAGAAAAAGAAAAATATTTTAGTCAACTCAAGTTTTGAGTTCAATCCAATTGGTTTTCACAAGGAATTCAAATTGTGTTAAATTGATTTAGAAAATAAAGTTATACCAAATACAACTACATTTTCCATTGCTTTATATCTGTCAGGCTGGGAAAAATTTCTCACAACAAAAAAGTTTTTTCAAAATAGAATTTATGTTTCTTATACATTTATTTGAATTTTTACATATTTCTAAAGTGTACAACAGGCTATTCACCTGGAGAACAAGTATTGAATACAGCAACTTTCAAACAAACCTTTGCTTCTCGAGAAAAGATTCCACTTGCTTAAGTTGGTTTTGCCTTGTGTGAAAATAATGAGAGATGGAAATACATTGTCAAACAAATTTTGACGTAACAAATATTAAACCCTATAGACTCAGCGTCTGTCTTTCTAGTTTCTGTGTCTTTTCTTACTAAGTGTTGGTATCCAACACCTCTGTGATCCACAGAAGCTTTGCATCCCATTGTGGACGGGGAAACCCGGCTTTGTGAATTTAACTGCACCTCATATACCAAGGTAAAATGTTCTGCTTTTATGGTCAAAAGGTGAACGTTTGTCCAATGTGCTTGATGTACAGTATTGCATCTTAGTTTTTCAAAATAATAAATGATGTTCATCTATTGTAGCGTCAAGGATCTATACATAAATAGACTTGAACTCATTCTTGAATATTCCCTTTTGAGTATTTACCTAAATTGTCTGACAACTAGCACCGGTCCCTTTTATCAAATCCTTATCCATCAATCCCCACTGAATAGTGCTGATGCACACTATCAATTCACAAGAGTACAATGTGGAACTATTATGGTAAATTGCCATTGTACTGTAACCACTGAGTACTGAAGCTTCTGTACGAAAAGTTTTCCTTAGAACATCACTTTTTGCTCGCTTTCTTCTCTGAAATGTGCTGCGTGGGTCAACACGGTCATGCTTGTGTTAAATCGGCCATATTAGTGGCTATGTGAAGCCCAGATATGGTCAATGTGTTTTGTGTTTGTTTTTGCATTCTGAATCACCCACACCACATGCACATATATGCATCACGTCATGCATGTACGTGTGTGGGCATGGGTCACACTAAACTGGCTTTTACCTCCGTTGTCGGCACACATTGTTATCGAGTCGTCCCTACAGTCGGGCCACTCACCGCCACTATAAAAATGAAGACTTGTCACTCAACGACAGGTCTCATTTAGTGCTCGACCGTCGATGAATCCATGAAGCAACCCGAGTGAGAGTCACCCAAGCTTCTACATGCAAAAATCCTACGCGCACCAACAAAACAAACATGTGCACGTGTTACGAGTCTCCGTCCAACGTCTTCCCACCGCGCCGAGGAGGAGCCGGTTAATCCCGGTGTGATTTATTTGAATATGGATCTTCTACAGCACAGCAGCAAGACTGAGAGCAATTGCTCCTGAACAAAAATCTTCCCCGAGCTGCCACACATCATCCCATAAGCACAACACACCGAGCGGCCGTAGCAATTTATCTGCCTTCTGCATCATAGAGACTGACACCGCAGTCATTTCGGAGTATGTTTTCCACGTATTGCTTAATTTAAACATTACACACTTAGCCTGACACACTGGAGACAGCATCACAGAAGTTGTTGAAATAATGAAAGCTCTTCATTTGATCACTTGGTTTATTAAACCAGTAGGTGAGGCTCTTGTAGTCTAGAAATGTCCTGTCACATATGGCACGGAGACAAAACTCATTTCGAGAACATAAAATAACAGCCACAATTCATCAGGTAAGTTGATGTAAGAGCTCGGGCAGAGAGATGACGGATGCTGAAGCTCTGACAGAGATGCAGAATACTGAATGAGGCATGTTCTCCGTCTTTAGATGGATGACACGCTTCTGCTGACCCTCTAGAGACCCCTTGACATGTAACTGCCCTTCAGATAGCCACAGCTCTACCTCTAAATATAAATACACAGCAGGTTTGGGGGGCTATGAAATGCTTTTTTATATATATATATATATATATATATATACATAATAGAAGAGTTTGCCATTGCATTTTGCTGTTAATCAACCTATTGTCTGCTCCATCAATGTTCCATTGCTTTATATTTTTGTTTAAAATGTAATATAATATGCAGATCTTTGCAAACTGCTATAAATCCAAACCATGTGATATGTCCGCTAGCCCAAAATCTAAATTTGTTAAATGCAATCCAACACTGTGTTTCAGTCATGGACATTCTTCAAAATATCTCCTTTTGTTGTCTAGAGTAGAATAATAGTCACACAGGGTTAGATATATTGAAAATGGTCTTAATCGGTTTGTGTCTATAGTTTGGTGCATGGGCTTCAGTGTGTTGTGGTATATATTTTTCTAAATATCTTCTTAAGTATTGTGCAGTAGAACAAAAGTCATACAGGTTTGGAATGACGTGGGGTTAAGTAATTCATTTTGCATACATTTTTTAATTAAAGTGCCTATTTATGTAGTGAGAGATGAGAAATTGAACATAAATAGTGTTGCAACTGGTTGTCCATGTACACAAAAACAAAACACAGTTAAACAAACATGACAAATGGTTGAAAACTGGCATAAACTACAAAACCTACATAATACTTCAACAATTTGCCTCTTCACTTTTTTTGTTAATCTCAACATGCAAACAATCAAAATTATAATTGGTTTTACAACAATTGGTGGTCAGAGAGTTTGTGGTCAGAGAGTTTGACTTCTAACCCTAGGGTTGTTGGTTCAAGTCTCGGGCTGGCATTACCATGACTTAGGTTCCATTGAGCAAGGCACCGATCCCCAACTCCTCCCCGGGCACAGCAGCATAAATGGCTGCCCACTGCTCCGGGAGTGTGTTCCCGGTTGGTGTGTCCTGTTCACTACTGTGTGTGCACTTTGGATGCGTTAAATGCAGAGCACGAATTCTGAGAATGGGTCACCATACTTGTCCGTATGTCACGTCACCTCTAGGTCGCCGCCGTAGCGTTTCATCTACCTAACACAAGCCACTGGAAATCAAGAGGCTGACTTAATAATGTTAGAATCTATCTTGGACCCAGAATGAACAAGCCGCCAAAGCAAACTGCCTTTGAGGACTTATGGATGCATTCAGTTGGCCTCCAAATTGCTTTTGCAGTGTTATCAGTCAATTTGGCACGCTCACTCGCAACCCTAATTGATGCTGAATTTCCATATTGGTCACATCTGTGTAACAAATGCTATTTCCCTCAAAGTGAATAGCAGGTGGGGGAGCGAGAGGGATAAATAATGAAATAAAATAGGCTGTTCCTTTCCATCGCAAACACCTGTGAGACTTCAGAGGCTTGCCGTTGAAGTTCCCGGCGTTTCAAAGACAGAATGTCTGGACAGTATTTCTGTTTAATTACTGCACGATATTCTCAACAGCGCTGCAAGTAATTACTTTCCACCTGCTACAAATTCACAGTCCAACACAATATCAGATCTTTTAATGTTTTTATTTGTAACATGCAAAAGAAACCTAAAAGTGTCAGCACTTCGATTATTTAACAAAATGTGTTTGCAAAACCAAATTGGAGACCAGATGAGAGATCCGCAGCCATTTTAGGGTTAAATTGACCGACCCTTCACAGACCACCCCGACGCTTTGACAATAAGTGGTTAAATTGGTAATAATAGAATGCTTTGGTAAATTTAGTTCTGTGTCTGAAGAGGGACAATGTCTTATTTTGAATGATCTCAGTTTGTACTTTGTTCTGATTAAAATTGTTGAAAATAGATTAGTATAAATGGCACACGTTTCGTAGAATGACTCATAAATTAGAGAATTTTAAATATTTAATTGTTTACTTCCAATCATGTCATTTTAAACCAAACAAACGTCGGCTTCATTGATTTCCTCCGAGACATTTCTCAAAATATCTTGGTATCTGCAGAAAAATTCATACCAGCTAGGCATGGCATGCAGGTTAGTTCTTCTTCAGTTTCAAATATATTTTTTTCATTTTGATTTATATTTTCATTAGTTTCTTTAAAAGGTACGTTCATTTTATTGGCACAAGAATAGCACCATATTGTGCCCCTATGGGACGAAACCCTACTATGGAAGAGTGATCCAAAACAACAAATTACAAACGTTCCTTTATGCTAAGCACAGATAATAAATGTAAACTAGAGGTGTGAGCAAATAGTAACGACACTTTCATTTTGGGCTTAACTACATCAATATTTGTAAGCAAACATTGCATTGTAGATTAAAAGTAACTAAAAGCTTATTTGAATCTAAAATCCAAGTCAGCATGAGAATGAGTCTAAAGGAGCATCTGAGGAGCTCAGCCCCGCATGTATAACCTACTGTAAGTGGCACCAAAATGGCAGTGATGCATTTTTAATAGCCGCCAGTTGCTCGAGGGAGGGCAGTTCCCACAGCACGGGGCTCCGTGCCATCGGGCAAACAGCAGCAAAGCAGGGAAGGAGGTGAGAAGATTTTTGCACTCTGAATAACCCAACGTCAATAATGACTCCGTCCTCTGCTTGTGTCTGAGCACGTACATTACCCCGTGCGCGAATGCGTCGGCTGCAACAAAACCCATCATAGGCCAAAGACTGATAAAGCACTTCATTTAAGCAATTAAGCCAATGATGGATTCAATTAAGTCCTTTATGAGTTCAGGTGGAGCGGAAGACCGCAGGGTCCCAGCGGATCAGAATGAGGGACGAATTAAGGATGGGTGTGCTGAGAGGTCATGCGGTGTAAGCTCAGGCTACTCCACTTGATATTTAAATAAGGCACCTTTATTTGGTTTTTTATCCTATAGCGTCCCGGCTCGGATAAGGATAACAATGTATAGCTGTTGTCTGATAAACTTTGTGTCTCTAAGGTGTGTGGATGGATTTGTAACTCTACAACAAACTGTCTGCCAATGTGTCTTGTCGGCAAATGGCCGTTTGATGTCTTACTATGAATACTACCGCCAGTGCTAGGAAAAAAGTAATAACCATTTACTTTTATTATTCTAATTATTAGTTTTATAAGGACAATCTACACGAAGACATATTTTGTTCAGGGCATCAACGCGTCACGTTTATAGACGGCATACCCAAGAACTATTCCTGCTTCCATTATAGCCTAATCATCTAAGCTCAATAAATCTGCCTGGCTAATTATAACACAAGTGAGCTGCATAACATTCGCCCCAAATAATAACTTGAGATAAACTACAATGTAATAAAACTAAAAATAACCACGGACAACATTTTCTAACAGAGATTCTCTTTTATTTGCATTTTAGTGTGCCGCTGCGAACAGAAGTAAATTTAAAACAGGCATCTGTGGTCCAGACTGCTACTATTTGGCTTATTAGCACCAGATGTCATTATTTATAGCCTGAATAAATACACCAACAATAGACTTTCTTTTTCATTTAAATGCACATTAAAATATTTCTGTGGTATCAGAGCTCAACCATTAAAAGAAATACACTTTGGGATCACTTACTATTTATATTTGTCCATATATATAAACCATAATATATATATATATATATATATGTGTGTGTGTGTGTAAATGTATATAATATGTCCAATAATAGTAAATGAATGAAATAAACAATGACATAAAACAATTGTAACTGGATAGTGTGCTGTGACCAGTGTCGGGCATGTTCTTTTAAAAAAGTAATTAGTTATAGTTACTAGTTACGTCCAACAAATGGTTACCTTGTTAGTTAAATCATTATAAAAGTAACCAATTACCAGAAAAAGTAGCTTCAAATATAGTTTAATGTTGTGGCACAATTTGAGAGAAGGCTATAAAAATTAAATGTACTACTACAAATATTTTACCCTTTCTTTAGTGGAACAATTAAACACAAAGGTTTCGAACTTATTTAATTTATATTTATTGCACAGACCTGCGTATACTTCCAGTTTGCAAAAACTACATTTGAACTTGTTGGCCTTGCCATCATTCTGACTCCTAGTTGGTGGTTGGGTGACTGACCGTGGCTGTGAACTCACGCAGTAGTCTACCTCTGATTGGATAACGATGGAACTTTACTTAGTTACACCACGTTAACAGACACACCAATCATTATCACTGGTTACGCTTCCCACACCAACCCTGAACGCACGCACGCACACACGCACGCACGCATGCACACACGCGCGCGCGCACGCACACACACACACACACCAGAGTAAGAGAGGTCATATGGCCACTTCAGTGTTCTCAAATGTAGTTACGCAGTTTTATTGTCAATAATGGTGACGGCGTTGCAAAAGGAAAAAGTAATAAGTAAAAATGATTACTTGTACCTGAAAAAAGTATTGCTGTCAGTAACGCCGTTTATTTAAAGTACCGTCATTCCCATCACTAACTGTGACTAAAAGCATCCAAAATAAATGAACTGTTAGATTTTAGCATCATCCAAGCTGTCACCCTTTGACTGGAATTTGCCAAATTGTTTCCCTGGCATTTTACATTAGGCTTCTTGAGGTCTTGACCCAAAACACTTTTAAAACATCACTGAAGGAATCAGCTTTCGTACTTTTCAACAAAAAATGGTTTCCTAATAAAACGGATTCTGATTAGTTGGCACCATTATATATTGGTGCCAGTGATGATCGAAAGTATTCCAAAACCAGTACTATTGGACTCTTGATGGTTGCGGGTTCAAGTCTTGGGCCGGCAAAACCATGAGCAGGGCATAGCTCCTGTTGTGTGCCCACGGCTCTGGGTGTGTGTTCACGTATGGCGTGTGTGTTCACTGCTGTGTGTGTGCATTTCGGATGGGTTAAATGTAGAGCACAAACTCTCTGGGTCACCATACTTGGCTTTATGTCACTTCACTTCATTTAAAAGGGGAGACTGAAGGCAATTCTCAATCTTTCTACGCAGAAACAACTACAGTGATGACATTCATTCTGCAAATGCACAGTAGGATTCTTTCTCCCGCCTAACAAAAGCACAGATCTATGGGTATGAAAGTCAATTTGATATTGTATTTTTCTTCTGCTGTCTAAAGTGTAGATTACACCGGAAATAAAATAAAATGCATAATTTTTTTGATAAAAATAACAAGCTGTTGTAATATTAACAATAACTAAAGAACAATGAATGCTTTACAAGTATTGTTCCATGTTAAGTTCGTAAGTAATGACAATTGGTACCTTATTTTAAAGTTTTCTAGTGACTTGTCATGCTTTATGTCACACCCGAGGATTAAGTTGAATTATATAAATACATCATGTATTGTAAAGTAATGAAATGTAATGTAAAATATAATGTAATGCAATGTAATGCAATACAATACAATACATTGCAATACGCAATTAGACCTACTTGTGCACAGAACACTGTATTAACAATTTTTTGTTGTGTCTGTCAAACTAGTTCTCTATTTATTTTGCTAAATAGTCTTCCATTATGCGACAAGAAATTACATGATAATGCCAGTTATTGTTCGGAAATACAACTATTTGCAAAGCTATTACTGTCCAAACAGCTCAATCTTTAGACTTAAGTATGAAAAATATTCGTACATCCGCCCTATAACTGATGTGTCCCCCTTCTACGCGGAATTAAAAGCAATCTCGATTTGTCACCATAAAAAACATGCATCTGTGTGGGCTTCTTAATGGACTGCCCTGGCAAGCCATGTCTGTTTGGCTTTGTACGGGAAAGTTCCTGTGTCACTAATTGCATGCATATTTGCACAATTCATCGTCCGGGAAAGGGAGGGTGGATTGGAGAGAAAGACGAGCCAGCGAGAAAGAGAGTGCTAGAGAGAACCGGTAAGGTGAAGTGTGTCATCGGGGGTGTGTTTTTGGCAGATTCATCAGGTGTTGATGAATAGAGAGCGTAATGTCTTACCATACCCGCCCATACGCATCCTGCTGGGGACAGCCGTACGCCACTGCAGGGACACTTGGCAGAATTATTGGTGCTGTCTCTGAATCGACAGGGAAAGTGAGAAATTAGAATACTGTTGCAGCAGCTGGCCCATTCCCATCACCAGACTTTCTTAAATATGGCTTCCCGGAGTGGCACAGACAAAACTCATATGGGGACTGGGATGAGAAGACCAAGATGTGGGAAGAAAGAAAACAAAGAATAAAAGAGTCCACATAATAAAGCGAGAGCGAGAGAGAGAGAAAGAGACTCACACAAATAACCCTTACGCTCTTCTTTCATGGCTGAGTAAATTGCCAAGCATTAACTTTTGAAGGCCACTGTGTTTTTCTTCCGAGTTTGATCTCACCTCAAGGGGACTCTGACAACAGTGACAACCCACGCAAATGGGACACAAAGAATGCACTCATTAAGGGCCGAACCGTGAGGGAACTGAAGAAAAACACCACCTACCAATGCTAGAAAACAAACAGACACACACAATCAATTATGGAGATTTCAGTAGACAAGAAAGGTCGAAGCTGGAGTAAAACAAGCCGGAAGAAGAAAGCGAATATGATTGAGGGCAGAAGCAAAGAAAACATGTCTCATGTGACATTTGGTTCATCTCGATGGGTACAACGGTGTGCTTAAAGGCAGGGTCTACAATTTCAAGGTTGATATTCGAAATCACCAAAAGAAACACGCCCCTACGCTAAAATGGTCTCGCCCCTTTTTTGACAGCTCCGCCCTTCATAGTCCTTTCGGACTGGTTTAATGCCCCTCTCCAGACCAAGAACAGAACCCCCCCCCACTACTTATTGGCTACATTATTTTTTGTACTTTGACCCGACTCAGTTTTCTAAAGCATTTTTGAAAAATCATAGACCCTCCCTTTAAATGTGGGGTCCATTTCTGATTTAGAAATAGAATGGAAAGGCTTGCTTTCATACTTGAGTTTGCCAGCTTTCCTAAGCTAGGGCATACACATGTAAGGCTTAGAATTCAAATGTTTAAAAATATAGCCTTTAAATTGGTATTATATGTAGGTCCTCAAGTGTAAACAGTTTGTTTCAAACTAAGGTAAAGTTTACCAGTCTTTCATTAAGTTTGCCTTGTTTACAGCCGGTGATTCATCCACAAATCAACTTCTGGTATCGTTCAATAAAGCCATTTTATTTTCTTCACGGCTTTGCACCTACACTGCTTTTAATTTTCTGTACTGTGTCACCCGCCTATACTGTTTACTTCAAATGATTTATCACTTTCTTCCAGTTATGTTCATGCTTTCTAAATCACCTTGAGGACAGTTTGAAAGAAAGTGTCTCTTTAAAACAAGCAAAATAATCTGCCAATGAAACAAACTCAAATTTAAGCTTTTCACTTAATATCCACTTTAAGTTCCAATTGTGAGATTATTTAGCTTGTTTTAAACCTTGATTATCACATTTTCTGTGTTTAACCAGACAAAATATCTTATATCAAGACACATTACTTGGCAAGGAAAGTGATCTAAGAAGTTTAAGATATTTCTACTGAAAACAAGACTAAATGTTTACTAAGAAATTCATTTTTTTGCAACTGGAGGGAACTTAAATTAGACGGACAAATGCCTCGTTCATGTGATTCAGGGTCAACTTGCTTAAATTGACAAACAGCAATATTACAAACTGCATGAAATGTCATTTTCAGGACATAATACCTGCAAATCTTTTAATCTAGAGCAACATATTGTGTTGTTTGTTCACTCATGATGAGATTAAACTGAATCAAGGACCAGCCTCAATTATAAGTGATATCCAATAGTGGAGGTGTTCTTACTATAATAAGATTATCTGGGATAGCACATATCCTTACACTTATACATTGACATTTAATAAAGCATTACTTATTAATCATGGTTAGACGTTGTAGTAAATGATAATAGTACGGTCCTGCAGTTCTAGAAGATTCTTTCATTGTTGGTGCCCTCTTTTCATGTTAAATCCATTTTAACTTCCTTCTTCTGCAGAACACAAAATAAGATAATTTGAAGAATGTTGTGAACCAAAAACTGTTGCTCCCCACTGAGTTCTATTGTATTGCCGAAAACATTTACATTTACATTTATTAATTTGGCAGTCTCTTTTATCCAAAGCAACTTACAGTATTATGCAGTGGTCAACTATCACTGCAGATCAAACAGGGGTAAGGCGTCTTGCTCAAGGGCACTGCTGACACCGGGATTCCAACCCACAACCTGCTTAAAAGCCCAACTCTCCAACACCATGACCACGACTGACCCCTGAAACGACCGAAAACAATGGAAGAACATGGGGAACATTGGCACACAGGTTTTGGGTACTGACATTTTTCAAAATATCCTATTTTATGTTCTGCAGAAAAATGGACATTATAAGGTTTCAAGGGGGTGATTAAAGATGACATGAGCCTTCATTGTTGGGCAAACTATCCCCAAACTATCCCCTTAAAGTGTCTCCGAACATACATTTTGTCTTCACAGTGGCTAAGTCTCAATATATTATTCACATATGACAAACGGACAACTGACAAACTGTCCAAATCCTGCTAAACGACTTTTTTGCGACTGTCTAACCCACTAACCAACTTAAAAGCATAAAGCTCGGATAGGAAACACAAAGAACCTGCGGTCAAAGTTTTGATTGCATTCCACGGTCCAATCACATATTTCAAGACACAAATGTCCCTGATATCTGTCAGTTAACAGAGATATTTTCCGTGTGCAATTCTATGAAGACATAACTTTCAGCTTCTCCTAGCCCCAAGCGATGCATCCAAAAATATAACTAAAAACCACCGTTCGCGTCTATTAAATCCAGGTCAAAAAGGCACCCAGCATCTGGATTCCAAGATTCAGCACAGCCGACATAACCGTCTCAAACAGCCAGGGTGATGCTTCGGTGGCGGAGTGTCTGTCACCTCTTTAGGTTCGTGACACTTAAGCCAGCGGCACCATCTGCGCCCCGACTGGATTTCCCGCTGCCGCTGGACACAGATCCGTAGTGACAGGGTGCGAGCAGAAGTGCCAGGGTCTTTTCATGTCTGGGGAAAAACATCAGTAGACAGAAACACCTGTTCAATCCACTCTTCTCCCTAGGGAAGTGTCTCTGGTTCTTGGGGGAAGAACTCCACTATCTGTCAAGCGGAACTTTGGGACAGCACAGATATCGTTTGGGGACCATTGGGGACTCCTCCCCAAACTAGCCAATCGGATTAAGCTGTCTAGTGTTTTTCTAGAGAAGTATTATTCTAAAAGCAGAAGATTCTCATCCAAAATAAATAGAGGAACTGATAAGAGAGCAGCAGCGTTACTCAGGCGAGTAGTGTAGTCATTGGAGTGTGATGAGCGCCATAATCAAACACACTGTGAGGTTCAGAGGTGTTTGACAAGGGAAAAGCACTGATAGTGTGATAATGACAAACGTTACGCCCGACAGCTTGCTATCTTACTGCTTTGGTGTTTGCGGACAAATGCATATGCAGTTATCAGGAACCAGGTTGTTTGACAAATACTGTACATGCATTGAGGAGCGTAGGAGGAAATCTGAAATGAGCGGAGACGTATGAGGACATTCATCTTTATATAGTGGACTGTGGGCTAGGGGTTTTCTAACTGTAGGATTAGTTTTGATGGGGATGGTTTTGATAAGGTCATATTTACCCAATAAGAACATTAAGGTATCCCCTTTCCACAATACTTTAAGTTTCAGAAAGTGTAAAGAAACATAAATTAGAGGAAAAGTCTATGTAATATTAAAAACACAACATGATTAAAGTGATGGAAGCTTACTTTAAAATAACCCTTTAAAAAACCCTACTTGTGACTTTCTTTCTAACAAAGAACACAAGCTGATTTGAAGAATGTTGGTAACCAAACAGCAGTTTGAGAAGTATCAATAGCCTTTAGAAAAGGTCAAGTATATGTCAAAGTATACTTTATTGAGTTATTATACCAATACAAGTGTAGTCTTTCACTTACAGTAATATCAATGTACTAGTAGTAATAGCACTTTGGACACAATTTGCCTAATTAATAGTTTAAAAAAGTATACTTTCCATTTTAAGTTTAAAATAAGTATAGTAATAGCACACTTCTATAAACATATTTTCTTAATGGTCGACACGCATTCATTCCTATTTAATGGACACATATCCAAAACAGGTACATTAGAGCCACAACATTCTTCTAAATATCGTCAATTCAGCTCAGTAGTTGACAATCGCATACAGCTTTTAAAGGAAGAGGGTGAGTAAAAAATGTCAGATATTTTGTTGGTCTTTCATTGTTGGAAACACTAGTTGGAAGTATATAACAGTCCATATACATTTTCAAATGTACTGTATGTGGTAGCAACTTTAAAAAAAATAACCATATGAAAAAGAATCTTAGCGAGAAAAACTCACTTGAATGATAAACAATTATGAAAACTATAAATGTGGCACAAAAGCATGTAGACTTCATCAATCAAACAGTAATAATGCTTAGTAGATGTTCAACATTTTTATATCCCCTTTCCTTTAATTGTCCGGGGAATGGTTTGAAGGCCTTTCCTATCCTCTCAGTCTACATAAGAGCTCTTTAACTTTTTATCGACACTATTTGTGAGTACTTGTTTGGTGTAAGAAACTATCATCGTACACACAGAATAGTAAATCGAAGTAAATCAAATGAAGTGCTTAATAAAAAGCTTACAACAAATGCACTCTCTTTACCTGAGATTTTAACAGGCAGTTCTTGGAAAACAGATTGACGTTTGTACTTCTAAAATCTTTGTAATAACAGATCTAACACAGTATGGTTAAAAAAAATGGAAGTCGTTAAGATACACTACTACTCTGAAGGCATTAAATATTACTCCGATATTTTACGGAGATTAAAATTGATTTCTCAGACCCCCCGCTGTTCTGAAACACTGCTTTCATGCATAACATCATTTTGTCATTTCATTTTGAATAATGAAATCTCATGACACGGATTGAAGTGATTGTAGAGAGAACTTGAAAACTGAATCTTTTCATTTTTCATAAAATAGTGTGATAAACCAAATATTATAACTAGGGCAATAGAGGTTATAAATAAATAAAATCCCTATGACATCAAATCTCAAGTTGTGTCGGTTTTAGAATAAAATCATTTGGCATACATGTATACTTACATCTAGGATCTGACAAGTTTTCTGAAAATAATTTCTATTCCCATGGATTTTGTTAATCTTTAATTTATCCGGATAAATTGTATGTTGGCTCAGTCTGAACATGTTAAAGAGTGTTGGCGAAATAAGACAACAATAGTAAAGTTTATAAATCCAATGTTTGTTTTTTTTTAAAAGCTACTAATCCATCCATTTTGGTTTTAAAAATGTTAGTTTATGCCTTACAAAAACAAAATAACAGGAAATGTGCGACATCAGGGACTCTTTTTATAAATAAATATAAATCAAATAAATGCAAATGTCCAATGTGTCATTTTTTTACCCCAGGTGTAGGTCTCACCGGCTCATCCGGACCATCAAAATTGTTAATAGAGTTGTAAGCACTGATTTGGAAAAGATGGAACACAAGCAAACACTTCACAGCATTGCCATGTTGGATTGCATTGAACAACTTTTTATTGGCTGAGAGCAAATAACGCAGTTAGGCTAAAACACAGATTCTGGATAAATAGCATTCTGGAAAAAACTACATCTTACATCCTGAAAAAATATAGTCAAGGAAATATCAATGGAGCAGAGAAAAGGTTCACTACACAAAAAATGGCATGACCAACGCATACTTTTTTTACATGACACTTATCCCGATTTGGAAAAAAGCTCATCATATATCACTAACCTAACTCACTAACTCACTTCTTTTCTAACTACTCTATCAAAAAAAAAAAAAAAAAAAAAAAAAACAATTCTTTTGTAACTTCGCTCTCTGTGTAACTTGGTAGCATTGTTGTAGCACTTGTTCACCTATTGTTGTATCGGCTATTTACCGCTTCATTGTCTCCTCGACTATTGTAAGTCGCTTTGGATAAAAGCGTCTGCTAAATGACTAAATGTAAATGTAAATGTAAATATATAAACTCAGAGGTTAACCAAATGCTATTGTCTTTGCTCTGCTTTCACTTGTTTCACATTAAAGTAATAATGACTCTGACAAAATTCACATTTTGTCATGAATTACTCACCTTCTAGCCATTCACAATATGTGTCCATTTCTTTGTTTGGTTTTAATCAGAGAAATATATTTATATGAATTATTGTTACCAAACATTTATTTGACCCCGTGGTAGGAAAAATTACAATGGTAGTTAAAAGAACTTTTCTACATTCTTGAAAATATCTTATTTTGTGCTCAACCGATTATAATGTAATTATTTCTACTTTGGTAATCAGAATACGTTTTTTTTACAAAGTCAATACAACTTAAAGGTGAGTAAATTACGAGATTTTGGGTGAACTATCCCTTTAAACAAAACTTGGCATTCAAAAGTCCTTTAGTGGGAATTCGAGGCCAATATCCTTAATGATATCTTGAATAAAGCTTGAATAAAAAAATATAAATATATGTTACACGGATGTTTCGAAAGGAAAATTGCAAAACGAAAAACTGATAAAGAAGAAACCAAGGCAGAAAGCTGGAACACCGAAATAACTGATGTCAGTTATTAATACCATTGCACTTATGACTATGACTGTGTACTTGCCTTACTAAAGTCAAGGCATTGCAATTGCCTAAATAAATATAAAGATTTCAAAGAAAAAATTAATTATTCAGCACATTGCAACAATGCACAGTATAATAAAATTTAAATGTTTAATTTGATCCCACTCGTGTGAGCATTAACAATATTGTAGTGTCCTGCTGAAAGGTTGTAAAATTAAATATGTTCTTACAAAAAACAAGTGAGAGCGAAGTGGAGCAGATTCCATGTTGCAAAGCCTCTTTGCACAAAAGCGCGTCTTGGCTGCACATAGCGCCGATTCACAAACTCCCAGATCACTTTACAACCGTGGGTCTTAAACATTCTTTTTGCCCTCTTTGAGCATCTAAAGAGATCAGACCCTGTGATGTTCTCGTAGCAGATCACGTTTCACTGAGAACTTATCGGATCCACGGCACTTTATCACGACTGTTTTTATTCCATGTTACGAAGTTCTTTACTTAGATTCAGAAAAAAGCAGTGTGCATGAGAAATGATCTAGACTGCGATGGATGCAGAAGACCTGCTTGGACACGGAGGAGCTCACATCGGAGGAGATCAGATCATAGAAATAGAGACTAGTCTCTAATAGTGAACATGATGTTTGCAGGCCGCTGTTTCGGTTTGCTTCATCACAACATATTGGTTCGGCAGTGTTGTTGTTGGCCGAATATTCATTGCATTCCTAATATTTAATATTTATATAGTTTTTCATGTTATAACAAATTTATAAATTTTAAGTCTTTTCTGCAAGTTGACACTCTGTAAAAAGATAAATAGTATAAGTACACTACATTCCATTTTCACAGTGCATAAATAAATAATCAAAACATTTACAATGTTGTTTAATAGTCCATACCTCAAAACCAATACAAAATAGTGTAAATATTTGAACAAATGTTCAGAAGTCTCATATAAACAAAGCTTAGAATAAACGGCGATACGAAAAAATACAAAATACCAAATGAAAGGATAGATGATCTCTTCCAATGAAGATTTATAACTCCTGACCATTGTGTTTTAGATCTGCACAGTGGATACCCACCACTGACTGTAGATCAGTGTTAACAACCTCGGAGTAACACTGGTTCACAGTGACCACTGAACAATTGAATAGTTTGGACACAAGAGTGTGTAATGAAAGCGCGACAAGTCCATGATCAAGTTAAGTGTGACACCAGACATCATCAGTGCCAGCGACACACTAGACAGAATATTTGAAGAGCTGACATCGTTGAAACAGTGATTATGTAAAAGTGCTACAGTTTAATCTTACTAATGGCAATATGGAGGAGTACTGCGCTGACAAGCTGCAAGCCCTGTGATAAATATGACAAAGCACAGAAAATGTGAACACACACACACACACACACAGACACAGACACACACACACATGCACGCGCACTCACACACACATGCACATGCACGCGCACTCACACACACACGCACGCACTCACACACACACACACACACACACACACACACACACACACACACACACACACACGCACGCGCACTCACACACACATGCACATGCACGCGCACTCACACACACACACACACACACACACACACACACACACACACACACACACACACACACGCACTCACACACACACACACACACACACACACACACACACACACACACGCACGCACGCACGCACGCACGCACTCAAAACACACACACACACACACACACACACACACACACACACACACCTACACACACAACACACACACACACACACACACACACACACACACACACACACACACACACACACACACACACACAGTATGAAGCACACTGACCAATGTATTTACAGTCTCACAATTTAAAAAAAGTTTCTGTCTCTCTCGCTTTGTGCATCCTCCCACTGTAAGCCTCTTTCTCTCTGTTTCGCATGTTATTTTTGGTGGTGAACAGAGACAGCTGAGGGATTATTGCAGAGCTGGGACGTGCCTGGCAGACGGGAAGTGAGAAATGAGCGAGGGAGAGAGAGAAATGGAGGTGTAAGGAGAGGCATTGCTCATTCATTCCACATTACTTTGCGATTCACTGGAAGCAGATGAAAGCAGGCCAGAATGGGTGTTTCGGTAAGGCCAACAATGACAAAAGCAAATCCATTAACACACAAACACAATGTTTTTTTTTGTGACAGGGCTAGATTTTATAAAATGTGCTCTTTTAATGCTTCGCCACAAAATGCTTTTCTGAAAGTTGGTGTTCATGGTTGGCAAGCAGACGTTGGGAGCATGTTTGTGATGAACCATGAATGATATTTCCATTAATTCTGTCAAACTAGGCAACTGACTGTCAGCAAAAATTGAAAAAACTGTATTCTGCAAAATGCTGAAAAGAAAAGCTTTATTTAATTGGTCTTCAAGTTAGAGAAACTTAATGGATTTGGGAATTCCGTTTTTTGCCATCACTCCCGTTGAGCTGCGATAGTTTTATTTCTATTATTATTTCTCCATGTTTCAATGTTTGTGAATTTCGAGCTGTTTAAAATTGAACAATTTCACATTTACAATGTTGTTATTCTATATTTATATTCTTTATACCTTATTCAAAGGTAAAAGTAATTCAAAACATTGTTGTGTGCTTTTCTATTAAAATACATGTGTATTCCATTAATATAGCTGAGTAGGAGGGTTTCAGTTAACAGCATGTTTAAATATGGATTCAAAGTCTGCAAAACTAGCATGAAAATGAAAGACTGATTACAAATTCGAATACTGAATTAAATAAAATAAATTAATTGAATCAAAACAAGACAAAACCCTATAAAACATTATATAAAAGAAAGTTCATTTTTATTATTATAGTTAAGTAAATTCAGTATTAATGGCTGGTGTAGACAATAAATCACTTTAGTTAAGTTACAACACTTCCATTCATGTTACAAATTTAAACAAGAGAAGGAAACCTTATTTCACTGTTTGTGTGAATGCACTAAAGTTAAATGTTTTAGGTTTATAGTATAGTAAGTCAAATCATTGTTGAAGTTATCCCTCTCGATGCCAAGTTGTGTTAACTACATATCTTCACTTTGACTTTTAAAACTATTAAACATGGACGTTTATTTCCAATTCTTTGTTTGTTGAAGCAAAACGGGTAATTGCACGAGCTTGGAAAGACGCAAGAAATCCTGGCCTGCAGCAATGAATAAAGGGGATAACCTCATGCCAAAAATACCTTAAAAAAAAAATAACTTCATGTATTTGGTCAATCTAGAAAGCGTTCAATTACTTTTTCAATAGTCAAGTCGGCGACTTTTTTATGGATTTGATGGACATTGTGAGTGTATAGACAAGAGTAATTCTGCAAAAATGTATTTGTTTAGTATTATTCCTGCTTTTCATTATTATATTATTTATTTTAGCTTGCCTGTATTTATCTGGTTGTAATAAAAAAACTGTTGACAATGTCTTAAAATAAAACATTTGTTAAAATAAGGTATGGTCACATATACGTAAATGTACATAACTATACTAATAACCGTGTAGTAGTAATGTACTAACAGCCCTTAGGACTAATTTGGCTGACTTTCGAGTTTATAAAAGTTTACTTTCCTATTTAAAATGTTTAATAACTCTACAAACAGCACGCTTCAATAAACTTTGTACCGATTAAAATAAACTAGTGAGTGTGTTTTAAGTGTTTAAATATTTTGGGTTGGACTTTCTTCCACAATCGTCTACCTCCTCCAGCAATGACAAGCCTGAACCTACTGCCTTCCATGTAAGTACAGTATTTAACCAAGTACGGCCAGCAGTACAATGGCATATTGTTTTGATAAATGATCAATTTCATTTAATTCTCACATCTGTTCTGAAGACGAACGGCAGTCATTTTACCTTCAGAATCTGGGTGAGAATATATGACATGCGGCATTAGCATACAAATATCCATCCCTACCATATGCTCCGGTGTATTTCATCAAGTGTGAATTGATAAACCTCAATTCATGTCGCCCACACAGATGCTTAAACTTTGAAGATAGATGTATTCATAAAAGCATGCATAAACAGTTTAAGCTTGAAAATGCTATTTTCTCTTAAATGAGTATTGGGGTAACATGGAGTTACTCCAGCGCCGCATTGAACACGCCGCCCTGCCTCTGACCTTCTTCTCTGTTCAGAATGCTAAAGACATCATTCACGGTTTGATCAATCTGAACTAAGTGCAGGTTTAAGGCATTTAATCGCAATCATTTACAATCATTGGTCTGCGTCCTGCATAATGATGGATTGTGTGAATGGCTATAAAACACTACATTAATGGGTAAACCGGTAAGGCCGAACAGAGATGGCTGGAGAATTGCTCTTCAAGTGTAAGGCCCGAACAATCAGGAAAATTGAGAGGAAATGCTTTAATCTGGTTTCAATAATCACAGCGTTCTCTGCTGTTGTCTAAGTGGTGATTTTCACATTTACACTCAATCTTCCTAGGAAGGCATCTGAGGATTTAATTCAGAACATTGCAGCATTGCTAGTGAACACAGACATTGTTCGCATGGCACTGGAAGATTAGTTTGAGAACAGTCTGAAACTTTTCAAGTACCAATCTGATAAAATGTAACTAAGGTACTAACTCGTCAGAAACGGGTATCCTGGTTGTTAACCTTTGGATTTAGCTGAATATGCATGATATTCATATTAAAATATTCTTATTTTCATTTCAAAATGTCATGCTGAGTGACAAATCAATAGATATCATTGTGTTGTAAGCCATGGTGTTAAAGGGACAGTCCACCAAAAAAGGATCATTTCCAATAAATTACTCAACTTCAAGTTGCTTCATATCTGTGTAACATTTCTTGTGTGTACAGAAAGATATTTTAAAGAATGTCCGCAACATCCTGGTGCACCGATGACTTGTACAGTTAGGGCTGCAAAAATGATGGAAGAATTAATTGGTAATGCAGTTATAGATGAAACAATTTCACAATCTTTAAATGTCTCAATTACAACTGTCCATTCGTGCTCATTTGTATGGTTTCTTTACAAGTTTAGGTCACTTAATACAGTTGTAAATCTGCGATTGTAATATTTCATAATTAAAGTGTCCAATTTGTTTGGACACAACTATTTGTTATTAACAATATGTTATTACATTTTAAATATTTAGAATTGACCATGTGGCTGCTTCATAAACTATTATAATAAAATATTTCAAAACTTCAATGTAAAATCTCTCAATCAACAATAGTAATTGGAAATACAAGGTCTCATAATCATGCGGCCCTAATTCTAGTAAACCTTCGAAATGATGGGTAAGTTAGAAAGCCCTAGAACTGAATCAACAGAACACATGTTAGTCAATGGGGCTCCACAAATCTCAGTTGCTCTTATTCTTTTGAATACCACAGCGAGAATTGTAACATTTTATATTTTAAGCTCATGGCGAATACATGGAGAACAGTTTTTACAGTAGTAGTACACTACTGTACAAAAGTTTTGGGACTCTTTAGTGAAACTTTTCACTATATTTTTTAATCTGACAAAAAACATGAGGTTAATAAACAAAAATTTAGTTTAATAAAAATGTTTTATATGACAAAACTTACATGTTATTCACTTTTGACAAAAAATGTAGAAAGATCAGCCAATATGAGATCAGAATAGACGGGGACTTTAAAATTCATTAAAAAGCATCTCTGGGTGAAACCTTAACAAGCTTCTTGATTAAAAACTAGAAAACATTTCTTCAGGTGAACAGATTGTAACACTTCACCGTAGATTTTATAGAATGTATAAAACTGTAGATTATAATTTTTAAAAATTATTGTTTTTTTTAAATGTGAAAATGGGAACTGATTTGGATTTTACTTTACAAAGTTAAGTTAAGTTAAATTATATACACTATAAAAATTTACTTTTATAAAATTGTTTCTTGGAAGATAAACCTTCCAAGAATTATAGTGTGTGTCACTAACTCACTACTTTTCTAACTACTCACTCTATCAAAAAAAAAAAAAAAAAAAAATGTATATATATACTTTTTGTAACTTCTCTCTCTGTGTAACTTGGTAGCATTGTTGTAGCACTTGTTCACCTATTGTTGTATCGGCTATTTACCGCTTCATTGTCTCCTCGACTATTGTAAGTCGCTTTGGATAAAAGCGTCTGCTAAATGACTAAATGTAAATGTAAATGTAAATGAATACCGTTCATTCTCTCTTACAAAATCTGGCAAGCACTAAAGACGACTGCAGCAATGTTAAAGCTGGAAAGATGAGAATGAGGAACGAAAAAGTGCCGCAGATGCCGACAGTTAAAACAGACATCAAAATTTCTATTCTGACCTTTCTGTCCATCCTGCCCAGTGGGAAAGCTGAAAATCCCCAAAACATGTTTTCATGCTTATTTCCTCCACCCTAACACTCTCCCTGCCATATCTTTGAATTTTTGGCATGTGACTGAAATTACAATCTTTCCGGCAAACTACATTGCAGCCTGCATCAGTCGTAAGAAAGTTTCAGAGTTTGAAGAATGAAGATAGACCTTCTATTAGAAACTCCTTTATATTTTTTTCTTTTTTCCTCATTTTAGTTTCAGTGCCTTTCAAATGTTAGTTACAACAGCAACATTTTATTAGCTTGCAAAAATCCCTCAATCCATCACTGCATCTCGCCGGAGTATAAACCAAGGCTTTGCCTTGTTAGAGCACTGAGGGACCTCAAAGCTGGGCCAGCAGATAACAGTCTGAGCTCATTAAACTTTCCACATGCTTCTTGTGTAAGACACACCATTTTCAACCCCTAGCAAGCTGCCTACATAGGCTGCGCTTGTTAGGGCATCTATAAAGTTAAAAGCGATATTTGTATTCTATGTACAGCTGAAAAATTCACCTGCATCTAATCGATCTGGTACATATGGATTTGTCTGTATTTTTATAATTAACATCTTATACGTTACATATTTTGTCTTGCTGTTCCACCGGGGTTGCCAGGCAAAATACAAATGTCAAACATAGCGACAATCAACTGTAAGCATGTTTGTATAACAGAGATATGCTTTCTTTCAAGACGGTTGTAAAAAATCGAATGGTCGGAGGAATCGTAGTGAAAGTAGGCCAAAAGTAAAAAGTAAACACATTTATGTAAGCTTGTCCTGAAAACGAAAGACGCCTTTGAAATCTCTGCCACCCCCACGGCGGGTTTAATACATTATCATCAGATCTATAAGTTGTGTAGTGCGAAACTAGACATCACTTTATCATTTTTCAATGCTAAGACCCTTCACAGTTCTTTCTGTCACATAACTGTTACATGTTACAAGCCGTTACATAAAATACAAAAAAAAGTGACACAAAATACTCAATTTCAAACTTATTTAACACTTATCTCAATCCACAGAGGAGTCATAAATCAAATAATTTCACTGTATATTTCACTGATCTTTACAGTAACATAACAGAATTTTTGTCAAATTCTATCATGTTGTTTAAGGTTCAAAGTATTTTTTTGTAAAGAGTTGATCCATATACCCAAATCTTTTTATCTAAGGTAACTTTTATAATGCACAAGAGCAGAAGAAGGGAATTGTATTCTACGTTTATTTAAGAAGCATATCTGTTTAATGTTAGTGGACATGTGAGAAATAATTGCACCAGACATAACTGATCTTAGAATTCCACCAAGTATGAATATGTAAGTTAGTGTCAGTGCAAATGAAATCATTTACGACAGTGGGGAATATTTTCAGAGAACACAGACTTAGATTTTACAGATTCAATTTGTACTGATTAAATTATATTGTTGGTTTGATTATGTCATGGGTATACATTTATCTGCCTTTTCAATAAATAAACACATACATTTTTCTAAAGGCGAAAACTTTCAGAACTAGAAGGCTGATTCAGAGGAAGATTTCGCATTTATTAAAGCTACAATGTGTGATCACATAATAATGAACACAAATTAACATTTTATTTTGACCACTTATACACAGCCGCAAACTTTACTGTGGTCATTCCAGGACAGTGTCAGCAGCTAAAAAAGTAATCTTAAGCCAAAATCAGGGTCTAAACTAATCCGAGATTGTGAAGAGCAGACCCCCTCTGATTGGTCAGATGATAAGAGATGAAAACAACAAATGACAACTTTTTTTTCTAAATAATGTTGAGTTTAAGTATAGTATATTTTTATACCTCTGGCTTCACGCTTGTCAGACTCGGTCTCTATCTTCAAGAAACACCTAAAAACTCATCTTTTCCGGCTACATCTAACTCACTAACTCACTTCTTTTCTAACCTACTCACTCTATCCAAAAAAAAAAAAAATACATTTATATATATACTTTTTGTAACTTCTCTCTCTGTGTAACTCGGTAGCATTGTTGTTGCACTTGTTGACCTATTGTTGTATCGGCTATTTACCGCTTCATTGTCTCCTCGACTATTGTAAGTCGCTTTGGATAAAAGCGTCTGCTAAATGTCTAAATGTAAATAATAATAATATATTTCAAATGTTCTTAACTCAACATTAAGTGTACTTATATGTATTCGTAAAATTGTTAAGTCAGAAAAACTGGCATTGAAATAATCTATTACTTCTTTCCATGGCTGTCTCTGCCAACTCATAGCTGTTGTTGATAACAGAAAAGATTTTTAAATAAGTTTTAGTCCTACAAGACTGCCGTTACTATTCTATAAAGTGTTTTTATCTTCATGTTCAAGTAAATTAAAAGCATCGATCCCCATTAATTTCATATTTCTTGACACATCGAGATCAGTGACCTTAAAGTGGGGTCCAAAGGTTTTTTAAATGCCGAGTTGTACCTCTGCAGGTTCAAAGACTAAACTATTCTGAACATGAGAAAGCACTCAGGGTAGCTATAAGTGGACTTTTGGAATTCACCCAAACGGATGGGCAGTCATTGGCCTGCTTTGAAGATAAAAGACTACAATTCTAGAAAGTAAAGGGGATCATTTTGGGACAAATCCGCCCGTCTTTATATTTGGCGGGGTACCGGAGGTCCGGCAGATCTTAAAATCAGAGCAAACCTTGCTGGCGGGGCCGATCACACGGCGCATTGTTTTAAATCAACGCACGTACGTTTCACACAGTGGCAAAGCTTTGAGGTCGACCAAACCTCTCCTCTGAGACAAGACCTCAAGCATCCTCTAAATTAGGGGTCAAGAGAGAAATGACATCAGCCTTTTTCATACAGCACCCCTCGCGCCCGGCAGACGACATCCCACAGCGAGTGAGCCAGTCGAGGTCAGATGAAGAAACAGCGCTCTGATTGAACTAAAGAGGGGAATGAAAAGCGAGGAGATGAAGAGAAAGCTTTGAGAGTGTGTAACAACTGTAATGAAGAGGCTGAGGGTTTTCTTTTGTCAGTTTGCTATAAAGTCTTTCTACTGTAGTGTGATGCCCGTATTGAGGATGTCAAAACTAAAGTTAGTGTTCTATGCCGCTGTCCTCTGTTAGTCATTCTGACAACAAATACTTAAACGTACATTATGTGTACTAAGATCCAAGGCAAAATGGTTTGAGAAGTCCTGAATGTTCAGGGAACACCCTTCAGAGATCAGATTTAGAGACTACTGCAGGTCAAAATAGAGGTTCGAGGAAGGCAAATCAATGGACGTTCAATTTGTATGCCCTTGAGAACTTCTTACCATTTTATAATCTAATAACGTCAGCTCTGATCAATGATGGGAAGCCTGCTATGTGCCGACAGACGCTGGATCACAATGTGACTCTTTGTCTTTTACACTCACATATAAACAAACACACACATAATGTGAATCTACTTCAACCTACTGAAAACCGACGGAAATAAATGACATTTAAGAAGCATATCCCATTGCTAGAGCTCCATGACAGCATGACAACTTCATTAGCGGCCACTCATGTGAGCCATGCAAATAGCAAACTGCATGAGACTCAACGAATGCCAGAGACTCTTTAAGAGAAGTCAGTCCACTCTGCTGCCATCTTGGCAAAGCCCCCAGGGCGCTTATTTTCTGTCGGGGTAATAGGCGTTCTGACTGTGTGATCAGCTGGTGCCTTTACGAATACAGCAACTGGTTGTTTTAACTACATAGGGAAAGAAGAAAAGCTGCAAGATTGGACAGTTTGACAAGATAGGTCGTCCTTTTTTATTGAAAATAAACAAATAATATTAATGAGCGCGGACATTAAAAGAGTTATAAAAAAACCATAAAAGACCCCGTCAAATTCTCACAGATATTCTAATGGTTTTCATTAAAAGGTCATTATGAACTTCCAGAAAGTCACAATTCCCATAATAACCATGGATTCCATTACATTTTGCGTGCTTTGTTCTTGTTTAGTTTATCATTTGGGCTTCTAGGTTGATTTCAAGGAAAATGTCAGTTTGGTGGTTTTATTTTTAATCCATGTGAAGACGTGTTAAACAGAGATGGGGATTTTTATGGCAAAAGTTGCATCTTTAAATTTTGGGTTCCAATCAACGGATGTGACAAAGGGCTTTGTAAATAGGTTATATCGGCTGGCATGGATATAAAAACATGACGTTGTGTTTGTCCTTTGGCAGAGAGAGAGAGTGGTGGACTGCCCCGATGATGTTTAACCATCGGATACCACTAGAATTAAAAAACTGGACATTTAAAAAAACGATTAAGTTCAACATGTTGTGTGTTTGTGTGTCATTTCAACACAATAGGCAAGATCATCTAACCTACATGATTTCTAAACTTTTTGTTTCATGTGGATTGGGTGCAAATTGTTAAACGCTGCGAGATTCAATTAAAGCTAACTTAATAAATCTATCATGCAAATTTTTGGATTTTCTTTATAACATCAGTGTTGTTGGCAATGGATTTCATCAGACAGTGCTGCAAATTCAGCTCACTGGACAATCTGCCCTATGACTCGAGACAGTCCATCATCTGCAGGATAGTGTTCAAAGAATAAGAATGAGTTTTAGGTTTAATACATTAAAAACATTGACGTTTCAAAGCATTAAAGGGAAAGTAAACCCTTGAACCATCATGAATTGCTCGCCCTCTGGTTGTTCCAATCAGTGTGGTTGAACACGTAAAAAGATATTTGGAAGAATGATACCAAACACTTCCCAATATCTTTCTTTATGTTCATCAGAACAAAGAAAGTCATAGAGGTTCTGGATACCTCAAATGTGAGTGAATGGTACCAGATTGTTCATTTTTGGGTATATTATCCATATGAAAGAAGCACATCTTGACTTCTTTTAACTAATGTAGGAAAACTCCGAAAAATCTGAAAGGAAATTGGGAGTGTTTAAAGATTCAAAGCAGGATTTGGAGATAATGGAAAAAGTAAGAAAGAAATCAAGAAAATCAGAAACTAAGGGTGAAAGTCCAAAACGACAGAAACTATTTCTTAACGAAACGCACGTCAGTCTGATAAGGACGATTGTGTTCGGGAGCAACAGATGTGATGTGATTGTAATGGAGGATGAACAAAACAAAAGACAATGAGACGAGAGGAAGAAGAGAGATGAAGATGAGGTAATTACTTTCCTTGCTGAGACTGAGCTTTAGAAAAGCTGCAGGATGCGATCATTTTTGTCTTGATGATGATTTCAAATCTGCATTTCACTGACGGCCCTCGTAATACACCGGAGGACCCGGGACAACCAATGAGGGAAGCAGCTACGGTCTAATTAAGAGGCAGATGAAATCTCTGTGTGCGAAAAACAGCGTAATTGTGAGACAACCCAGGTATCTGCTTTTTAGTGCTTTTCACATCTATCGCTGTGTTGATGTATTCAGCACTTACAATTTATTTTCTCCGCGCGTTCTTTGCTGCGACAGATGCTTGCGATGGAACAGACCGAGCGCTGTTTTCCCAGAGAAAAATAAGCTTGCTAAAGTCAATCAAAGCCATCTGAGAAATAAATCCAAGGTCAATAGCACAAAGGGACATTCAGTTTACATTTGGATGAAAGCGTTGGCCCAAATGCACGAGTGCATTAACAAATGTTTAGATGCATTTTGTATTGGCAATTATTTTCTTATTTTTTACACCTTCTAAAAAAAGATCTGTTTTTAAAGGATGAAATGCACAACGTAGTGTGAACTTTCTCACGAACCTATCCCACCACGGACTGCATCGACAACGTTTACACTGACAATTTAAATAAATAAAAAGTTTTAAAAATTTCGTTTAAATTACATAGTTTTTTTTTGTGGAAAACATTAAAATAATTTATTAAAAGAGTTAATTTCTCTACTATTTACAACTTTTTTACAAGTTTACGTAATAAAAAATAATTATTTAATTAACATACACATATTTGTAATATTAACAAATATTTGTTGAATTCTAATAGAAATATTTGCATTAATGAGATTTAATTTTATTTCTTACATATAAAAAATAAACATTATATATACTTAGTTTCAAAGCTTTAAAATGTTCAATATTTTAAAAACACAGTTATATTGTATACAAATCCCAGACATGTCACCACAGCTACTCACCCTTAAGATGCTACATCTACAAAAATGTATTCAATTAGAGAAAGTGAGCATAAGCATTAAAATGATCTACACTATAAAGTCTATTGAGGAGCCAGCGTGACTCACACAGACTTTTGGACTATGCACGGTGCGTGGCGGCTCACCCTGTGTGGCGTACCACACCACCAACGCACCACAGCTCTGCCTCTTCAATTAATGAAGAGGAGGAGAGTCATGCTGCACTTAGTCACTATTCATTTCCATCTCGCTTGGATGAATTCAACCAGAAATGAAACACCTTTAATGATGGAGTACGTGCCACAGTAAAAGAATCTGTCTGGATGGGATTATACTTGAACTATACAAGGCTATAAACCAGTACTGTAATGAATGGCGCTGTAACTAGTTAGATGTCTTAAAAGGCAATATAGAATAGGAAAAATTTGTTATTTCTGTAATATTCATGTAATTTATAAACAGAAAAATAAAAAAGCATAAACTTTTTGTGACTTGGATTTAATAAATGATAGTTTACAAAAGTTTTACAGCACAAGTTTAAATGTTGACAGTGAAAGTGAAAGTCACACTTATAAAATGAGTGTCACGATTATTAGTTTAATAGCTGTGATTATGGCAATTTTCTTTCTTTTTTTACAGCTTAAACAGTCATTATAATTACAGTTTTGTGTGACTCATTTATGAAATCATTGTCACATTGTGTCTTAGTGATCATTTAATTTTAATCCTTGAAAAATTGTCACTTGCACTATATGATACACTTAAACGTATAATAGTTTACCTGAAAATGTGAATTATGTCATTGCTTATGTTTCTTACCTTAAAGATGTTTTAAATCTGTATTCTCTGTTCTGATTGAAACCAAACAGTTCATAGACCCCATTAATTACCAAAGTAGGAAAAATAAAAACTTGCAATTATTTTTCTTTGCTGGGCACAAATTGAGATATTTTGAAGAATGTAGTAGAGCAAAAAGTTCTCTGACACTTCTGACTTAATATTGTAATTTTTCCTACTACGGTAGTCAATGTGGTCCATCGACTATCTTGCACCGTGTTCAACCACACAAAGAATTGAACACAGGTTCGTAACAACTACTCTCTTCTGAATAAATAACCACTTCAACACCTTTAAATATTAATTTGCTCTTGCGTGATAAAGAATCAATAACAGAAAAGATTCTGTTATGAGAAGAGAAAGTCCTCCGACTTAACCTACTCACCCTCTTGTGATTTTAAATCTGATAGCCTTTTTTCTTCTGCAGAACACAATGGAAAGTATTTTGAAGAATGTTGGCAACTACAGTGGCCCATTCACTAATTAAGAGCATAGAATTGAAAAGATACCATTCTTGTTTCGTTTCAAACATTCTTCAAAATACTTTCCATTGTGTTCAGCAGGATAAAGAAATTCCTACATGTTTAAAATGACACTGACAAAATGTTAATGTATTAATATTAATTCATTCGTTATGGATGAACAATCGCACATTTTTGGTGTTTACAATGTCAACGGGAGATTACGTTGCATTTTTTTAAAATATACCCATACAAATGTGTATTTCTCTGGGAACCAAGGCGGACACTGAGAATCAGGTCTGATGCAAGTTAAACCCACATTGGAGACTCTCACAAGGCCGGTTGGGTGCAGGGCGATAAAAAACAGAATTGAGACGGAGCATAAATAAACCAAACCAACCCCCAGAATGACAACCACAATTCCCGTTTAAAATAGATTAAAATGTACACCTTTTTTTAAACGGCCTGTTTGCTCTATGAAATCTAAGTACAATAGTATGTAATAAAGTAAAAAATAATTGAATATGTGACAGGAATGAGGAAGGGTCCGAGCAGACACGGCAGAGGTGTACGAGTCTTGAATGCCTCACAAAAGATGTATCTGGTTATAGTATCTAATGAAAGAAATAGATGGTAGAATGGATTCTGACATACTGGGGAAACCATCGTGTGTAACGGTGCAAAGACGACCTGCGTGAGATGAAAACACTTCCACACAAAACAAGGATTTCAACTGGAGCAACCGTGACAAAAAGCAACAGCTCACAACACACGCACACACAATAGTCCTCTAGTGTGGAATGTGAAAGATCCATCATCATTAACGCTATCGATATTGATGAGCATAGGGGCGTTTCCCATTTGTTACAAAGATTTGCTATGCAAATGATTTCAATGTGGAAAGAATATGGCTGGAAAAAGGCCCAAGTGAATATAAATGGGAAAATATAGCTAATAAAATGTATGGTTCTGATGGATGCGCCACATTCGAAACCTCAAAAACATGTACATATCTGTGACCTCCCGTCAATTGGATTTAATGTTAATTCATGTTGCTTGGTAACCATAAACATCTCACAGCAGGTAGGCAATAATGTACAGTCAGCCGGAGGAGTTTTGTCAAGATGCTCCTCTGGAACAAAATTAATATCAACAATCAAGACGAAAAAACAAGCGTTTTCATGACAAATGAGCTGAAGATTATATCTTGCAGTGATTAAATGTCACAAAATATCAAGTGTTTTAAAAATAGCGGAAACCAAAATAAACGTTCCCTTAGAAATTCCCACTTTTATTACTGTAAAAGGGACGCAATGTTCTGACTTTTGAATGTTCTGTATTGTCAAAGCACAGTTAAACTTTCACAAAGTGAGAGTCAGCTTGCAATTTAATAGAATACGGGAAAATAAAATAGAGCGTCTTTCTTACTGAATCACTGAAACATGATTGCAGTATCAATTTTAATTAGAAAGCATATAATTTAATAAAACGAAAAATTATCAGCATAGACCAAATCGTGTTCTCTTCCGTTCACAAATCCTTTTTGAAACATTATTAATGTTTTTTTTTGCTTTTCTGCTGACATTCTTAGTGCCGTAAGATGCCCCACATTGAATGTTGTAGTTTTATACAGTCTAATATTAAAACAAACTATTAAAAAACAAGAGGATGTTCTACTAGATTTTTCATGTATAAGAAAAATGAAGATGGTTTGGACAAAAAAAGTGTGACAGATGAAAATGACAAATATGATCAATATTTTTAAAGGACTGTTGACACATATCACTATGTACAATACATTAAAAAATAGATAAACAGATAACCTAGCACTTTTCAAAAGATTTATTCTTGCAAAGCTTTGACTTTTATTCCCATTTTGCAGTGTTCTGCAGAAAAATATATGTATAATAAAAAAAATCTATTTTAATAATTCATTTATATCTCATTATATATGATAAATAAAAACTTGTTAAGAATTTTTTTACAAAACACACCATGGGATTGATCGTTTTAAATGGTTATGAAGTCTTTTGTTTTCTTTGTGTGTGTAAAATGGAAGTAAAAGTTTTCTTTATTAATTCCATCAAACATGCAATACCTATTTTTTATGATTAATTTGTTGGAGTGTTTTTAAGAAAATCATGTTTGACATCATCATCAAACTTTGTGAAGATTTTGTGAGATCTTACCTTTTAGATTCACTACGATTTTGATCTCTGACAAGGTCGTATTCATTCGATATTGAAGATATAGATGTTATATACTCAAAGAATGTCTCTTACCTTGGGTAGAATGATTTTACATATACAAAATAAATACCTAAACAAATGCCTTCAGCTGAAGAAAAGGACTGATGCCTGATGCAAAGTTGACGCCACAATGATCGAATGGTGTTTTTGGTAACCAAGACACCGACTTGAAGAGCTTTAAGAGCTCAGCTATGCGGTTTCTATGGTGTTCTAATTGAAAGTTAAAAGAGCCGTCTCTCAAGTCTCTTAGATTTTATGCCATATTTTATCATCGCTAGTCTGATCACTTAGAAAGTTAAAACACACATCTCCTTCACCATCATTCAGAGCATCATTTATTTCTGTAGCACTGCCAGATAAAAGCATGTATTTAAAACTCATCTTAAGGGATAGTGTTCCGAATTTGTTTTATCATTTACTCTCGCTCATGCAAAAGATTTTTGACTTCCACAAAACCGCTGAGACATTTTTCAAAATACCCTCAAAACCTACAGATTCATTTACATGTTTTGAACTACCTACTCGTGAATAAATACGAGAATTTTTTATAATAACGATCATTCAGAAACTGTTATACAAGGCCTAAATCCCGCACGCTCTAATCCCTTCTCTCCTCTGCATGTAAGATGGTCTGTGAAAATACAGGATGTGTCCACAAGAGACGTTACGCAAGCGACTGAGAATATAAACTGGCAGACATGTACAAAAATAACTAATTCCAAATGACAACGTGCTTACAGATTGGCTTGTTTTTCAATAAAGCTTGGATGCGCCGCTGATGAAGAGAGGCGACCAGCGGGCATACTAATGACCTGCTTTACATGTGTGTGGCTAAATGAGTCTGTGTGTGAGCCGTGAGAAATGGATGGAGACAGGAAGAGAGGCAGACAGAGAGAGAAAGTATCTGCCACTTGCTGGCCCCTGGTCCATCCAAAAAGCCTAGCCTGAGTACAGACGCGGCATTGTGTCACGACCGAGAACGGTGCCGGAGAGGATGCTGGGAGCGATGCATCCCAGCATCTGCTGGTTGCAGGAACCTCACAGCATATGACAACAATACAATTGAGTTGATGAGCCATTTTGGCCAATCATGGGTTTTATAATGCAATTCAATGATTAGTTTCCTCTAAGATCTTTGGTGATGGGTAAACAAGAGGAGGTGTGCGTTCAGGGGAGGCTGGCAGCTTCCACACATCTGGTGCGAAGAGCTGTACCACACTGCCACCTAGAGAATAGTCGGAGAAACTTGGGATGAATCTATGGTCATCTTGAACCTGCAAACACTGACGTTTCATTAAGGAGTCATTCCGACTCGAGAGACAACAAAATAATATCGATTGTGAACTTGGGGTGCGATATGAGAAAACAAAGATATGGATTGCATCAACCTTGGTTTTGATGTCTCTTCCGGTGTCCGGTTTTTAATGCCACGCTGTTGTTCCCCTAATCCTATTAACCGAAGATATATTTCGCCTTAAATCACAAATCTATTGCTTTCTCTCGCTTTCATTTTCGGTCAGCGCAGTGCAATGCATTTAAGCCGTGTTTGTCTAGCGAGTTTTTCGCCAGCTTAACTCTCGACAGTTCAGTCAATAGGCTATAATGAAGGCCGCTTACATGATTGTGTCAGCTCATTCCCAGAAATGCCGGGATGCCTATAATTCGAAGCAATGGCTTTCAGCCTGTTGATTTATTGATTACAGTGATTTCAAGCTTCTAATCATAAACACGGAGAACGACAGGAAACGAGAGAGGGTAAACAGAGCTGTTTGAAGGGTTGCTTTGGCTATGGGGATGCCGTTTTACTTGCAAGGCCACCAACAGTAAATTGCATAATGTAAATGTGTGACGCTGTCTGGGAAAACCCAGCTGAAGTCGTTTTTGTGATACATTTTTTTAAACTTAACATCATGCTACACGATTTAAAGCAATACGTGAGAATACAACATTGATTTCTTTAATATTGACAAAGCAAGATCAGGTCAAAGGTCAGGTCTTCTTTCTGGTTTAATGGTAGATTGCGATCCGACTTTGAAATAGCGAACAGCCACCCACTGTAAGGACATTTGAACAGAAATGTAACTCGCGTCATCTAAAGAAAATGATATTTGACTTTATATAATTACAGTAAATGCATCAGAAACTCTGTTGCATACAGATTTCGTCGCAGTTTTTGCTAAATACTTAATTATCAAATTGCCTATAAAACACCTCATGATACCTTGAAAACATTTTGCTATATTTGTAAGATATATCTTGCAATTTTTTTATATGGCAAATTTTAGATCGCAAATTTATATTGCATTTTTGCTATATTGGCTTAAACTGACATAAGCCATTATGTCGTCATTTAATTTACCCAGTTTTACGTCTAATAAAAAGTCACTTTTAATTAATCATCAGTATACCACTTTGCTCCGTCCAAGCTCGGGTATAAAGTAACTTATCTTCATGACATCTTCAAACAAAGCTGGCGCGATAAAATAATATCAAGTGTCAACATATTTTCATCCAAACTAATCCAATCGAAAAAGGCTAGTGTCTCTTTAAGCGTACTTAAATGATAGACTGAATAAAGAGTGTTCTGTCCATCTGTGTTGAAATAAAAACTGAAGTTAACGCGAGACGGGGGTTGAGGTGGATCAATACGAAATATAAATGCTTTGATAAATCTTAAATCTCTTGCCTTAAGCGTCCGCATTGAACCCGAGCGGGATACAGAAAGCGTATTTGACATTAAAATGAAAGCTTACAGCGAATAGTCCAGAGAGTGACAGCCTAAAAGCTACACTTTACTAAAAGTTTAATTGAAATGGGGCTGAAGAGAGGCGAAAAAGAAGGTAACCATTATTAAAGAGCATGCGGTTGTGAAGTGGCAGCTTGATGAATGCCAGTCCTGTCATCCTCAGACACAAAAGTTCAACTCCAGCAGCATCACTTTTGATTAGACGCAGACCAAACGGGAAGAGAAATAAATCACTCCGTAATGCAGGACGACTCTTACGTTTACATTTTTGATACTCGTTTGCCTTTTGGTCTCTGTCGGAGTAATACTATTCTACTATAGTATATAAATATTCAAAAGCCTGACTATACAATGTGTAGGGGAATGAGATTTGCATTTTTTAAAACCATTTGTTATCCCATGCATGAACCATTTACAAACACATGAAGGAACTCACAAAGAACACTGTGCCACATCGTAGCTTCCCTAAAGCAACCTGCATAAGTTGTTGATGCCTACAGGCAGTAATGCTATGCACAGCATAGAGCAGAAAGCATTGGTATTAATTACAGCCCATAATCTCTGTTCTACAAAAGCTTAGACCCATGACCCAAGAATAAGACATTTGGCATGCATTTGTCTCCTAAATCCTTTTAATGATCTCGTAAGTAGCCCAGAAAAGTGCCCAGAATTTATGCAGCTGTTTAACTGACATGTATTTTCATTCTTAACAAATAAAGATTCTTATATCAGACTGTAGTAAATGTGTGTAAATTTGATTCCAGTTATGATTTCATCGTGTGTGTGTGTGTGTGTGTGTGTGTGTGTGTGTGTGTGTGTGTGTGTGTGTGTGTGTGTGTGTGTGTGTGTGTGTGTGTGTGTGTGTGTGTGTGTGTGTGTGTGTGTGTGTGTGTGTGTGTGTGTGTGTGTGTGTGTGTGTGTGTGTGTGTGTGTGTGTGTGTGTGTGTGTGTGTAAAAGCGATTTCATTGGATACACACCAGTGATGTCGATCCGATTTGCGGACTGAATTGTTGTAAAAGGATTGCATCTCCACTAAGCACTTTTAGGAGAAATACACAATTATTATTCACAAACTCCAACCTTACTGATCTGAACTTAGTGTGAATAAGCACAAGCAAGATATACCGAGTGACTCTTTAAAGCTGATGATTAAAACAATTAAAACAAGTCAGATAGTGGATTTAAATTCAGAAGTTTAGTACTATAGAACATATTATAAGTATGTTATTGACATGATAACTGCGTTATCTCTGTATGTACATCATACAGAAGTGCTGTTTACATTCATGTCACTGCTAGAGCGGTTCTCCCACTCGAGTCAAAAAACCTGTGTCAGCAGCCTTCAGGTCTTCAGTATACTGAACCGAAAAATGAATTAGATGTAATGATTATTAAAATGTTATTGTATAATAAATGTTAAACACTTTCTCAAACAAATGAAATAATATTTATTTATATAATAAAATATTATTATATATTGTGTCATCATTTACTCACCTCTAAGTTGTTCCTAAACTGTGTACAAACAGTGTCTTTGTTCAGATGAACACAGAGAAAGATATTTGGAAGAAATGTATGCCGATTTGAAACGATCTTCATTTTTCGGATAAACTATCCCCATTTTTTAAATGGGTTAAGCAACTTTGCATTAAAGTTGAGCCATGTAATCGATTCTTCTATTGCTGGCAGGTAAAAGATTTTAGGCTGAACATACTTTTAAGCTAACATATTCAAAATGTATGGGACTCTGTTCCTTGCGGATGTGTTTTAGAAGTCAGGTTTGAGCCAATAATGGGCCATAATGTTTGTTTATGTCCTTTATGCAAAACGCATTCAGCAGATTACATCCACAGATTGTATTGTGCACATCTCCTGTTCTTTCCGTTGGACTTAAATCTCCAAGCCTCAAAACAGTTGGATTTTATAACCAAGCATTTTAATCCTACTTATAATTACAAACTTAATTACAACTAGTAATTACCTCTGGATAACGCTATACAATTTCCCAAATCAAAGTAATAAAAAAATCACATTTTCATTTTAAACCGCGAGGCAGAGTCTCACAAAAGCTGCTTTCATCTCTCAAGATCATTAAAATGTTGTATTCGGAGACTCCTGCCGAGTTAAAACCACCACATACTTCTCGAACCCCGTTCCCACACAGTATGCGGTCGCCCTGTCTGTCTTAGCTGTCTTATTTCTTATCTCTCTGACCCTGAACATGACATGCATGATGTGAAACCATGAATGACTTGCATGCATGAACACAAACACGTTCAGATAATGTTTGTGTTTCGTAAATCTATATTTGGAAATGATATATGCTTTTGATAAATATCTTTATCGATAAATTGAGTAGTGTTTAAGGACATGATGCATGTTATATGAATAAGAAATAATACTCGTGGATGCGTTTTGGTCTCAAGTATGAGTTTGGAGACAAAGTGGCGATGATAATCATATCCATGTCGATGTTCAGTTGCTTTCAGCAAAAAGCTCTGCAAAAGAGTTTTCTTAAGTGCATGTAAAGGTTAGTCAATAAGAAGAACTCCAGAGATCCCCAAGGAGCCGTTCTGGAGTTAAAGTGTACGGTTTACCTGTCCCAAGAATGAAGTTAGGATCAGTAACACCATCAATGCTCAACATGCCCTGATGCTGTGAATGGATAGTTTTATTTAACATGGGTCAAGACGTTAACAAAAACAGGGCAAGAGAGGACGAAATACCAGAACAGCCCTTAATGGAACCACGTTCTTCTTATATGCTTTCCTTTCTGTCGTGGATCCTGTTCAAAAAAAGATTGCATTTACTAAAGTACAGGTCTGAACGTCCTCGGAGTAACGGTGTTCTTCAAAGATTTACAACAGTAATACCCCAAGGTAGTCTTACACTGACAAAGCACATCTTACAGCTGTCAAACGTCCTATCAACCTCTCATTTCCTGTCTGCTCCTCGCTCTAATGAAAAATCCAATTAAAGAAAATAGTCAAGCGTGCCACAAGTCTACCAATGTGATTATCACACGCAGAGAAAACCTCATGAAAGAAAGATTCTCAATTAAAGGTAAAAATGGTGACAAGTGTTTATTATAGGATCAAGTACTTTCAAAACCGGGAACATATGGAATGTATGGCCAGGACTAGTGAAAAGTGGATTCCCTGGGGATCTTGATAAAGAAAACGTTGATGAACCGGTTCTAAAAGAAGATCATAATGGTAATAAGGAAGTTTTATTGTGGCACAGTCTGATCCAAACCCTTTATGAACAGTATATTAACTGTAAAAAGGTTTAATGTGGCTTAGTAAATATCACAAAACAAAAGAGTTGTATTAACTAAATAAAATCTTTTAAAAACATAAAATAGATTTTTTTAATAGGCAGAAGATATAAAAATGATTGAGTAAAAACCCAAAAGTAATTTATTTTCTAAAATGTAATTTTTTTAACAATATGTTATGAAAAAAGTGATTTAACAAATACATATTTGTAATAAACACAATTTTTTTATCAATTCTAATAGAATTTATTTAATCAGATGTAATACATTTTTATGCTGAATTATACACAACATTAAAACAATTTTGTCACTTAATTTCTAAGCTTTTAAATGTACTTTTGAGTTATTACTTTGCATTGCATATAATTATACAAAAAGGTAACCAACGTTTGCCCTTCCTTGATATAAAAATGTACTTCACACCTGGCCAGATTGCATGTAAGTTATTTCACTTTTATCCACAGCGCACAAGATGGACAAATGTTACCAATGGATGTACATCTTGAATGAGGCCTGCTGAGCTTCATAAAAGAGCACAAAAGCAATTATAAATGATGATAATGGCAAAGGGCATAAAACCAACAGGACATTTGCTGCTGAACAAAAACAAGCCAATGGCATTAACAGTGTATTCACATCCACATCCAGTAAGATAAGGCTATTAGTGAACTTTGTGTGCTTTTGATGCAGGAGGGTCGGAAAAATGTGAAATGGTTTCTTATGTAAACATGTCAACACTTATGTACATTAACATGCTCTTGTTTACAGCAAATAGCTAGATGGAGTGCATTAGAATGGAAAAGGATGCTGGACATACTTATTTTGACATTCTCCACATATTTCAAACATAACATCCGTCAACACATATCCAACAAAGCACAGATTTTTATATGCATTTTTAACGCATTTGCTCTTTAAGAATTTTAGGAATAAAAAATCTGTCATTAAAATCTTTTTTTAATGTAATTTTTCTCATGAAAAAAAAACATGTACGTTGGCTAAATTATGTCTTGTCTGAACTAATTTCATTAGTATTAAATTAATGAATTAATAATAAATTAAGGCAATCACCTTAAGGTTAAGAAGATTAATATAAAAGGAGAAAATTGTACTCAAGTGTCCCAAAACTTTTGACTGGTAGTGCACTGTTCTTTATTTCATCAATATAAATATGTATTTAGTATATTTTGGTTGTATTATAAAATTATTACAATGAACCTACTTGTGTAAACTACAGCAGGCACGTAATATTAAAATATTGATAAATCAATCAAATCTAAATCTTTGAGGTTTGGCACATAGCATCACTGGTGGGGAAAATTTATATTGTATCATATCTGAAAATCTTTCCATTTACAACCTTTAAGGTTGCGTTTTGTATATGAGATTAATTTAAACATTGAGCTTTTACAAAAGGTTGTTTTCCAAGCAAAATGTCACACGAAAGCAAGTGAGCTATGCAAATTTGCTGCCAAACATGCCAAAACAAAAAATATGGTCATGACTGATCCCTTCTTAAAAAAGTGTGAGAATTGGACCACCCTGCACCAACGGAGAGAAATACTAATCTTATAAAACTCAGAAGCTAAATAAATTTTATTATCAAAAGCTAATTTAAATTTTAATGTCTACATCAATATTTGGCCAGAAATAGTCTTTGGAAAACCGGAGTCACTAAGCATGTTCTTCTACCCATGGTGACCCTAGTAGAGGTCACAAATCCTCACCACACTATACATGTAGTGTGCAATGTGTATGTATCGCACACTGCTCATTTGATGAACATTCAACATAGCACTACAGTTTTAACAGATTGAACCCGTCAGTTAGTTGTGTTTTTTAATTACCAACTGATCCGAAGACAGAATGTACTGAAATCTTAATCAGAATGTCAGTTCAATAACTTTTCCATTACTCAATACAACAAATGTGGTGTCTTAGAGGAGCGCATTACCAATTTATGTTGTAATTTTTAATCTAACCAAATAAATGATGTTCTGTCTGGTCTGAGTAAATGCGTTCCATGAGGATTAAATGTTGTAGTGTGTTCCAGCCCTTGAGTTTCAGAATACTTCCCACCTTTCTTCTGAATTCATTGCTGTGATCGTCTATTTTAAGTTGGTCTTCATTATTCTTGAACTTGTTATTAAGAAAACTGTATTTAAAGGTGTTTAGTTTATATTTGCGTAAATGTTTATGTGTCAAGATTTAAAATTAAAAACTTCTGAAAAAGTTTCATGTCACAAGATATAATCACATGGCAAACATTATGTGTTAAATAATATACTGCCGTATTGTTCGGAAATAGAAGACAGTGTATATTTCTATGAAAAACATCAGCAAAAACGCTTGTCTTATATTTGAGGTCAAGGCATTTACATGTTAATAATATAGATGGCGCAAAATAAAACATATATGATCTGCAAAAATCACACCATTTAAATGCAGACGCACAATACGTTTCTATGCAGAGACTGCAAGATTCTTATTAAGATTTGTGGGGGGCTACATGGTTTTATTTTTAAGATTATTTTGGATTATCTGCAGATTTTATCAGTATTTACCATACTTTATTATCAATATACATCATCAAAAAGATGGTCACCTTAAAACCAGGGTCATCTTATATATGAGACACTACAGAAGATATCTTGTGTTTCTGATCGATTCTAACCCTGTTGCCGCATTTCTACCTGTAAAAGTATAGGTTCAGGATTCTAACCCGTGTAATGTTGTTAAATAAAGTAATGGTTTCCACAATCACATCACTCAGTTTTCAGCTTCAGTGATTATCTGTTAACGGATACGGGTTCCACTTTAGCTGCTTGGTTTGAGGATATGTTTCACGTCTACAGTGGCGTCAGATCACAACACAGTTCAGTTGTTTTGCAACCAATCAAAATTCATATCAATAATTTGCCATGGCATAAAATGGAAAAGCATAGAGTACTGTGCACAGGCATTCACTTCTAATCTGGTGCCATTCAACATGATAATATTTCCAATAAAACCTTATTAAGCTCATTATCTGCTTGCGGTGTGTAAGTGTATGTGTGTGCCTTCAAGAGTGATTTTTAATGAAAGCAGAGATGGAACAACAGGCGAGCAGAATGACGGAGACATCATGGCAGCACTCGCTGTTTGTTCAGGAAACTCATGCGTGTGTGATAATGGATGCTGATCGAGCCAATTGTATTCCATAACGCACCAATCCAGAAACTCGAGCAGGAAGACACTTAGACGTGCGACAGCAAACGAGAAGTCCTAACCTGAAGCCATGGCATTTCTGATGGAAAGAGTCTATAAGCATCGGACACTGGTGACCTTTAAAATTAGGAAAGCACAAGGTGAGGATACTTGACCGAGTAGCGGCTAAGGTGTTCTATTGCTGAAATGCCAACATTTCTCAGGCCAAAGTTTTTCTTTTCTTTCATATTCTCCACTTTGAACCAGACCAGTTGTGACACTGTCGTTTCTCTGGTTCTTTGCCGATTTGCATCGCTCATGGAGCAGTAAACGCAAGATGCTTTCAATGCCTAAGGGTGGATTTGACTCTGGAGTTAATCCAAAGGCGATTGAACATTACGTGGAACAGTCTGCAAGAGAACAGAAAATAGACTCGGACCTCTTCTTTCATTTATTCATATGCTGACTATGCCGATTACAGCTTGAAGGAATGACAGCATATTAGATGTGCTGTTACACAGGTGTGTTGCAAATTTTATTGCACTGAGTGCGTTAAGGTTTTGTGAGCCAGAAAGTAAAAAAATTTTTATCAAAGTGCCTTTTTGGCTGTATAGTAAATATGGATAAAGGATAAATAAGAAAATGGATGTTCTTCTCCATCCATCTCTTCCACTACCACGAGTGAGTTGTCTGCATTGAGGCATTACGAACCTTCAAATCTCAGCTCCATGCCAAATCTATAAATACCATGGTTCATGTGGAGCAGTTGCATCAGAAAATGCCCTTGAGTCTCTCTATCAAAGCATACATCAGAGAGGGGTTCCCGCTGTGGGGAGTATTGGGCAGATTACCGCCCGGGACTCTTTATAAGAATGATTGGCCAGTGCTCCGTCCATGCCGAATTTCCAGCACATCAAGTTCTTCACTAAGTCTCCTTTATACCTGAAGCAACATTATGATTCTTGATAGACGGACTTTCCGTGGAACGCACTTATTAACATGTAGAAGTTCAACACAATTTCTTATTAATATATCTATTTAACCAACAAATGCCATGTTGGTTTAAACAACCCATACCTTATTAACACAAAGCATCAGCACTTTAATGTTTAATGGTCAAACTTGCCAGATGACTTCTGATTCATGGTTAGAATGATTAACCCAGGAACAAGGAAGTAAATAGGATTTGATTTTATTAATGTAGAATTGCACAATGGAATATTCATAAAGTTTAATACCTCCTGGCTTTCTAGCAGTTATATTGGTCAACAGAATGTATTCTGATTTTAGAAATGAGTTATTACCTTAGACTGTACATTGATGATGTATAGGAAAAAATATTGAGGATATTAACAACACAAAGAATAATTAATCATAAATGATGCTGGATACATGATATTAGTTTCGTTTCGCGCTGCCCACACCATCCACCCGGCACCATCAGAAATGTATACCCGCTGGAGGTAAATGTCCATTTAAGAGGGCACATACGTTTTATAGAGGAATACCTCAACCAGAAATGAAATTATTTCAATGATTACTCCCTCTGTTGTTGTTCCAAATCTTCATAAACGCGTTTGTTTTGAGAAACATTTGATAAACAGTTCTTTGACCCCACTGACTGCCATAGTAGAAAAAAGGACCACTGCAGTAAAAACTAGCCCAGAACTTTGTTGCTCTCCAACATTTTTCAAAATATCTTGTTTTGTGTTGAATAGGATTGAGCATTTCAATGATTTTAAATCGAGGTAGATCTTGAAGCTGGCCTCAATACGCTTTTTAACAGAATTCCGAGGATCGTGATCCGGAGTGTAGTCCTTACAATAAGTGTGCTCAACATCATTCAGCACTGCGCAGACCCATCGGCTGCTTTTAAAAACTTCCTTTGCGATACGAGTTCTTGCGCAGAGCTGTGTGAAGTTGAACAGCTTAATTTGAAGCTAGAACAACTCAAAGGCTTGTAACTGATGACATAATTTTTAGGGCTCTTTATTTTGTGAATGATCCACACTTCTAAGCTATAAAAAAAAAACTCAGCAATATTTCATGATTTCATATTTTTCATTTTTTTAAATATTTGTATTTGTAGACAGGAAATTGCAAAAAATATTTGTGAATATACACTGATACACATCTATTTGCTATTTCATTTAAAATGCCAATAGTTTAAACTAAACCAAATATACATTTAGCGTTGTGTGCATTTTGTGCACGAATGAAATGAACCCGCCAGAAGTCTGATACATAAAAGAGATGTTTCACGCTGTATTGTATTTTTAATGCTCAGTCATAACATATCACTTAAGAGTTTACTTCTTGTAACACAAAGAAGAGACAAATCTCAATTAAAAGGATCCTTCATTCAGGCCATTTTATGAGCTGTTATAGTTTATATATAGTTCCCCTTACAGCCGTGCAAAACTCAAATTAAAACTATAACTCAGTGTTCATTGTGGGCTGAACATCATAGAGACAGAATGACTTAGGGAAATAGTCAAAAGCTCAATAGCTCTAACACTGAAATGCTGAAGAAATAGCAAAGAAAGAACAAAATTCGAAACATTAAGCTAGGTGAAAATGCTCCTTTTGGATATCTTGAACTTTTAAGAGGCTTACTGTTCCACTGCATTTATTTTAAATATTTTAAGGTAAACACTTTGAAGGTAATGCAGTGTATAAAGAAGTTTTAAACAAGTAAATAAAAGAAATATTATCCCGTTTCTTATCACGATGACAGAATCCTTTAGCTTTATTATTTAAAACCTTTTCAAATATTCAACCCTCTTGGAGCTCCATTAGTATCAACAATCTGGATATTAAGGAGCACACGGTTTCAGATGTTGCATAAAAGCTTGCAGAGGATCCATGCCTCCAAATTCAGACAGACAGATTGAGAACATGTTAACTACCACGCGTCTAAACACCATCACCTAAAATCCTTTCATCACTCTTATAGCATTTTAAAATCAGTTTTCGCGTCCTTCAACGCTGATCTGAATAATGACCAAACTTCAATAATATGAAGGTGAAGGTCAAGGCACACACTGTAGTGAAGTGACGTATTACCAAGTGTGGTGTTCCATACTTGGAATTTGTGCTCTGCATTTAACCCATCCAGTAAGTGAACACACTGTGAACACACACCCGGAGCAGTGGGCAGCCATGCCGCAGCGCCCGGGGAGCAGTGGGGGGGCGATGCCTTGCCCAAGGAACTCACCTCAGTCGTGGTATTCCCGCTGGTTCAGAGTCTCGAACCAGAAACCTTCGGATCACGAGTCCAAGACTCGAACCACTAGGCCACGACTGCCCATATGTGGCTGTACATGTGTGAACCGGTTCAAGCAGAAGATACTAACAATACGCATTCACATTCGCCTCTCGGCCAGGCTCAGACGGTTAAGGTGATAGTTCAACAAAATATAAAAATGATCAATATTTACTTGGCCTTGGGTTGTTCCAAAGTTCTTTGTTCTGATGAGCACAAAGAAAATAAATACAAGAATGCTGGGAATCAGTTTGTTGAACCCATCGACTACCGTAACAAAAAGAGATATTTTAAAGAATGTGGGACAAAAAATTGAATACCACTGTCGTATTGTAGTTAGTTGGGTCAAAGAACTGTTTGGTGAGAAACATTCAGCCGAATATCTTTCATTAGTTTAACCAAACAAAGAAATGTATACAGGTTTGAAACAAATAGAGAGTGACTTATTCATAACAAAATGTTCATATTTGGTTGAACTATCCCTTTAATTGTATTGACTCAAATCAAATGGGATACATGCACGATGATTAAAAAAGCAAAGTTAACTTTCCAATGGTTTAAGCAGCTTTACAATTTATCTCCCATACAAATCCTTTAGTTAAAATGCCGAGATGTCAAATCAATCCATTCATTTGAGCGAGTTACATCAGCATAGTAAGTGTCATGAACTACTTCAACAAAAGTTACAAACAGTGAGGGCTTGTGAAAAAGAGTTTCAATCCCCTGGCTCGGCACTAAATGTTTAATAATGCAAAGCTGTGCCTAAGCCGCTTTTGTGCAGATAGGCTTTAAGAACGGGCCGAGAAATCACGGTCGCACTATCTTCCCCTTTCTGAACCTCTTAGACTACAACAAGAGGGCTCTCATTAAAACAGCGTTCTCATTCAAAGATACAATGAAAAAAGGAATGTGTCGAGTTAAAAGCATTTGTCATGATTGTGTACAGCAGTAATTAATCCTAACATTGAACAAATGAGCAATTAGAAGAGAAAGTCGTAATTATGATTTAATTTGTTTGAGCGAGCAGTCCTTTGAGGAATGATTTAATGTCTAGGTAGATTTGCAGAGTGAATATTCATGAGTCCAAAATTGCTCCCTCTAGTGAATTGTTTGACAAGCGTTCCATGCTTTTACAGCCAACATCACTAATAAACACAACTCGCTTAATAAACATTAATGCAGAAGACATCTGCAAATGGAGAAAATGTTAATAGATGCACACATGATAAGACATTTGAAATATAATTTAAGAGATTGATAGAAATGGAAAATAAATCAACAATGCATAATAATTGAATCTATTATATTCATGTGGCTGACAAAAGTTGGCAAAGGAAAAAATATTCACATATATACTGCATTTCATAAATTTTAACGTTTAATATTCGAGAAAAAAATAGTCAAAAAATATTGTATGGTATAGTACATACATTTTTTTTTATTGTTTTATTTTTCTAAGTAAAAACATTGAATTATCTATGCATTAAAGTTGTAGTTCACAGGAAACGGCACATTCCATCATGTACTTAATAATATGGTCGTTAAACTGTTTTGTTAGGAAACAAAACTAAAGCAATAGTTGCCACCATTCTTCTGAATATCTCGTGTCCTGCAGACGTAAGAAAGTCATACACGATTGAAACGACAAAAAGGATGACAGCATTTTTATTTTTATAAGAATTAAACAACACTAAAACGCTTCGGTGTTCATAAATTCACTTACAAATAAGTGATACGTTTCAGGTTTACATACAAGAACATATTTGACTTTTTACCTCCAAAACAGGGGTTTACTTCAACTACAAAGTTTACCCAAGACTGATGTGTTGCAATTGGGTAAACATATTGAAAGTACATTAACCCATGATGCAACAAAAACAGTTCCCATAAAAGCGAGATTAAGTTTAGCTTTGCATGGATCATTTTGAAAGCAACAACAATGAGCAAAACATTGAAGCAGCTTTTCTTGGTCTTTGGTAAGCTTTGTTTCTTTAGAGTGCATGTATGAGAGATCTCTAGTGATTAGTATCTAATCTCTTTATAATGAATGTTTATGTGAGATGTTTGTGTGCCTCTTCTACAGCATGCCTCTGTACTGAGGCTCATGGCAAGGAAATATCCTCTTGCTCATCTCCCGCGTTCTCCTTTGACCAGGTTCACAAACAACTAGAGGTATCATTATTCAATGTATGGTTAAACACTAGCGTTACAACCCTTGAAAGTAATATTGTAACTCAAAACGTTTCTTTTGGCAGATTTAAGATTTGATTTTGGAACCAGCCACCTTTAAAAAAAATCTTTCTTTATCTAGGCTATAAAAGATTGTTTGGAAGCTACATCTGAAACATGGACACCGTACCAAAAGGAAGATATTCTTAACCAGCTGCACTCGCTGACTGATATAATCCAGAACCAACAACATAATGGTAAAAGTGCTAAACAATAGACTGATGGTCGTAATGCATGGCAAATTTACGATGGCATTCTGGTATGCTTCAGGTGTGCGCCGTGTTGGCCAATACTCGTAGAGTACTGTAAGACACTCGTTTATGTCTTTATTATGTCTCACTAAACCGATGTTCCTTTTTTACAGAGCTACTGAGGTTACTTCCATCGAACTGTTCTGTTCCAGCAGTGCCCAAGGATGGAGGCCTTCTGTGCGTCTCGACTGAGAATAACATCTACTGTAAACCAATGTGCAATGCGGTAAACTCACTGTGCATGCACTGCTATAAAGCATTTTCATAAATCATATTTCGGGAAAACATACAGCGCAGATCCTATTCTACAAATTCAACCTTGCCACGTGTTCTCATTTGCTTTTAGAAAAAAAGCATCACGAAAATTCCAGCACAATTGTACTAAAGGTACATAGCATGCTGTTGTTTTAGCCCTTTTTGTCGCATCCAGATGCAAAAGTCAGCTTTTTACAAGCACTTTTATAAAATGTCATTTATCACAAGTGCGGTCTGATATATAAATAAAATGCATCTTTCTAAGCAACATATTCAACAAAAGTTAAATCCTCCAAAGGACATTGGATTCATTACAGCCATTGATTCATCAACACCTTCTAGTGGACAGCATTAGAGGTTTACACAAAGCTACAAAATCCAGGTCGATCCTACAATAACATGAAGTAAACATAATACGTTCTGTTCAATTCTGTCAAACAGGGTTATGATTTCTACATGATGAGAAGATCAAGAATATACGAGATATGCGGTTCTGCAACCCAACACAAATGGACAACACAGTACATAGGCGGCAGCATGCTGGCTGACTGCAGTAGTAAGTTCTAAATCCATTAACGTTTTTTCAGTTTGTTGCTGTACAAAACGAGGAAACAAAACTTCTAAAAAACATAAAGAACGTAATATGTTGATATGCTGTGTCCTTGCGGCCCTATTCTATCACTAACGCAGGAATATAAAAATACAGATGCATAACATGATGAAATGAGAACAACAATTTTACACGTATCTCTCTCCGCAGAGTCTCACATATCCGTGGCGGGCGCCCCGTCTGCCTTCTTTCCTGAGGGCAAGAACTGCCACAGGACAAAGATCGATGGACCTCTAATGGGGAATATCACAAACACCTTTCACTCAGAGCTTATTAAGGCGGGCATTACATCCTTTAAATCCTTCGGCCTTTACTGTGGCCAGAACAAGAACTAAAGGTGATGAGATGATGCACTGCCTTTACAAAAAGATCAATAATGATAAAACATCTGGCTTTAAAACAATATTTGACTTGAAAATTAGTATATACTTTTTAGCAAAGCGGAAAACTAGGAAAGAATACCACTATTTTGATATTTGATAATCACCAACGCACATTTAATAACAATGCACTGCTAAAGCAAAGTAATTTCTTTCCATAGAAACTATAGCTACTGTAGCGTATAGAATATGACAATCAGAGATCATTGAAGGTGTACACTATTCATCAGACCTATCCAGCATCACCGCCTGGCTGATGTGAATGGGAAGGTACGGATGCACTGTTCAGATGTAATACTCTTTAAATGACTGTGATTGTCTCTACCGTAATGAACAGCACTTTTAACACAACTCAAACTACATAAAGAACACTATCAAACATACATAAATCTAATTCTTTGAAACAAGATGGTATCAGTGTTTTTATTTAACGTACTGTTGCAAAGGCACAACTAGATGTCAGTGTTGTCCATATTTTAAACAGAGCTGGCACTACTGCCTCGTAAACATGGCGAACAGAATTAGTGACCAAGCTACAAGACATAAATGGTAAACAAGCACAGGCATTTTTCGTATAACATTCACAACACAAATCTTTGTCTAGAAAAAGTTAACCGACAATGCTCGTGTAGCTTAAGGAGCAATGGCAAATTCATAAAAATAAAAAAACGTTATTGCCAATGTAAAAGTGTGAGGAGCATGTTGAAAGTCCTCCGCCTGACTTTCAGGTGTGCAGTCTTAACATACAATGCCTTTCTGTGACAATTTCTGCAAAGAACAAACAAAAAAAAAAATCACACTCTTTAGTAACATCTTTAGTTATGTCTTATCTTTATGCAATCTAAAACGTATTCCTTTAAGCATGTGCCCACAACAAAGAGTCAACTCGAGAGGTCTGTTTGATCTATTTTGCTAAAAGGACATCCTCAGAGCATCAGCTATCCGCTTCTTAAGCCTGACGTCATGCACCACCATAATGTGGAAGATCACCTTCAGTTCCATTTCCAGATTTAACCGCTCTATCAGCTGCCACGGGGTGAACCTAGTATAGACTGATGCCATGATGTTAAACTGCAGAAAACCCCAAAAATTATTTATTACCATAAGGAAATTACAAATGGCCATTTTTTACAAATGATCAAATATCAATGTTGGATATATCATGAGCCTGGAGGCTGTAGTGTATGCTACGAGTTTATAAACATTTCATCTAAATGTGTGATATAAATAAACAAGGCTGTAAACAGCTAATATCATTCATTGAAATGAGTGAGGTTGGACCTGGAAACAGCATTACTTACATCAAGACTTAAGAAGCGGATAAGAATTGACGGAAAAGTAACTTTTGAAGTCAATACAAGACAGAACATGATTATCTGTGTTCACTTTGTTCAGAGTATTTAAACAGTACTGTACCAGTCGCAGGGACTGAATCTCAGAGCTGAGGGCATCTCGAAGATTCAGAAGCTCCTCCTCTTTGTATAACTCCAATTCTTTCTTCAGTCTAAATGGCACACAATGTATACACATTACAAAAATCTTAACAAGGCACTACTGAAATTTAGTGATCAAAGTTTGCACTGTCGACAGATCGTGCTTGCACATGCTCCCGAAATTTGACGCAGCACTGCTCTTCCACACCCATTCGCGTTGCGTTGAACAGTAGCTTACTGTCAACAAGCGTGCAATCGAAATTCATATAACGTTATTTTAATTCCATTTACGAGCAAACCTCTTCAGAAACTGTATAGGCATATAATCATGGGATAGTGTTTATCATGGGAAATGAGGGTACGGTGGAGAAAGTATGTTTGACAGCCTGATACACTTTTCTCACACATATCTCATTTGAGGATATAACATGCTGGATGTTTGTGGTTTTATGTTTATAAAAAAGTTATTTCAGGACAAGCATAGTTATGGTAAACATGGCAGATAAAAATTTCTATTTTTATAAGTATTCAGACAGGCCATGGTATTATTAATTTCAGCTGTTTGCTCCTACAATTTTACTGTTGTTTTACAAAGTAAAACTGTAAAATACTTTGAGACCTTGTCGTTGTGTACAATATTATACTGTGTTGTCCTTACTGAACAACAGTGTAAGCAAAACCAGACACTCAAAATGATTTCAAATCCCTAAACAAATCATCCAACAGAATAAAAGTCTGCAAAATCCATAAAACTTGACTACACAGAAATCCCTCGGGCGACTTACCAGAATTACCAGACTATGCATACTGACATAATTCAACAAGCACTGTTAAACATTAGCAATTTATACAATAAATATGAATAACCATTGGAAAAAAGAGTCAATTTTTCATATTCATTTTCAAGAGCTATCGAACATGTTTCTTTGAAGTCCCATTTGTGCTCGAGCTAAGGAGGTTTCCAGGGTACAACTAATAAAGTTAAATCAACTTTACCTAAATGTCTTCCTTATGCAAGAGTACACCGTTCACCTAAACTGACGTGTGATCAATGCCAAAAGATGAATACGAGGAAAACTGCCCCCCGTAGGGTAAGGGCATGCATTTAAGAATGATTCATGACTACACAAGAGATGAATGAATATATGTTGCTCTCCATCACAGTCCCAAATGCCTCATTCTTAGCACATCCTGTGGGCTCATGGAGTGTTTGCTATTAATGAGGAAGATTTGTGAGAGTCTGGTCTGTGCCTACACACTAACCCCATATATGATTAACACACCCCAGCGGAGGAGCTTCCTTCCTGAGACACGCCAGCTATTGATCCCTTCTATCATCATCCACTAGCTGGGCTTTGTTCTGGCGGTGTTTATCTGTTTATCAAACTCGGGACCGGACACAGCGAGCAACATATCAAACTCTTAATTAATTAAGATGGACCTAACACAGCATTCTATAAATGAAGTAGAGGGAAGACGAATGGGGGGGTTGAAACTTAGCTACAGCATTGGGAAAACAGATGACTCTGTTTTATCCTCACTTAGAGCAACTTCTAAATCTTAAGACGCAGGAGCGTTCACACTGACATAAGTTTAAATATTTGACATGTCAAATACTTGCTCACAATATGTCATGTCATGAATTTCTTACCGGATGCAGGTATTGTCTGTTAAGGGTTTCTCACGCACCATGAGTCTCTCTGCCTTCAAAAGCTCTGTCAGAGACACTGCCTTATTCAGATCTCCTTCAACATCTGATCATTACACACAAGAGTGAAGAACATTTTTGATGGCAAAGCTAAAACATCTTTTGTTTTGTGAGGATTTTTAGGTATACTATGCGTGTTTCAGAACCTGTAAGCTGCGATTTTACATCCTGAAGCTCAGTTTCTAGTAATCTCTTTTCGGCCTCCATGGAGCTCAAGCGAGGGTTGTTTTGTCTCAGCAACTCTATCTCTGAGAAACAGAAAGATTGACATAATGTAGCTTGCACTTGCTGATACTTACAAACAATATGCGCAACTAATGATAACTTTACGCCAGTCTTCTAAACTATTGTCTGTCAAATCGTATTGTTTATTAAAACCTGGGAAACAATAGTGCTGTTTCAGCAAATTGAACGTTGCCGATCTACAGCTGTTCAAACTTTAATTACATTTAGTCATTTAGCAGACGCTTTTATCCAAAGCGACTTACAATAGATTACAAAGCCTTTTTTTGGCTGCGGATTATAAAAGCTTGATACAATATTCATTTAATCATTGTTAAAACTAATCTTATAAGCGTTGCCTAATCTAAAGGCACAAAAGGGAAACTGCATACCTTTGTTTAGAGTTTCAGCTTCCTGCTCCAGACTTTGAATCTTAGATTGGGTTTGAGCAAGAAAAACATTTCTGTTTCCCATTAAATTGAATTGATTGTTGAAAGTTATCATTTCCTTTAAAAATTTATCTTGTTCCTCAACTGATTCACTTTTCAGTTTGTCCTGAATCACAAAACAAAAGAAATGCTACAATGTAGATTAGAAACAAATGCGTTGGTGAAACAGCAGTCTATGGAATAGAAAAGCTCTAACATCTGTATGCAACGTGGATGTATATACCAGTTTCTCTTTAAGATCTCTCTGCAGGCCCAGGAGCTCCGCTCTCTGTCTTTCGAGTTGCTCTTGCCGCTTTGTTATTAAATCAAATTGTAGCTTGGTTTCAGAAAGAAGCTGAGCCTACATTCGCAAATCAATCGTGAAATTTATCAGTATCATATTCAGATCCTTTACTATCAAAATTTCCTGCAACAAAGAGATCATGAGAACTCTGTCTTCGGGACAATGAACTATTCTAACAGACTGCACCAAGAAATTGCATCAACACATCATGTTGCTCATCCGACGGATCAGTGGTTCTCAGTGCTGTTTGTTGAGTAAAGTTTATGTCATTCTGTTTGTAGGTCATTCTGTAATTGGAATAGCATTGAGTTTTGAATTCAGGTCTCTGCTTCACTCCTTTTATCACGCCAGCGGAGTGTGAAAGACACCGAGCATCCTTCAGGTAATTACTCTTTGGCTTCAAAGAATGCAAGCAAATTACGTCTCATAATTACACTAGACGCACTGATCTGACCAAACAGATTGCGAGGGAAAATTAGACACGTCTTCCTTGACATTGGAAGCATCGAGTGGATTACCTAGGTCGACCAACAAGTCTGTTGTGAACGTTCTAAACTTGCTGTAATGGAAACTGTGGAAGAGATAAGCCCTCTGAAAGCAAACCTTTAAAGGTATCTCAACTAAAAGATGATCTGTTTAAGTCAATGACATATGGAGTAATCAGTATAAGATAGATCCATTTTCTTTAGCTTCCATGGCGATCGAAAAGATGACCTGAGAACATTTCCAAACAAGTAACTTTCGCGTAGCTCAGTAGATGGGTCATGAGATTGCACATACGTAGAGTGATTGTATAGTATAATATAATGTGCGCATAATATAATGTATGCATAAATGTAAAATTCATATAAAAATTATACATTTTTATACAAAAATTATACAAAAATATAAAGAGAACATAAAGGATTTTCTTAGGAAATATATCATATACTTTTTTATCCTCTACCTATAATATGTATATATAGATTGTATTGTTTTGCAGACAATAAGGGGCAACTTTTAGATTAACAAGATGTATGTTTGATCCACTGCTGTAGAAAGCCTATTAGTGATGTGTTGTTCACAAACAAGACGACTCCAAGAGCCGAATCTCGTCGGAGAGAAACGAATCTTTATCTGCAGGTAGTGACTGGATTTTATTTGGATGGGACACCCTGCATGGAAAGAGGGACTAGCATCTTATCATTATGTATAAGAGGGATGGGGAAAACACAGTCTAATATTAGTGTTGAGATTTTT
>CM065665.1:13391608-13424108 GCA_033220385.1 Triplophysa yarkandensis
TCAAGAATAAAATTCAATGAGGTTTTGATTTTCTCTTGTAGTCTATTTTAATTAACTTAATTATAAAGTCATTGAATTGTAAATCGAATTAAAAGCATAAGGATATTCCAAAGTCTTCCCATATATATATTTATATATATATATATATATATATATATATATATATATATATATATATATATATATATATATTCCTATATGAAGCTGGTGATCATAAAGGTGCACACACCAACAGATGGCGACCTTCACCAGCTTGAAATCACTCTTATTACCAAACACAGCCAAAAACTTAAACCTAAAATAATAATTTTGTTGTTTTGCTATATTTATTTTTTACAAAAATCATTTTGTAAAATATTTAACTGAGCAACTTTAAATAGAATCTCGTTTACATTGCTGTTTAATTAAGTGTGCAATAAATAACCTCTGTCCACCTTTTCTTATATAGCACCTTAAATATTTGTACATTTGTATATTTAGAACACCTATAGTTATCTTATAGCATCAGTATAAACTTATTATACCCTACAGTGCAATAACTGTGTGCAATAGATATTTCACATACAATGAAAAACCAGACAAGTTCACTTAACCCAAAAAATTGTTGAAACTGATTACATAAAAAAAATTAAATCAAGTTTACTAACTGTTTTTTGAACTATATGTCACTGCATAATGTTAAGTTGTTTTAACTTGGTATTTTGAGTGTACAGTATGGATTTATATTGGGTACAGATAACTTGAATGTTTTAATTACTTTTAAATATTTGCATTTCCACTATCAAATTGCTACATTTACGTAAATAATTTTTATTTTTTAATTACATTAATTGTAGACTAAATTGTCCTAAAATTATAATGCTATGTATTGCACCCTATAACGTATACAGTACACTAATTATTTATTTATTATATATATTTATTTATATATGTATAAAACATCTCACATTTTATTGCCACCACTGTGTGTTTTACTTAAATATTTATTTTCTTTGTTATTTGTCACTTGTCTTGTATCTTCTGCAACCAAGAAAAATTCCTCAAGTGTGTCAGCACACCTGACAATAAAGTTAATTCTGATTCTAAAACAGATAGTTGTTATATCTCAAAGGTGTTATTTCTTAAGAATGGGATTTTTGGGATGACATCAAAAGAAGTCCAGTGTGGCAGAAATGATGTTCCACCTTTTATTCCACAAAAGTTCTTCTCCTCCACAGTCACTCGATTCAGATCATTTGCCATAGAGGTCCATTCTGCATCAGCATCCAAAAGACATCACATCCCCATCCGAAGAGAAAAGCCAGGGAGAAATCCCTCATAAGAGACAGAAGAGTGTGGCTGGTGCAGAACCAGCATGTGTGGATGTGTAGTGTCGTCCTGTAGTTGTCTCTGCTGCTGAGAGCGCACTGAGACAGTCGCGCTCGCTTCTTTGGGTTACAGCGCAACTGAGCGTCACAGTTCCGTCGAGCGTCTCTCCTGAAGACCTGGAGTTTCTTCTGCTGCCTCCCGACTCGTTTTCACATGGTTTGCTTCATTGTCTTGATCTGAGAAACCAGACCAGATCTTCTAGGAACAGTTTTGGACCAGATTGTTTTTGCTTCATCGTCTTGATCTGAGAAACCAGACCAGATCTTCTAGGGACAGTTTTGGACCAGATTGTTTGCTCTTTTGTCTTGATCTGAGAAACCAGACTAGATCTTCAAGTGACAGTTTTGGACCAGATTGTTTATTTCATTGTCTTGATCTGAGAAACCAGACAAGATCTTCAAGGAACAGTTTTGGACCAGATTGTTTTTGCTTTATTGTCTTGATCTGAGAAACCAGACCAGATCTTCTAGGGACAGTTTTGGACCAGATTGTTTTTGCTCTTTTGTCTTGATCTGAGAAACCAGACCAGATCTTCTAGGGACAGTTTTGGACCAGATTGTTTATTTCATTGTCTTGATCTGAGAAACCAGACCAGATCTTCAAGGAACAGTTTTGGACCAGATTGTTTTTGCTTCATTGTCTTGATCTGAGAAACCAGACCAGATCTTCTAGGAACAGTTTTGGACCAGATTGTTTGCTCTTTTGTCTTGATCTGAGAAACCAGACCAGATCTTCTAGGGACAGTTTTGGACCAGATTGTTTTTGCTTCATTGTCTTGATCTGAGAAACCAGACCAGATCTTCAAGGAACAGTTTTGGACCAGATTGTTTGCTCTTTTGTCTTGATCTGAGAAACCAGACCAGATCTTCAAGTCACAGTTTTGGACCAGATTATTATTGCTTCATTATCTTGATTCGAGAAATCAGACTAGATCTTCAAGGAACGGTTTTTGGACCAGATTACGGGACATCTCTACACCCTGTGGATGTGAATTTTGAACCGAGATGCTTCAATGGACATGAATGAAGAAGGATTATTTTGCTCTTCTAAACAATAAATTCCTTGTTACAACAAACTTCATGGATAAAAACGCAATGATCGTGGCTGTGATTTACTTCATTTTACCTCTAATGGGTAAGTTGGAATTCAGTAATTGTTTGGTGTGATGTTTAAGATATTTACACGTTCTTATGTGAACTTATTTTATGAGTTAAACCCTGTTTTCCTTATTATATGAAGAGCATCCTGTTTTTCAGATATGCACACACTAAATTCAATAAACTTATTAAATCCTTTTTTATTAATAATAAGAAAAGCAGTTGTTTTTATGATACAGAATAGTTCCATGCTGCAGTTGCTGAAGATGCACACATCAGCCTGCTATGTAGAACATCATTCTGTCCATAATGGTCCATCATCTCCATTGTCTCCCAACACAGATGTGGTGTTAACCGGTGAGGAGTCTTTCTTTACTAATGGACACCGGCTGGACTGTGTCAAAGCAAACGAGCTGTGCTTGAAAGAACCGGGATGCAGCACAAAGTATCGGACTATGAGGCAGTGTGTAGCTGGAAGAGAGAGCAACTTCAGTATGGTGACCGGATTGGAAGCCAAGGATGAATGTCGACTTGCCTTGGACTCTCTAAAGCAGAGTCCTTTGTATAACTGCCGATGTAAAAGAGGCATGAAGAAAGAAAAGAACTGCCTGCGAATCTTCTGGGGAATCTATCAGCATTTACAAGGTGCGCAGACCTCTTCATGTTGATGCTGGGACCATAAAACATTCTTTATATTAAAAATGATATAATAACACATCTGCACTGTAATAATAACAACAACAGTGCATTAATAACAGTGTAATAACAACAGTGCATTAATAACAACAGTTCATTAATAACAGTGTAATAACAACAGTGTAATTACAACAGTGTATTAATAACAGTGTAATAACAACAGTGCATTAATAACATTGTTATAACAACAGTGCATTAATAACAACACTGTAATAACAACAGTGTAATAACAAAAGTATAATAACAACAGTGTAATTACAACAGTGTAATAACAACAGTGTAATAACAAAAGTATAATAACAACAGTGTAATTACAACAGTGTAATAACAACAGTGTAATAACAAAAGTATAATAACAACAGTGTAATAACAACAGTGTAATAACAACAGTGTAATAACAACAGTGTAATAACAACAGTGTAATTACAACAGTGTAATAACAACAGTGTACTAACAACAGTGTAATAACAACAGTGTAATAACAACAGTGCATTAATAACAGTGTAATAACAATAGTGTAATTACAACAGTGTAATAACAACAGTGCATTAATAACAGTGTAATAACAACAGTGCATTAATAACAGTGTAATAACAACAGTGCATTAATAACAGTGTAATAACAACAGTGCATTAATAACAGTGTAATAACAACAGTGCATTAATAACAGTGTAATAACAATAGTGTAATTACAACAGTGTAATAACAACAGTGCATTAATAACAGTGTAATAACAACAGTGCATTAATAACAGTGTAATAACAACAGTGCATTAATAACAGTGTAATAACAACAGTGCATTAATAACAGTGTAATAACAATAGTGTAATTACAACAGTGTAATAACAACAGTGCATTAATAACAGTGTAATAACAACAGTGCATTAATAACAGTGTAATAACAACAGTGCATTAATAACAGTGTAATAACAATAGTGTAATCACAAAAGTATAATAACAACAGTGTAATAACAACAGTGTAATAACAACAGTGTAATAACAACAGTGTAATAACAACAGTGTAATAACAACAGTGCACTGCTTTCCAACTTCAAACAGGATCACTAACTCTTCTGATCCCTATCTGAAGTGTGTCTCTTAAAGTTTTAGATGTGTGAGGTCTTCTCCTATTCTCTCTAATGCTTCATGTTAGTCTATAGATGTGTAAGTGTGCGCTGGGGCAGAACTGACCCCTATACCTAACCATCCAGAAACCTTCCCTGTACACAAGTCCATGACACAAACAGCAATTTCCTACAAACAGTCATGAACTTTAAAGCCCACATTTGAGTAGACCTAATGAGTTTTGGAAACTGTTTGAAAAGTAATGAATAAGTTGCAACATTTCATTGGTTTTTTGACACTTCCTTTGTTTCTGCAGGGAATGATTTACTTGAAGATTCTCCATACGAGCCTGTGAACAGCAGACTCTCGGATATATTTCGACTCGCCCCCATCTATTCAGGTAGAATGTGCAATTTTTTATCCGCTTTATTATAACGGCATATCAGTAAAAACAAAGTGTGGTCGTTTCAATGATGTGTGCATGTTGAAATGAACTTTAACACGGCGTTGTTATTTAGAATTTGTTTTTCGATTGTTCCTTCCTCTATCCCTTGTGATTGCATGCAATCTTCCTGCCTCTGATCTTCTGGATCTTGCATGGGGAGATATGGTTATGAACGTTCATGGTTAGTGCTCACTCAGACGTTATGGCATATTGCAATGCACTAGTTCGCTTTGGGTAGAAGGTTGATTGAAGGTATCGCCCGTGTGAAAGTGGGACTGCTGAAATGGTTTTATAAATGCCCCTCAGGTTATTGAGTCCAAACCTTCGTGAGGGTAGGAGGGGTGATGTGAATGTGGCCTGAGACTTGGATGCTGGCTTGGATCAAGCTCTAGGTGGCAATGTTGTTCCCTGGTTTACCACAAAGACTTGACAAGTGTAAAGATGCACTGTGAACGGTGTTCACAGCAGATGGTGACAGTGAAGGTTCAACAGCGGTAGATGAAGACAGAATGAACGTTTTTTTGTTCCTGAAAGTGAGAAAGGGAAGGAGGGGAGAACTTACTTTTCATTACAGTTGGAGTGAATCGGAAAGTAAACATCTCTTCTGTATGTTTATGGTATTTAACATGCTTAATGTTGTACTTCAACCATAAATATTTATCCTGTGGACTTAAACTCAGTGTCACTTAATCTGACACATTAAATAGGGGATATACAGTGTTATGTGGTATTTATGATGAAAACCATTTGATGTTTTTTCAGCAAGGAGTCATTTGAAATCTAGGACGTATAGGTTAACCACATGTCCGATGTTTAAAAACGCAAAACGGTAGGATTAACAAAGAAAGACCTTCAAGTCCTCAATGTTGCCGTCTCAGTTACTGTGTGAAATTGCGTCTTACAAGGTCTCACTTCCAGCTTTTATAGATGTGGAGGAAAAACATTTTTGCCGGAGTTACTACACAGAAGAAACTGAAACCCTCAAAACTAAATGTCACTGGTATGTCGTGTCAATCAAAATAATGTAAGTGAAGAACCAGAAAACATGGTTAGAGGTTCCCCTGGGAATCCATAGGGAGCTGGTAAACACCATAGTAATTAAAATAGCATGTTGCCCCCCCTCACTCTCTCTTCATGGCTGTGATAACACAGAGTTATGGCAGAGTGCTCTAAATCTGAGGGTGCTCTTTATTCCCCGTTGCAAAGCTCTTTACATTGATTGACGGCTGAGTTCCCCGGCTAAGAAACAGGCCAAGCGAGGAATCAGTTCACCACCTACATGAGGATTTATGACAGAGGCAGAGCAGACTACAGTCTGAGTGTCTTTAAGGAGCTCCAAAGATAACTCGTCCTTTTACTAGACTTGTATTTGTGTTTATTTGTGCTAGTTTGCATTTAATTTATTGAAAATAAGGGTTTCCGGAACATTATTTGCAATTACATGCAGCATAAAAGATATAAATATATAGAAGAATAAAAGTTGTTTTACATAATATATGTTTGCATCGTGTGCATAAATTCTTATTAATAAATGCAAACACATACACATGCATTTATAAATAAAGAGCTATTTTCCAAAAGCTACAAATTGTAGTTTTAATTGTTTTGAAATTTGTTTTTTTCTTAAACTCAAATATTTTGTTAATCTTCCATTTATCCTGTTTAAATGGTTTGTTGGCTTAGTTTGAACATGTTAAACACTGTTTTCTAAACGAAACAACAATATTTTTTATTAGAATTCCAAAGATATCTTTTTTTGTTATCAAAATGCAACAAATTCATCCAAAATATGTTGGTTTGTGTATTTAAAACAAAACTGCAACATATGACATCAGGGACTCATTATATAAATTAATATAATTCAAATAGATGCAAATGTTCAGACTGCGTTTTCTACAACCAGGTCTCACTTGCTCATCCAGGCCAATAAAATAGGTTTTACAGTTTAAAGCACTCGTTTTGAAAGATGGCACACAAACATATTCTTTTAGCATCGCCATGTTGGATTGCATTGAACAGATTCGGATTGGTCGACAGGACATAACACATTAAAGCTAAAAACAGATTTGGATTATAGCAATTTGGAAAGAAACTGCTTCTTGAAGTACATTTTAAACAAAAAATATAGAGATTTGGCATCAATCATTGATGGAGCAGAGAATAGGTTCAGTAAACAGCAATTAGCTTGACAAACTCTTTACTTTTCATGTGTCTTCATATACCTCTTCATATATATTTAGGATGTATTTAAATTTAATCTTTACAGATAGAACTGAAATTACAAATAGATATTAACAATTAATTTTTTTTCTTAAATTTATGCACGTATGAGTATGCATTTATGAATACAAGATGATCAACAGACATGCACTAGTGAATATTTTGAAACATTTATGCTAGATTCAATAAATCATGATTCATAATTTTGACCGCCATGATCCAAATATATAATTAATATTTTAAAAGTTTTTTTTATATCAAATATTTTCATTATATATTAAATATTAAAAAGTTTATACTTATAAAACATCCTTATCATAAAAAATTATTTTTATGTGCATCCCAATTAATCTCAACGTAATAAAAAACCTTTCGGCAAATAAACCTTAGAGGTAATTTTAAGTTTATATAAGCATAAACTGCTACAGACTGCTTAAGAACCGTTAGAAAATCCTTATCTAGCACCCTTTAAACTTTAAATGTATTATTTATATTATTTCAGCACAAGGGAACGCAGCATTTGGTTTTTGTAATAGCATACATTGTTGTGTTGAGTTTTATTTTCCCATGTGAAATGAACTCTTCCTCTGTTTTCCTGTTGAGTGTGCCGTTGGCTTCTACCTGTATCGATGTCTGTTCTCCACTCAATTACATGGCTATTGAATGCTTAAAGGCTTTCGCTCTCTCAAGCCAATAAAACATATATAAATAGGGGGATGCTAGGTCAAAGGTTCTGTAATGTTTTACTACATAAGCTGCTGCAGATGGAAAGGGTTGACAGTTTCTGTCTCCCTCTGCTTGCTTTTGTAGATGTACATCTTGGTTCTAAATGGACTAAAATGTAAACAAACCTGAATAGAACAGAGAACATAAACAGTGTTCGTGCTTGAATGAGATCCAGTATTCCTGAGAAGAATAAAAGGAAAGATGCATATGGATAAACTGTGCGACTTAAAGGTCAAGGTCACCCCAAAAATTTAAATGGTGTCATTTCAAGGTGTTTGACCTCTGCAGAACAGGAAAGAAGATATTTCAAAGAAAGTTGGTCGTTGAACAGCAGTACCACATATTGAATTTGATTTAATGGATCTGCGAGTAAAACGATACTTGTAACCAACATACATCAAAATATCTTCTTAGTATTGCGTGAAGAATGACATGTATACGATTTAAGTGATAAGGGATTAAATGATGACAGAATTTTAATCGGGTAAACTATCATTAAAGTCTGACATGATGTATGACATGATGTATTTTAAGAGACCTCGTCTTTCCATGGCGTGTTTATGCACGTTTATTTGACACACTCTCTTTATCTGATCCGAGTTGACTTTACATTACCTCCACATCATTAGGCTTTATGCTAGAAGAGACTCAAGAGAGCACACCAGAACAAGGTTTCCTCTCTTACTCCGGCCATCTCGCTGTCAGCCTGCATCTCAGCAGTATTCATTTCACCCATGTAAAGTTGAAGAGCAACTTGAACAATTTCAGAACTGCTGGAAATCACTAAAAGTCCTCATCGTGGTGATTTATGCTAGGTGAGGGTACATAAAAAATGCACAAGTTAGGGATAACAAGGCCCTGTTATTGTCATGGAGATGCATGGTGTAAAATTGAGCAGTTTGTTGATAAAGTCCTTGGTTATGTCAGCCAATTGTCATTTGGTGCTCAGTGGTTGTGTGGAACGAATGGGACCGGAGAAAGAATGTGACATAAAGTGTAATAGCCAGTCTGCCATGTTGCTTGAGTTGGCTGGACTGAAATTGCTTAAATGATGGGGTAGCCATGAAAAAAGAGGACGCCGCGCAATTTTGAAAAACACAGCTATGAATAACGATGACTTGTCATATAAATTTCGAACTTCTTGGGCGGTTTTTTGGAGCAACCGTCATTTTGGAGATGAAGAATCTAGTTGAAGAATGTCTATCCATGCGTGAAATACATATCGCTGATTTTTGCAGGCGTTAAATCACGCTTTGCACAATTTCAGGCCAGAAACATGCTTGTGTTCAGATGTAAATTATTGTTTTATTCTTTTGATGTTCCTTGTCTTCCGAATATACATAATGTTTTTTCTTGCTGGCTGGAGAGGAAAAAAACAATTTGTTTTGTATTAAGTCAATCACGTTAAAAGAATAGCAACATGAAAGAGTCATTTTACAAAACGGGTGCCTTTTGAATCTGCAAATGTGATAAGAAGCACAAGGCAAACAAGTGTCCTGTTTCCAAAGCTTGTTCATTTAAGTGTCTTTTAATAAATATATATATAATGAAATGTTGTTATTTTATTATTATTGTATTTTTTATAAATATTATATGATGATTTGTGTGGTTGAGTCAATTTGATTTACCAGCCCGCCAAACTACCTTGCTTTAAATGACATCATCTTTTTTGACATCATCTAAGCTTTGGTGCCACCAAGAAAATAAGTTCGGGCTTTCCTATACATTGAGCATTAGTTTTTTTTTTCATTTTTGGGAGGGTCCATCAAGCGTTAACCACCACCGTGTGATGCAAAATAGATTTTTTTGCATTAATAATGCAAAGAAACCGTATTAAAGATCTGGTGTATGAATGCCAGCTGAAGAACTTGAGAGATGGAAGATCTGCAGCCATATTGGGCTGAAATTTACTAACCCGTCACACACCACCCGCCACTTTTTACTATGACATGGAAATAACCCTGATTTGTGTTAAATTTCATTATGTGCCTGAGGTGGGAAAATGTGTTATTGTGGAGGATTAACATGTCTCGCAAGTTGACGTTGCTGTTTTTTTAAATCTGTTCTAAATTAAAATGTACAAAATTGCAAAGTGGAAATGGCACCCGTTCATAGAATGACTCATTATAGATTCCTGGGGTACAGGTGGGTTAGTTAAATCAGTGATGTTTATGCATTTTATTATGAATTTGACACTTATTGAAACAAAGTCAAGAATGAGCAGCAAAAAGTTACACATTTCGAAATGTTAACTGAGTTTGAAGACTCAATTTAGGCTTCCAACAATTATGGAAAGAAAATAATCAAATTAACAATTAATATACTGCATTCTGTTTTTGCACTTCTATTGATTTGAATCTATGTATTCAAATTTTTTTTACATTTATATGTTATTGATATTATTCTTATTAATCATTTATCTAATTACTAAATCACTTCCCAAAGGGATTGCGTTAAAAAGGGAATTGTGTTAAATAATTGTGATCTCAACAGAGGCTGTTTGATCAATTAATACATTTAAGATTTTTGTGTGCCAGTGTGTGCGTACGTTTGTTTTACACAAAATTTTGTGTATTATGACATATACATTTTTTTAGAGATATATATGTAAAAGGACATTGTTTGTAAACCCAAACCTTCATTCACCGTTGATAAATCGATTGAAACAGCCCTAACCTTTACTAGTTGGGGTTATAATTCTGTCCTAATCGAGCAGTCCTATCCCAAGCTTTAGGAAATGTGAGTCATATGACCTTCCAGGTTAGCTGTGCAACCCTCTGAAAATACCCATACTGACATGATTCTGCAGAGCTGTCAACACCTTTATTCGGCTTGTGCGAGAGCAGCATTTGGTTAATCAGCTCCCGACAGAGAACGTTACCATAAAAGAGTGCTGGCACCCTGTACAGAGACACAGTTTATATAAAATTATAACACTGTGCCAGATATAAAACATGTAAAGCGTGGTGTTTCCTATGTTGTTAATTACCAAGTACTTAGCGTCTACATTCGCATGCCACTTATAGTTTTGCTGTTTCCAAACAGCTTGTAGACGGCATTGCTCTCTGCTGTGCATTTACAGTATTTGATGCCTCTCATGACACAAAACAACGGAAATTCTTTCTTTACAACCGGAGTTGGTGAACAGCACTTGGTCGGCTCTTCTTATAATGCATACCCTTCGATGTAGGACACCATTGCCCACAGTAAAGTGGGCGCCACCACGGAAGGTTTGCGGAAGGTCCATTGTCCAGTACAAAAGCCTTAAATACAGGCGCTGCACTGTACGTTGACCATGGTTATGGCATGGTTATTGCTGTTTTTGATCAAGCACGCCAAGAAGAAAGAATCATATCACTTCCCAGCTCCCCTTTCTCTATTTTGGGGGTTTGTTCCGCGAAACTGTCATCTGTCCTCGTTGAACCAGCTGTGGCTTTGTGAAGCTTCCGCCATGAAAGCAAATCAATAGCAAGCCATAGTGAAATGGAAACTTGAAGCTGTGTGTATAAGAAAACATTGATTTAGATGATCTGCCTGGTTATGGTGAGTGTGTGAGGACATAAGAACGGTTCTAAAATTCTAAATTGAGGCACAAGTATATCCAAAACGTGAAAAGCAGATATATAAAGCAAACCCAACATAAATGTGACAACAAAACAGGGGGTTAAAAACTAAGAAAGTAAATATAATCGAGACCGGGAGGAAAATGGAAAGGCAATCAGAACTAATGATATCAGAAATATTGTATAACAGTATATAAGAATAATACTTTAGTCCCTTAAAACTATTTTTTAAACATCAAATATCACATTTATTAAAAGGATTTGGAAAAATATTGTTATGTTACAATAAAAAATCTGTATAATATAACAAAAAAATTGTAAAATGTATAATATAATAAAAATAAATAAATATGTAACAGCTTCATAAAGTACAGTATAAGGAAAACCATGATCATGCAAAGCTCCCCCTTAATCTCATTGACGCCTCCACTTAATCTCATTTAACTGCTAAAACTGAAAGTGAAACTGGAAGCTGACACAGCAGTGCATGGATCATTTCAAATGCAATGTATGTGTTGTCCTCTCATACATATGGCTGGAACTGATCTCTTGGGTCAAATCAATGGATGTGATTGGTTACAGGTATATGGTATTAATAACTGGGTTTTAAACCAGTCTTTGGAACACTTCCGGTGAAAATAGACAGCAATGTTCTCAAATGATACATTTGGGCATGCTTTGTTGTAGGGCATATTAGATTTTATTACAGGGGTCTTTAAAGTAAAAGTTTATGTTTTCTATTTGGCTCACTCTAAAGTACAATTATATATATATATATAACATAGAAAGCCTGATAAACTGTATAAGTGTTAATGTGTACAACAGTCATTTGTCAGAAATAATTGATCACTTAATGCCACAGTTGACCAAAGTTTTCCAGAGAGACAAATTTAAGGTGAAGTGAGGGAAGTGCTGAGAACATTTAAGGCCTTTGATGTTGGACTCAGAATCTCTTCAGGGAAATGTTAGAAGAGCAACATTACAGCGGGGTGTGAAGACTATGCGGTCTGGAACTCATCACAACGAATCCACCATCTGTCTTTCTGCATCCTGAGGGTCATGTGTTCTTCAGAAGGTTAGGGGAGATGGTGAGGGAAAAGCGGGAACCCGAAGAAAGTGATTGATACCTATTGACCCTGACTGGGTCACACATATGAAATAAGAGATGATGTGTAGATCAACAGATCCGGATGTTTTATCAAATGTACCAATGTTCATTCTTTTTTGTCGAAAATTTAACAAGAGTGTGTTTTGAGTTATGCAATACCTCACCCCTCATTCAAAATGGAAAAGGGAGGACATCAAGCTACAAAAGTATGTGAAAAATTGTTTTTAGTGTTATGGCCGTCCCTATTCACTCATCATTTATTCATGCTGCTTGTTGGCCATCCTTCATAACACAATGCAGAGAAATCAAACACACTGGCTGATTAAAACGAGAGAAACAAACAGCGCTTAATCGTGGATGGTTTTGTTGAAATGTTATTGTAACTGAAATATGTCTGCGTGTGTACGTGCGCAAGGATGCAATGAAAGACATTTACGCTATTACAGAGGCATACTAGACTACAAACATGCCAGAAGCTGATTTTCCTGCCCGCAGTCTAATAGTGTAATCTAACATAAAACGCCAGCCGGGCACGCTCTCCGAGCGCTGGCACGCCACCCCACGCTGTCCAAAAATCATTTAGTCAGAGGTGACCAGAGATAAGTCCTGCTGTGCTCTTTATGATTGGATTGAGAAGTGTGAGAGTGATTCATCATTGTTAATAGACATCACTGACAGCTGGAATCGGCAGGGGCGATGCGTGTGCCAGTTCTTGCCTAAGCCAGTCGCCACAGATGCAGGCAAATTTGCACAATTACTACGGCAACAAGTGCCAGTCAGAAGGTGGTAGATGGGGTTTCTGAATCATTTTTCTGTTTTTTGGAAGAATTGAAATAGCACATTGTAATTTGATCATTGTCTTATGGGACGAATAATGTTTTAACAATGCATAAAAGCATAGATATAACAATGTAGATTATACTACACCGTATAAAGGAGTTTAAAAGGTCATAGTTATAAGGTTTTGAGTTATACCACTGGTGAAGGAATTCGGTTGTTTCAATTTTTAAGTTTAGAATTATTCACAGAATAAAGTCAATTCAAGGTATCTGCTTGCACAATCTCACTAGGACCCCAACTACGCAATGAAAGATTTGGCAAAGCATTTTGGAAGGAGAAGTAATGGCTTGGCATGACATAAAACAAGTAGTGATAAAAAAAAGACACTTGGAAATTTGAAGAAGCAGGAAACACAAGTACATGATTTTCATCTCAGCATGACTTTGACTCATCTAATCATGCCTCTGTTTCGTGACCTCCAATTGGACTAGACACTCATGCGCTGTGCTTCATCTCAGAACATCTTGCTATTTTATTTTCTATGTTCGTCTTATCACAGCTGCTCCCCACGATTATTCAAGGGGAAAAAAGCATCTACCGTCATATCCAGCTGTTCCTTGCTGTGTTCCGGTTGTACACGCTATCAAACCCTTCCATTCAAATAAAATGTGCTCCATCATTTCATGTTATAGACATATATGTAGAGACATATGTTTAAAGGAATCGTACACTCCAAATGAATTTTTCTGTCATTTATTAAACCCTCAATTTGTTTGTTGTACATATCTTTTGTTTGGTTGAACACAAAGGGAGAGATTTAGAAAAATGCATAGAAACAAATAGTACTACTATTTTAATTTTCTTGCCAATGGTGCCACAAAAATGTCTGTTTCTTGCATCTTCATAAATATCTTCTTCTGTATAAAGAAATTCATAATTGTTTGGAACTTGAGGGAAAGTAATTCATGATTGGGTGGAGTGTACCTTTAAATTACAAAGTCCTTTAATAGAAACACACATTTTTGTGTTTGTGTATTTACGTTAAATCTTACAAGAAGGAGTTATATTTATCTCGTTGAAGATAAATCAATACTGATGGGCATCAAATGATGAACGTCGTCTGATTTGCTCAGACACCTCACTTGCTCTGAGACTTTTTCCAAACATAAATTATATTGTAACTGTCTAGTAAGTTGTCAAGTCAAATTTCAGAGTTTAGGGTACCCGTAAGCTGTCCATGTTACGTTTATTTCAGGACTTATGCATCTATACATGAGGAACTTATTCAATTATATTTGTTTTATGTTTTCATGCCCCTAATTCATGCTAGAAAACATAAATTGTCAGTGTTTTGGTTGCTGGACGTCCTGTTGTTTTGCCCTTTCTGGTTCTTGTTATGTTTAGAACTATACTCCCACAATTCTCTTTGGTGTCAACTTCACACCTCTTCATACTAATTCCCTTCTTTTCAACCTAATGTTTGTAATATTTTGCTTGAAACTTATCTTTTTGGTTTTCTACATGCTGTGTTTAGGTCTGTTCCTAGTTGCTAATTTGTTTTCAGCATGGTATTTAACCTTCGTCCGTCCCTCCATCCACCCAAGTGCAAGGTTAACCATGTCTTTGAATACCAACATTTCCTAGTATGATACTGTAGCAAATGTCCAAGTAACAATATATACTGTCCAAAAAAATTGCCAAAATGTATACCCTTTGACACTGGGGAAAAACCCTTTCAAAAACTACACATTTGAAAATAAAAGGCTTATATTGTCACATAAAATTTTCATACAAGTATTAGTATTAAAAAGACAAACATACTGGTATCTAATGTATAAATAAACTGTAAATAATTTTCTTTGGGCTTAGTGAATATCACAAAAATATACAGTTATAATGACTTAATAATTTTTTTAAAAAACATTATATAGATGTTCTTCAGTAAAACATTAGAATAATAGATTGAAAATCCAACAGTCAGAATTTCTCTAAAATAATTTTTTTTTAATATATATACACCAATATTTTTTGTGAATTCTATTTTGAATATTTGAGTTTACAGATTTTTTGTTTTTTACTTTTACTTGCATATACAAAAAATGTAAAAGGCTTATTTCATAAATTTTGACGCTTTAAAATTGAGTCTTTTTTGTGTAAATTATTTCACGTAAAAAACAATTACGTTTTTTTTGAGTCTATCTGTACCTAATAGCACATATTACAACCTAATTGAAAGGGTATTAAATCAGTGACAAAAAGGCACACATCTACAATTTTTTAACAACATTACATGTAAAATCTTTCGACTGCAGATATAATCACATGTGAACAGAATCCTTTTTTACAATCAATGAAAGCCATAAAATCATTCATGACATCATCTTCCTAATATTAATTTGCACCAGAATTCTCCCCTTTAAATAAATGTAATCAGGCTGGTATAAGTGAAAGCTACTAAGTAAATTGAGTCTTTTTACAGAAGGAGGGAATAATGGCGGTCCCTGGAGCGGTCCCTTCACCATGGCCCCAGAGAGTGGGCCTGAGAGCAGGTCAAAGCCGATTAAACCTCAAGACGCCAGTAGAAACAGGAGGTCACAGCCAAACTTGGCTGCTCTGGGTAAATACGTTACTTATGTTTCACTAACAGCTACCAATGTGATATCGACAAGAAAAACAAACATGTTTTGGTTTGTTTAGATGAAATATACAGTACGTAATCCACTCGAGTGCTCTGGGTAAATGTACAGTAGTTGTGGACAGAAATAGCAAATAATGTAAACAGTAATAACTACATATTATAAAAAAATGTCATATTCATTTGGTCAAATGTTTTGGGGCACTTGAATGAAGTGTTTCTTATTGTTTACAAGGTGTATGCCTACATTTCTGACATTAGTTTGATAGACAGAAATAATTTTGCAAACATGAAAAAGTTTGCAAAACCTACATTTTTCTTAATATAAAATATATTTTTTAAATGGAAGATATAAATGGAAGATATTCAGTGGACTGAATATAAAATGTTATATTTGTTATACATATATACTGCATGTTGTATTCAGTCAAAGTCATCCAAAAATGAAAGTTTTGGTCATGATGAAATCATTTTTATATTTGTTAAATCATATTTTGTGTAGATACACTATATACAGTATATATGCATTACAAATCTTCACTTACAATTTACTTTTCGATTATTTTAGTATTTTAGTTTCCCCAATTCATATTGTTGCATTTCATAACTTTAACAATTTATCATTATTATAAAATGTGAAGAAAATGAATGCATAAGTGAGTGAGTGTCCCAAAACTTGTGACCAGGTTTGTAGGGCAATGTTTACCCATCAACAAGTCCATCTAGTCTTTTAAAAAAAGGATGAAAGTCATTGTTTTATTGTGATGAATTCTAAAAAAAAACCTTTACGCAGAAATAGTTTGTTAGATAAGATCAAATGTTTGATGTACGGATACTGTCTCCCGAAATATTATCCAGAACTCTTCCTTTTATTCTCAATAGTAAAGACAGACCTCTCATCTTTGGGGAGGATCAGCGCTTTATCTCAGTTTTGGAGTAAACAAAGCTGTAAAATATAAAATAGAATATAAAGTACAGATTAAAAGGCTGCAGTTTTGGCTCTGCATTGGTACATGATGAATAATTTAAGCAGCTGCTATATTGTGTGTGCTGCATTTTCCCTCTTGTCCCGCTGAAACAAGTGGCCCTCATTCCCCGGGCTTCAGATGCTGCTTTGTGAATACCGCAGCTGACTGATTCATTTCCTCACTGTCAACATTTGAAGAAATACGACGGATAAGTGTTACCTTTAGAAGCTCTGAACGCCTTGTATCCGTCGACTCTAAACAAATGGAAAACTCGAGACCTGCAAATTATATGATCTGTTTGCAAAAGCACGAGAGGTGGGTTTGTTATTGGCAAGCTGTACACTTTAAAGGTTATGGAAAACAAAATATGGAAATGTCTTGAAAGTCTACGGGGTTTGTTATTAAACCAACGTGAAAGCAACTCGAGTACTCGAATATGGAGGCGTTACTCGAATTCTGTCTGGAATAAAAACATTTTCTTTTCAAGGATGAATATGAAAAGAAATTTTGAATTAATATGCTGTTGTGAAATGCGCACGTATGTGGGAACAAATAAGTATGCATAGATTAACCTTTTCCCCTTTAATCTTGATGTGACCCTCGGGTTCTAAACATTATTTTATCTCTGTTTGCATCTGAACTCCATCTGTGATTACTGGTCCACGATAAAGAGAGTTATCATCTTTAACATAAAGATTTCCTTGAACTCCGGTTCTCGGACGACAAGTCACGAAAGTAAAGGGATTCACATCATGTTTCCCCGTCGCAGGTGATGATACAGTAACTGAAAGCTGAGTTGACCAATAACAGTAAACCACTTGACCAAACCAAGTACACTTAAAGAGTGAGTGTATTTAAGACTGGAGAAAACACAATAATAATAACCAACAATGTGATATTTGAAGATTTATTATGATAAAATGAATAATAGTTTTATCCGCAAACAAGCGACTCTTTAATCAGTATCTAGTTTAAATAGTCAATGCTTAAACAAGAAAATCTTTACAGCACCACCTGTACAAAATGTCATGAAAAGGTTTAAAATTATTACGAATATTTTCGTGTCAATCTAAGATTCTTCTATCTCTAAATGTTTTTAAAACACGATGTATCATTGTATCATTTTAGATACATTGTTGTACCCTAAGGACCAATTGGATGTTCTTCAAGGTACAATTATATTTTTTGTAACCCTCATATTTAATAGGTACACAATAGCTCCTTAGGGTACAATAATGTACCCATAAAAAGGTACAGCATATAATGGTTTGTGTATTGATAAAAATACGAAAAAGAAGCTTAAAGGGTTTAAACCTTCTTTCTGACATGCAGATATATGTCTTGATATACTTTCACTTTTCTTTATGCAATTGGACCAGGACCATTGTGTTTTTGTTTGTGCCACTGGGCATAAACTTAAACATGTCTTGCATGTTGTAATACTGTTTTCCCTTTTTTTGATGGTTTCAAGACCGGTCAAGACTGTTGGAATTACACCGAATGCTGGTGCATTCTTTGATTTATGTCTTGGCATCTTCCCTGTCTTATCTTGGTCTTGGTTAGGTGTTCCTGACAACAACGCTCATATGCACATCCACTTTAGAAATGAATTTGATTTGATTTAATCTTCTTATCCTTGTTTTGTATTCTAATCTCTCTACTAATTTAAAACCCTTAAATATTTGGATTATTTTTTTACACTTGCTGAAAAATGAAGCCCTGGAAAATGCAGTGAAAAAGTCAGCGTACTTGTGCTTCCGATCGCTTTCTTTCGCTTTTCCTATTCATCCATCGTCTGTTCTGGTTTTTAAAGTTTACCCTCAACGATGGTTTATGTGCATGATTTCATACTCGGTTTCTCAGCGGATTCTCACAGAGCTCTGTATATCAATATTTAACACTTACCCAAATACATTAGCATTCGGAGCCTCCAGACAGGGGCCAAGCAAACACTCAGACCGGGTTGGATAATATTAATGTTTTTATTGAGAACAGTGGAATAGAAATCAAATCCCACTCATTTGCATAACAGACAGTGCTGTTCAGACATCGGTGAATGTGTTCAGCCCTCCGTGAACATTCCAAGCTGTTTACAGCCCGGCCGGGAAGGGGATTGTTTAGCCATGTGGGCCTTCTCCTCCACGCTCAGCGCCTTTCATGTGCTGTTGATTTAGTTCCTGGCCGTTTGCGATCGGCACTTAGAGGTAGGATGAAAGCATGAAGCAGGTCAGCGAGCGCTCCGCGAAAAAGCCCCGTGGACTTGCACGGGCCAGGCCCAGTCATGCATACATAATCACAGCCACTCGACAGGTGACTCCGGATAAAATAAAGACAGGTAACAAAAGAAATCGCAGGCTATTCCCGGAGACCTTGAAATCACGTTCCAGTTTTAGAGCTTTAAGGGGATCCAAGCTGGCATAGCAGCTGGCCTACAGGGAAGCACAAGTGGAGTAATGAAAGTATGCAGTGAGCATTGGAGAGCGAGAGAGAGAGAGAGAGAGAGAGAGAGAGAGAGAGAGAGAGAGAGAGAGAGAGCGAGCTCTCATCGGCATCACTTAGAAGGGCCAACAAATTACCGGCCTACTATAATTCCCATTCTTTCTCTGGATGGCAGTTGTCAATTGTCACAACGGCGATAAAATTGATCATGTCTTTTCTTTCAAATTAAAAGACTGTGTTTGCCCTGCAGGCCTGCTGAGCTGAATAAGACCCATTACTCTGAAATGAGGGCTGTCTGGATAGAGTTTATATGTCAGTCGTGACGGAGAAAAAGTGATGATGGATTTTGGCCCCGTTTGTTTAGTTGTGACTCTGCAAACAAATATTGCACGGCATGAAATCACTCTCTTAACCATATGTTTCTTATCTAAACATCATTATAGGAAACGACGAACATAAAATGTACTTGTGAATGCTTTATAAGGTAACATGATTTTAAATTAGGGTGGTTTGATTTCATTTTTAGATCTTCTATGTGTAACAATGTGGCGGATGTGTGTGTAAATGTAATATAAAATAGATAGTAGGGCTGGGTGGTGTGAAGGTATGTAGCGATACCTCGGAATGAAATGTGTATCGTGTTTTTATTTATTTATTTCGTGTATACAGTTTAATGCACATAAGTGGGTGCTGCCAACTCATGTTGAGCATGAAGCTGAGAAAGACTACTTTCAACAAAAATGTGTTTACACATTTATATTTTCATTTACATTTTTTCTTTCCATGTTACTTGTATAGTTTATAAGTGTGAGAAGATGTTACGGGAGAAAAGTTTATAATATTTAGGTCTGTCCCCTTAAAACTGTAAAATTTGTTGTTCATCTTAAGTCATATTTTGTTTACTGAATTTATTACTGATTAAATAAATGAGAAAAAATCTGATTGGATCAAGTCCATTGTTTATAAAAATATTCAAGTTTACTCATCACATAAAGCCCCTTTTAGCTTTATAGGAATAAGTACCTTGATAAAAACTGCATTGTCAAATAAAATGTATCATACCTTGAGATAAAATGTTGGTCATAGTGCCCATCCCTAATAATATATAGCCATATTTCTACAGTACCCCTCGAGAGCAGTTCGATATTTTCTCTTCTTTAGGAATAAAGCAAAAATATGGAAACATATTTGTCCTGTGCCAGCCGTCCTAGTGTTTCAGAAGCGATAAGGGGTGGACTGAAATGTTGTTTTCAGTTGACAACCTCGCCACTTTGTGCTGCTGGTTTTAACGAACTGGACCTTTAATTAATAAAAAGTTAAACTTCAATGTAATTTAATTTTCTGTCACATATTTTTATTTTTTTTGTCATGTAGCTTTGCGTTTTAAAAACATTTAGATTAATACCTATATTTATTTTAACACTAAAGTTGGATTTTAGACATTAGAGTTTAAAAATTCCACACATGCGTCTAATTATTTTTTCACGTCAACTCTTTTTATTGTACCAAACGAAAGAAAATAATTATGTTTTACCATCAAATGATTTCTCGTTCTCCCAGTCTGCTAACTTGCATTTTTCTTATTCTCTCTGTGCAATATAACGCTGTCTACCCATTTGTAACACACTTTTCCTAAAATTTTTTTTAGAGTTGCTATCCAATAGAAAAATGTTTCATACACATAACAAAGAATTTCTTTTAAACTGTCATTTCTGAGAGGCCGGCTTCAGCAGATCCTGCTGTCCCGGATGGAAATGGTTCGACACTGGTGACTACACTGTGCCTGCTGCCCACAGCGCTGGCACTGGTTTTCACAGCTTGTACCTTATACATTAATTACCAAGTTTGATTCATGGAAACCTGAGAAGTCAGGCGCATGAGAGAGAGGTACAGTAGCGAAAGAACAAGGCAGAGATAGGGATTGTGTATACAGGAAGTGGGTGATAATAGGACTTGTCTGGTGTGCGTTTATTCATGTGTTTGTGTGCTGTTCTTCAAGTAAGCAAAAGCAGAATTTTGGAGCGTGTGCGAAGTGAGAGTGCAGGGGGTCTGAGATGTGACGACCATAAGCTAAAAGAAGACATCTGTGTTAGTGCATGATTTCATTATCTGATATAACATAACGATTGTACGGACGGAAAATCTGCATTTGTTTATTCCTCCTCATGTGGTTCCGAACCCAAATTATGTTTGTCTTAATGTTTTGGCAGGGTAACGTTTTTTTTATATAATGGGAATGGAAGGGGCAGCTGTGGTCACCATTCGCATTAATTGGATTACATTCAATTTAGTCGAAGCACATTTTTGTTTGAAAACTGAACAGAAAACATAAAACAGTGCCCGACATCTCCTAGTATGCAAGCCTTGGGCAACAATGGAAACGAAAAACCTCCCTAATATGTTTCAGCATATGAGGGCGAACCCTTGGGACGATCCCAGACCCAGGGAAACTGTCTGACCGGAGGTCGCCTTAACCGAAAATGTTTTGTTATTTTGTGTATTGTATTCACTTCATACTTCAGGAACATCATATTATAACTCAATATGATGTGTACCATTTGGGCACAAGAAAAATAATATCTATAATAAAACAGATTAATACTAAGGTCCATTTGTAGATGAATTCCCACAATAAGAGATCAAATGTAACACGGTACTACAACAACATGAGTCAGAGTTTGGAGTAAGAAACGAGGAATTCCGATTGTTGGCTGTTGAAGAAAATGATTGACAGGACAATTCGAGTGCCCCGAATGCAAAACCAAAGTATCTGTTGTCAATAAGACATTGCAGAAGTAATCTTTTTAGGGAGGATGAAAAATGGCAAATGCAACAACTTCAGCTTACATGTGCATTAAAGAACACAATACATATGTTTACGCCGGTTGGAACAACGTAAGTGTGAATAAATGTTATTGGATGAACTATACATTGTGTCTATGCTTTATGCCTTTGCTTGTATTGTGGATGCTAAAGCACACAAGCGTCCTGTTCCTCTACCCGTGTGTTTTATGGCTCAGAACACGGAGGCCTGTTCATTTAAATCATTTATGGCCACACACACACGGGTGTTCAATAGACTGCATACTTGCCGCTCTGCTGACCGAATGACGAGCAGAGCAATTTTCCTCAAACGGCTCCCCGTGGGCAATGAATGCTGCCATGCAGGAGCTTGTGGCTTTTAACCGCAATCCCCGTACCGTGGGTGCACTAAGGCGCCGGCCCCATACGTGCGCACAAAGTACAGCAACACGCGCCGCTCACCCTCCTTTTGACCATCATCACATGTGGTTGAACCATCGACGGGCGAGACACAAAAACAAAAAACCAATAGTGCCAGTTTTGCTTGCGCACCCCCTCTAATTCTCTTTCCCTTCTTGGGTAGGTGAGTCATTCGAGCAGTATTGTGGGCCAAATCCCCACGGTGAGATGAGGAGGGATTTACCGGACTGCTTATGAGAGAATGGCACAAGACGTTGTGCTTGAGTTTGAGATTTACATGCAGGGAAGAGAGTTGCGCAGGAAACAGCGGGGTCTGAAATGTAGTGATGACTTCGAAATGCCCCAGCAGGTTAAGCACAGCGGAGGCGCAGTTTAATATTCATAATGGCAAATACCAGCCTGGTGGCTTAATAACTCTGTTGTTATTACTGATTTTACCCCTCACTTGCTTTTATGAGTACATCTCTGTTGTTTCTCTGCTTGGTCGGACCTAATTGCTTTCAAAGTTTTCGGAACGTAAAAGTCTTAATTGTATGTGTACCCTTACATGATCGATAGACAGTCTAAAAGTTGTGAACAGTCATTTCTTATGTGGAATCGTTTAGTAGCCCTGAAGTCAAATTTCAGTTCAGACTTCTATTAAATGGGCACAAAACCCAACGGAGACGAGCTGTTTTTAGCATTTTTCGAAATATCTTCTTGGATTCCGTGAAAGAAAGTCATACAGGAGTCAAGAGGGAGAATTTAAGGGTGTACTATTCCTTCAACAAAGACCCTCATATAAGAGAAATAATCTGGATTTGTTTTCTAAATGATCACCAAATCTTTAACAGCTGTCGTTTTTCTACACACATTCGGCTTGAATGGTTTCGAACAATGTGTGTTTTGATTAAACGCACTTTCTCACCTCAGATTGAGTTTTATGGGTACAGTGGTCCATATGCCGTCTCATTTGACACCGGCGAGGGTTACATGGATGAGAGTAATCGGAAAAGTCTGTAGTGGAGCACGGCCGTAGAAAGGCCCCGTGAGTGTGAATCGGGGAATGAAAGTATGAGCTCGAGTTTCAGGGGAGACCGTATCAGACGTGGCACCTGTTCTCCCCTCTGACCCAGCTCGGCTTGAATGTGGAGGGGGGTCATGTGTCTATTCACCATCTGCTGGGGGCTTAACTCACTAAAACACTAGCGCCCAAAAGTAAACACTGGGTGTACAATAACAAATGTTGTGCCATGGTTTCTAGATAATTTAATTCTACAAATATTAGATGGAGGTCATATTTAATTTCGGGCATTAGGATGTAGTCTCAAATGGCATGGATGCTGGTTTTGTGACATGTTTAAGGTCCAAGGTTAAAGGAGTAGTTCATCCCAAAATTAAAATTGTGTCATCACTTACTAACCCACTTGTCATTTCGAACCTGTATGCCTTTCTTTCTTCAGCAGAACATAAAAAAAAGATTTTGCGACAAAAGAAAGTCGTAGTCCCTATATATAGAGAGAGAGAGATTCTGAATCTGAGATCTGAATCTGAATCTGAAGTCAATGGGGACTAATGACGAAATCTTTCAAAATATCTTCTTTTGTGTTCTGTAGAAGAAAGTCATACGGGTTTGATTTGACAAGAGGATGAGTACGTAGGACGAGTAGGGTCACGAAAACGATTAGACTCATAATAGCGGCACACTTTGTATGCGTGAACACAACATTTCTATACTCCACTTGACGAGACCACCTGCTGATTTTGAGGAACAATTGAGGACTATTGCGAGAACAGGGTGACTAACTGACGGGAAAATGTCATCGGAGCCGGTTTCCGTCGCCGTGTTAGGTGGCATGATGGATGTTGAGAGCCCATTAGCAGATGAGAGATTGTGAGCAAGAGAGAAATCAGTTTGGAGGTGAGACTTAATGTGGAACCGAGCTGCAGGGACTGATAACCGGCCGTCTGCTGAGGGGTTTGTTGTTACACTGAAATTAGAATGAGATGAGTTGTCGTGAGAAGGAGTTTAACTGTGGGTGTTCAGCCGGTCGATTCAGTTCACTAAAGTGCCGGCGTGTAATCTTTTCAAGGGAACATGCATCATACCAACCAGGCTCTTTGCATTTGTCCTGCTGGTTTGTTTGCCTGTCTTTTGAGTCTTTTCTGTTCTCTCATCACAAGTCACACTGAAATCCTCTGCTGTCCTTCAGCTCTTTATGCACCTGGATGTTGGTCGATAGGGAACAAAGATGAATTTCCCGGTGAGCTGTTTTGGAGTAAAAGATCTACAAATGCAACAGATGCCGGATTATTCCCTATGGTTTGGGCTTGCACAATTTCCCGGTCATGAACATCATTATTCAATTATAAAACGTTATACCATGATATCTACATTTTCTTAAAAATATCCTCGTTTTTGCGTCAACATTTTTTTCTATGAATCACAGTCCAAATCCGGGTGTAGGGATGGATGCAAAGCTGGTCCTTAGCACGGGGGATAAAGAGGAAACACTTAAGGAATGTTATTTTTCAATTCCAGATTTTTCCAAAAGATTAGCAATGTTAAGACTTACACAATGAGGTTTAAATAAATGTTCAATGATCATTTAAAGTTTTTGATATTATTTATTATTGTGAATTGATTCAGCAAAATCACAAACTAAAACATGCCTGCGAATCCACTTGCTGCTGCCCACTTTTAAGGAATTATGACACAACAATTATTAAAATGATCCAAATAAAAATGTGACTAATTTGTATCACTTTGTATGTTTTTATCAATACATTTTAGTAGCTTTCAATGCCAGTAACGTCAGAGTTAAGGGTGGAGCTTCAGTAAAACTAAAAAACTATTTTTTTACCATTCTTAACATACAAATTCCTACAAATCTCGCACAATCATTCAAGTTGTAACAATGCACTGAACTTTGGTATTTATTTAAAGCTTAAAATTAATTGATTTATGTCTCTTCATTCATCATATGCATTACTGAGGACCATTTTGACAAAATAATTTTTGGAAATATTTCGGGCAAATATTGTCCTAACAAACTAATAATCCAAAGATTTTTTATTTAGCTTTAAAATTATGTGTTAATCACAATTAAATCAATTTGGCTCTGCCAAAAACGCGAGGCATAAGCATAAGCAGCTTTTTGTCAATAGTCAAAGGCTGGAGAAATAATATATCTTGACCTGAAACAGAACTCTTCATTGCCACTTAAGAACAAAGCGTTCATTTATCGTGTCTCACAAGCATCCCTGAATATTTTTTAGTGTCGCACACACAGATGTCACCTGTAGGAAATATGACCTGATCGCTTTTAGCATCGGATAATGTAGGAACAGGCCACACTGCTCTGATAAATAAAAAAATGCACAAAAACATCATCATAAACACATTCGTGATACATTTTTAAATTTTGTTGTGTGTTTAGTTCTCTCTCTTTCCTTCCTCTACTCATGCCTAAAGACACACAAACAACGGAAGATAGGAACATTGATCTTAACCAGCACGCTGTATTTCAGTTGTCAGGGACACGGAGAAGAAGTTGTGCTCGAGAGAAGTTATGTATGTTATTAAGGGGACGGCCTTGCCGAGCTTCTCCCGAGAGCCGGGGGATAAAGCTCTGTTCAGCAAAAGAACCTGATGGAGTTAATATCACGGCAGCTGGAGATCAGCCCTGCAGGCGGTAAGCACGCACATGCATTTCTGTGGGGTAATTATAGTCGGGTGGCAGAGAGAGCGACCGGGTCTGCTAGGTTTGTCGCCGGGAGATGAGGGACCGTAAGCCTCGAAGGCGTCCATCCTCGGGATGGTTAAGCTTTAGCTCTGCCTGCCGCCTCCTGTGTGTTTATACGGAAACAGGTCAAGCGTGGGGTGGGGATGGGTGGAGGATTGGGGCTTAGTGGAAATGACAGTCGGAGACAACACAATCACACGAACTCAGACTAATTCAGGGACACATGCAGAGGTCTACAGGCATAAATGCAGACTATGGTGTCAAATTATACGTCGGTACTACCAACGCATGTCTGCAAAACATGGCAAGGCCCTTATACTTTCCATCTGATTTAGTAAACATACTTTTCTAATCTTAAATATCTTAAAGAATTACGTGAGCCTCACGTCGGCCTCTATCATGCAAACATCATACCGGGAGTTGATCTCCATCCCATATGGCATCAGTAGAGAGCAGGCGCTTCTTCTGCACAAATCCACCGTCATTAATGGTGGTTTATGGTTTTTACTGCTAATGCGGGGGAATTGAAAGACTGGCCCCCGGGGTGCCTGACTGGGCCTCTGGCGATAGTAAAAGAGCAAATGTACATTTTCATAGGTTATTAGGCATTGATTTTCTGCGGATTAAGAGGCCGCATAACATTAAGCACTATGAATTTAAAATGCAAGAGGCGATGCTGTTATCAGCTTAACAGAAAGACGCATTGTATACATGTCCACTTGCATGTATTTTCTTGACTACATTTTTCCTCGTTTTGTTATTTAGTTCTCTATTCTTTTCTCTCTTTTGCTCTATTGTTTTTAGATGTTGCCTCTTTCCGACACTTCTTTAGCAAAAAAAAAGTAAACATTTATTTCATACTAAGTTTACTGAAGTTAAATGTATTGCAACACATTTTCTGCCATGACTTAAATAAAATGTAACTTTAATTTTGAGTGCTACTTACACAATGCACATTTCTTAATATCGAGCCTGTGTATTTAAATTATTTTTGAAAAGTTCTATAATATTATCATTTTTTAATGTGTACAGTGAGATGGTTGAAGCAGGCAGAGAGGCAGTCACTCGAAATCAGTAAAAATAGTAAAACTTTCATTATTCATTTCATTTTTTTAAATAAGTGCAAAACTAAATGAGCCAAGAATGGGTGAGTCCAAAACAAGTTCGAGTTCCACATTTATGTTCAACAACCAACTATAGACAAGAGAGAAATGAGGGCTTTTATACAATCTGACAAGACACACCTGGGAAACAATCAACACTAGGACCCATGAAATAAAAGAGCTACACAGAACTACGAAACACATGAGATTAGACAGGAAATACATGAGGTATAAATGTGAAGTATTACGTTTATTATCAGATACATTTAAATATGCACTGAAAAAAGTTTCAGATGACTTAATTGTATCATGTACATCGATTCCACATGATTAAATTAACATTTTTAAACATACTTTTTTCAAATTTTAAGAAAAATTATTTAAAAAAAAGTTATCACCTGAATCCGATGTACATGATAAGTTTAAGTAAGTCCAATAACCCATTTTTCTGTGCTTATCTGTAGTTTGACTTCCTAGCTTTTTTTGACAATTAAAGTGTATAAAGAACAAAAAGTAAGTTAAGCCTTAATGTAAAAAAAATAAAATGAAATAAAATGAAATAATGAAATAAAATGAAATGATTTTTCCAGTTAAGCAGACTTTAATGCACAGATCGTCAACGCAATGTGCTGTATTTTTTATGTAAAATAATATTTGTTTTTTACAGAGCTGATATTTATTTCTGACTTGACAATCTGAAGCGTTTCACTTGTCATCCAACATTTAAGAAACTGAGCTAAACGTTTGCTGTAAATGCTTCTGCTGGGCACGGACAGGTGCAGTTCGTTCGCACAACTTCAGCAAGCAAAGGAAAGCGGCCTAGCGTACATACTAGGCCGGTTTACGAGAGCGGTTTACTTGTCGGGCACTGGATGAAAGTGCTTGAGCGTGCGAGGATGTAGTGTGAGCGAAAACCGTTCCGCAGCGCTAAACAGAAACCATGAGGTACATCATTCGACGCTTTTAATCATCAGCTGTCAATTTAATACCAATCTATAATACACATCACTGTATATGCAGACGTGTGTCACAGCACAATCAGTCAAAACGCAGCGTTCTGTATAACCTTCGGCTTTATGATATTACAGTATGGGAAGTATCATTTTAAAACAGATACGTTTACTCTCAGATAGCTCTGCATTTCCAATCTGCTCACAGATTTCGTAATTGTTTCACTAAAGTGACATGTTCCTGAATAATGCAAGTGCACACTTCCAGAAAAGTTTTGGCGGGGGTGAAAACAAAATACAATTTAAAAATATTTATGGCAGTGGGTTTTTGGATTTGGAAATGGATTTGCGGCATATTTAGAAATAATTGCATTTTCCATATACGTCATTGCATTTATTTTTCACTGGGGTATTTAAGCGGCCCATAGATAAACTTATCCCTCAATTAGCACCTCTATTATTATGGGTTTGGAGGCCAGACTGTAAACGCCCCGAGGATCTGGGTCTTTCACCGCTGCACGTTTTTAAGCTGTGCTGATTGGCAAATGGAACCGAAATGCGTTATTGACGGGCATCCTGCGGTGTGACTGACAGAATGAGTCTAGACGCCAAGTCAAGGTCGGTTGACTTTGTTCTGGGTTACATTTCACCAACAGCGTGTATTGTTCTACATGCACATCGACAGATTTTGAATCACCTATTTAGTCGTGGCGAGTCAGGGACTGTTTAAACTTTGGCTTTCGCAAGGGTATTTAACAAATAGTCTACAACTGAATTGTTCTTGTTGAATGACATGTGTTGTAAACTATTAGGGCGCCGTATGAGGGCATCACATTGCCTTGAGAAACAAAATGAACTGTGCAATATCTTTTATGAAGGCAGGCATGAATAATCCCCCGCTAAGTTGTGCAAGTATTAAGACAGAGATTGAAAACATGTTTTTTAATAGTTATTAATAGTTTGTTGCTGGTGGGCAATGGTTGAAGGAGTGCATTCAGACATCGTATAAGAATTAGAATAAACATAAATATACCGTATTCTTTTAGTTCAGGGATTTATGGGAAGTGTCTCTTTTTGAGTAGAAAGCAGACTGTGTTATTAGAAAACTGTAGGGAGTTGTGAGAGATGGTTCTTTGTGTGGTGGGGGGTACATTAGGGATTAATTATGTTTTCCCAGACAGGACCCAATCATCCAAAACCTAAAGGTTTTATAACAATACAAACCGCCTTTTTCCCGTACCTAAGAGAATTATTTGTAAACCGATGACTCGCAGGTCCTATCCACTTTAGTACGGATGTTTGGATGTAAATCTTGACTGGTGTAATTGGGCATAACAGATTTAGACAGCAGACTGAAAACAGCACTTACTTCTACCTGACGACTAGCACTGCTTGATTGAAAATATACACAATTATTTCACCCAATGTTGAGATCACTATGATTAAACAGGATCACTTAACTTAAAATAAACCTGAAACATATGTATCAGTAAATAAATAAATAATAACATTTTACAACAAATATTATATATAATGTCAATGTTTATTTTTAGAAACATTGGAATATATATATATATATATATATATATATATATATATATATATATATATATTATATAATGTATATATTAATTAGTTTTGTTTATATTTGTTACTAGTATTATAAATAAATAATAAATAGAATAAAATAAAATAACAAAAATAGCTCTACAAATAATTAAATAAACCTTTCAAAACAGAATGAGGCACAAAAATGGTTTTACAATTGTTCTTATATTTTTTGGAAGCCAAAATTGAAGCTCTAGTGTTGTCATGTATTATCAACAATTAGTAAATTCATGATCCTTTTACAGAATCAGAGAGCTGTGTGATTTCATACTTATGTGTCATTCATTGCACAACTGTTTTAAAAGTCAGTTTTCAAACAACACAGGATGAATAAATAACTTTGGGTTAAACACAGCACTGCACCAACCCCTCATTTGTTTTGTAGACCAATAACAGAATTTCTTGTGGGTTTTGCTGTGGGTTTCTGCACACTAAGTTATTGTTCAAACTGAATCCATTTACTGTCTTCCTTCCGTCTATCGCATTAGACAAATGAAACTGACAATGAGAGATTTTATTATCGGCATGGAGGTTTTATTTATTATATATATAACAATGATTGATATGAAAATAGGATTTAAACATAAACATTTACTAAACTGTATATTGAACAATGTTGAGGTTAGTTAAGACCCTTTCACCTTTCAGCTTTAAGGAACAATATAGTGTATATGAAACATATTTTTCTTTGTGTATAGAAAGTGGATTAAAGGCATATGTAGATTGTGATGTATATTGTAATGTGTGTGTTTAGGATTTTTTATTTTAAGAAAGTCAGCTGGATAGATGCTGTAAACTGACAGCGTGGATAATATTTTTTATTTAGTATACATATAAATAAATAATAAATGGAAGGTTAAGCAAATACGGTGTAGGATAAGTCATTGCCAACTTTTTAAAAAAGGATCAGCATATACAAGTATAATATTCCGACCGTTACCTTTAAAAAAAAGTTATTCCAACAGATGCCATATTGAAGCATCGGTATATAATTTCCCCAGCAGTTTTGCATGGGAATATTTTATGTTACGCTTGTTGACTCATGTAATTCATTTCCAAATATGATTTTGCGGGGTATAACTGTACATTCATAATGTATTATAATCACTTGCCTTGGAGATGTTTGGTGAATTTTCAAAATGAATTGGTTGTTTCAGAATACCTTTATTGCAAGTTACTATGGCAACAAATACTGCACATCCTCATTACTCTTGATCCATTATGCAACTTCCCCGGAAATCTCATCCCTGGTGTTTATGGGGTAAATTATTTCATTCTGCGTGCACATGGTTTTGTGTTGGTTTGTGATTAGACTACAGATTCACATTTCGCTACAGATAGACTGCTATGGCTTTTCTAATATAGTATAACAGAAGTTAGTGTCGTCCCGTTCTAAGATAACCCAGGCCTGCATACCTGTGACCAAAGTTAAACATAAGCAAAAACAAGATTTATACAACATGATATAGTTATATATTATATAATCAGGTTAGGCAACAACTTCACAAAGATTTTCATAATGCATAGTATATCCCATTAAAATCAAATGCATGGTTGTGGTTTGACTATATCAAGTATCTTCAGCATACATAATGTATATTTATCGTTTGGGAGATTTGTGGGCAGTAATTTGTTTCCTCAATGCTCTGTGGATCTGCTTACGTTTAAGTAATGGCACTGATGTGCCAACATAATTATCTCATTCATCCCATTTACTCTCAAGCTTGGGATACGGATGACATGATCCATGTAAACGCACTCTGCTCCTCTTTGTTCTATTTTCCATCACAACTGTTGGAGCCGAATCTTCTGAGCTCAGGTGGAACACAAACAGATTAAGAGGTGTTTAATTCACCAGAGAATAAAAGTCTCTCTCTCCATCTCTCGTCAGTGTCTCCCTAGTTTTTTCTGGTCTCTTTGGATATACTCAAGGGTAATGAGAGCAAACAGTCCATTCGTTTCCATTTTTGCCTCATTAAAGCCTACGGATGTAAGCTGCTCTAGATTGCTCGAGGTGAATGTCCTCAAATGCCACATGCAGGTAGATCAACTGTAGAAATGTCTCTTATCAAATTAACAAATAAAAATATTGCAAAAGTGAAATAATTGAATATTCTATAAGTAGTCAAATTTCTGACATTATTTACTATTATTTACCACTTCAAAATATCTTCTTTTGTATTCTGCAGAAGAAAAATGTTATACAGGTTTAAATTCGACGAGGGTGAGTAAATGATGACTTAACTTTAGTTTTGGGTGAACTGTTACTTTAAGAAATGCTGCTCTTTTGCATTTTTCTTACTTATCTGATTAATTTCTCTAGATTGAACACTAGATCTTTTCAGACATGCACATTTACATTTAGGCAGGATTCCCATCTTGGTCTTTTTGCAGATGAAGATTACAGAGATTAATCGAATGAAACCGTTAGCAGTATGTGCAACCCTATACCAAATTAATCTATAAAAGCATGTTTGTGTAGATGTCATCTGATCCAGTCCGATCTAATCAAACAAAGGATCTTGACAAAAAGCATCACGGAAGAATCTACAAGGTTTAGATAACACTTCACCTCCCCACATTTCAGCACCCTTTCCATCATCCATAGGTCACTCGAGGATCACCTGCTTTGGCTTTTTGACCCGTGAAACCTCCCAGCACATCCTTGACAAACACAGTGTCAGGAGAAGCGATGCGCTAAGAGATGAGATGACAGACCTATTCTCAGCATGTGAATGCTCCATCACCAGTGCTCCACATTTCAAACAATTTACACATCTGC
>CM065665.1:13429108-13544108 GCA_033220385.1 Triplophysa yarkandensis
TATATTTCCTGACGAGACCTACATTAAAATAAGTTAAAATAGTTTCTTTTTTACTGATTATTAAAGAAAGAACAGCCAATAGTAGTGCAGGATGGATGGGGTTTCTTTAAAATTCAATGCTTTATAGGATGACAATTTGGTTTTGTGCAATTTGTAGCACTCGATTACATTTCATCGTCTGGAAGAAGAGTTAACACATTCTTACTCGCATTGTCATGACCCGATTCATAAGCTTTATAAGTGTGCTTTTTAGTCTTGTAGAATAAAACAACATGATGGTTTTGTGGTTTAAATCAGGACCATCACTAATCCAGCTAATCAAAGACCGTTCTCAACAAAACAGCCTTGCTGTGCTCCGTGAAGCACCCAGACAATGTGATTAAAATGTCGGCTTAATGTCGAGGAAGCACAAACTGGTGTTTCCAAATAATTACAGGGGAAGTTATCCGGCGGTTATTGGCTCTGGAACCCCTGTGAAGTCATTAGGTAATGTCATTATATAATAATGACCTCATTGCCCGGGTCCCTTTACCTCCCAGTCAGTTTAAGTATGTTAAAGAGAGCGGCTTGGGAAAAACATGCCAGGATGTTGAACATTGTTTTCGGCCCCCCTCCCATTTATTGTTTTGTGCTTTAGTTTGAGGAGTCAAAAATAAAATATTCAAAGTCCACAACAGGGAGGTTCACTGAAACAGTGACAGCGTCTGAGTTTTAAAAAATGAAACAAAAGGCTGAAGAAAAGAATCTGTTGGTGTCTCAAATGTGAGAAATGTCTTTTCAGCATTGTTTGCTGTTTTTCTTTGAGAGCAGAGAGACACTTTCTCCAGAGACCGCACATCTCCTCCAAAGACACTCTCTCAGTCTTTTTTCTCTCTGTTCATCCTTTGGTCTTTCTTTCTTCCTTCCTTCCTTCCTTCCTTCGTTTTCTATCTTTCTTTCTATTTTTTTCCTTCTTTTGTTCTTATATCTTTTTTTCCCTTTCTTTCCTTCCTGCTCTTCTTTTTTCCCTTTCTTCTTTTCGCATTCCTTTCTTCTTTCCTTCTTTCCTTCTTTCCTTCTTTCCTTCCTTCCTTCCTTCCTTATTTTTTTCTTTCTTTCTTTCTTTCTTTCTTTCTTTCTTTCTTTCTTTCTTTCTTTCTTTCTTTCTTTCTTTCTTTCTATCTTTCTTTCTTTCTATCTTTCTTTCTTTCTTTCTTCTTTCCTTCTTTCCTTCTTTCCTTCCTTTCATATTTTTGTCTTTCTTTCTTTCTTTCTTTTTTTTACCATTTCTTATTTTCCTTTTCCTTACTTCTTTCCTTTGTTCCATCCTTTCTTATTTTTTTTTTCTTTCTTTCCTTTCTTCTTTCTTTCCTTCTTTTCCTTTCTTTTTCCCTTTCTTTCTTTCTTTCTTTCTTTATTTCTTTCCTTCCTTCTCTTATTTTTTTCCCTTTCTTGTTTTCCCTTTACTTTCTTCTTTCCTCCTTTCCTCCTTTCCTCCTTTCCTTTCCTCCTTTCCTTCCTTCCTTCCTTTCTTGTTTTTGTCTTTCTTTCTTTCTTTCTTTCTTTCTTCTTTCCTTTCTTATTTTTGTCTTTCTTTCTTTCTTTCTTTCTTCCATTCTACTTCCTTGTGTCTTTCTTTCTTCCATTCTACTTCCTTCCATTCTTTCCTTCAAAATCACATGCTTTTTTACCTTCTCCACTTTCCAGTTTCATTTATCTACACAAGTTCTTTCTGTACGTAATACTCTCTCACTCTTTCTCTTCACATCCCTGCCAAGCTCAACTGTTTTTGCTGCGTGGTCCTCAACTTTACCTGCCAGGATTGGGAGAGCTGTAGTCATCTATCTTCAGGGAAATGTTTTGGCACCGTGGATGTTAAATTAAAAACGTATAGCAGAGAGAACTGGGTCATATGCACTTTAAGTGTCGAAGACAGCGCTTAGAAATGAGCATCATCAATCAGGACTGTGAGTCTACAATGCTTTGTGATTTTGCATCACCACAGCCCAATTATAAAAGGGACAGGTTGAAGAGGGTGTTTGTTTTCAGCAAAATTCTAACTTTAGTTTACTTTCATAATACAATGTAAAAGAATAACATTTGAAGCATACTTTTAAAAAAAAGTTCCCTTTCTAGTCTGAATAACCTATTGTTCGATTCTATCATCATTTACCCCCTTTTGTCAATTCAAACCTGTAGGACTTTCTTTCTTTCACAGAACACAAAGAAGATATTTGAAAGAATGTTGGTAATTAAAAGGCAGCACCCATTCCAATCTCCTGTATGGATACAAAACTAATATTACCAACATTCTTATAAAACATATCCTCTTCCGTCCCGCAGTCATGCAGGTCTTAAATGACTGAATGGTGAGTAAATGATGTCAGAATTTTTATTTTGGGGGAACTATAGCTTTAACACGTCGCAAAAACATTGTAGGTGTCAAGTTATTTTTACACTCTAAAATCCAGGTAATTTATAACCCAGCGTTTCTGCTGTCCATATTTTACCCAGTCGGGAATTGAAAACAGCCCAGCATTTTTAAGAGTGCAGGCGTAATATTTAATTCTCAGAGAGAGTTTATTTCGGGTGACTAAAAATCTCTTCAGATATGTGAATGTGTAACCTCTCATTCCGGATAAAAGCTCTAGTTTGCAGACTTTTAAAAAGAGAGCTCATTTTCATCCCTGGGTTTGATTGGCAGCTGACATTTTGAGTGATGACAGGGAAGAGGAAGAAAAACATCTTATCAGTAAGATAATAATAGAGCAGACTCTCTAAAAGCTGAGAACACATAAGTGAGATTATATTGTCTCTTCTGCACTGCACCACAACTATTTTATTGTGATATTTAGAAGTCACAAGGCACAGTATTGTTTGCTTTTGTACTAAAGCATATTTCAGTTAGGCATTTTGTAGATTGAATGCAATCCATGTACAAACATTCTGTCAGTTTATGGTTTCCAAAATCAAAACCACACGTGTTTGTAGCTGTTTGAAAAACAGTTCTAACTTTGTTTTTGTTTCTACCAATAGTAATCAAACATTCTTTGGACAATCATTTCAACTTTTCATATTCCAATAGATGTTTAAAGGTCCAGTTTGTGAAATTAAAGGCATCGTTGAGGTTATGAACTGCAACCAATGGCTCAGTCCACAGCTCACATCTTCCCATTTTTCAAAGCAAAATTTCACTTTGTTTTTATCGTGAAACTCAAAAAAAGAAGATACATTTAAAAACATCGAAATGAAGTAAACATACTGTTTAAATTTTGTGTATATATAAGTACAAAAATTAAGTAAATTTGATTAACTGAAAACAGTTCTGTTAATAAAAAAATGATGGGCATTACGTGGATATATTTGTTAAATATCTTTTTATTAAATAAACCTCAGAAATTACCTTTTGGATTTATTTAAATAATTGTATTGTTTTCTACTGAAAAATCTTAGTTTTAAAGAATTTATTAAGTAAATGTAACTGGTTATTTATGTTATATTTACTGAACCAAAAGAAGTACTTTTTTACAGTGCAAGACAAGATGTTGACATGTTTGTGTTTCTTTCCCGAAGGAGATAAAATATTTACAATAAAAATGTATATACAAATATCTGATTGTTGTAAAAACATAACAATTCATTACATAGTGTAATAATAAACCCCTTGAATACATAGTTACACCTTATACGTATTATATTGCATTTCTGTAAATAGATCCTCCTTACCGTTCTACATTGAACCTTTAATGGTGCTGTATGTTTGTTTAAGAGAGGGAGATGTGAGATTGCATGTTTGAAGTTCAACATCTGCTTGTGTTTTGTTTGTCTGACAGACACACTTTGTTCACACCCGAACCCCCTAGATATGCTAAACAGCCTTCTGCATTCCGTTTTTATGTAAGACCAGACAGAACAATAACGGTATTTGTATGGTTTAGGAGTGTAGATCACTCATGTTCTTGATAGCCACCCAATATTCAATCCCTGTTGAGTTTCACTCCGAGCATTCTCTCGCTCTTTCTTGCCACGATGAGCAGTTCAGTCAGTGGGTGCCTTTCGAACATGCCTGTCATTTAAGTACTTTCCCTCCCACATCATTTCTACAGTCTCGGAGGATTTACCCTTGAGTAGATCCGCCTGACAGCATCTGAGGTGCGCTTCACTTGACCTTTGACCCCTTAAGCCAGAAGGCAGAGTGCTAAATATGCGCTGATGGGCGTGATTGGCATTTTGAGATTGTGATTCGGGAGCGGGTAAATGCCACGTGACTAGTGTCATCAGATGTCTCTCAATAGTAGTTTTAGCAGTCGTTTTATTTGCGCCTGGTAGGTCGGCACAAACGTTGGAGCTGAAGAGCAGATGGCTTCTATCAGCGCTGCCAGTTTTGATGTAATGTGCGAGGCCCAATCAGAACCAAGCGCCGCTGCTTTTGCCTGATTGCACTGTTGAGATTTAAAGCCTCTTTAAGCCTTAGGCAATAGATGCACTTTCACTGATAGTTCATGGGCAGCTCCATTCGCTCTTATTTGGAAGTTGATCGATTCCGAATGAAATGCGAAATTATTCAAAGTCCCGGTGTTGAACCTGATGAACCGTTGTATCGCAAGCTGCCCAGTCTGTTGAACTCATGTTTTGTTCCTGTTTATCCAGAGCTTTAGAATAGAGCCATTTACAATCATAACGTTCTGCTACAGCGTGAATAGGAATGGACCTGATCTTTAATTTAGATTTTTAAGGCCTACTTTGGTTTTTGGAGTCTTCAATAATAGGTTTAAGTACATTCATTTACCCGTCAAAAGTTTTGGGGCTCTTGAAATGTTTCTCATTATTTAAGAATACTTCTGATCTGAAGATGTATGCCTAAATGCCTGAAAGTATTTAAATTGACACAAAAATGGAATTTAGTGCACACACAGGCTTTTCATGTAAAAACATATTATTTATTAAAAAAAATGTTTTAGAAATGGATGACTTTGACCGAATTTTGAAAAAAGAACAGCTTAGAAGAGCGCAGAATAGACAGGGACTGATTTGACATCTTAAAAAGCATCTCAGGGTGAGACCTTGAGAAGCTACTTGATAAAATGACAAGACAACATTTCTGCAAATTCTAGTCAAAATGTGACTACATTGAAGATGATCAAATATACTGTAGCATGTTTGGGTTTACTATGTTGTTGCGAGTGAGTGTCCCAAAAGTTTGTAAACACTTTTGTTAAAAAAAGTTGTAAACACTTTTATTTTCTAAAATTTGCCAATTGTTTTTACCGTAATTCTTGACTCACTAACATGGACGTGTCATCCGTCCAATCCCGCATTTTTGTTTGTTTACTCTAATTTGATTGGTAACATGGTCTAGTCTGATTGGTCTAATGCGTACCATTTGTTTCACAAAAAGACTGACAATACTATCTTCAAAAAACACCTAAATACTCATCTTTTCCGGCTACATCTAACTCACTAACTCACTTCTTTTCTAACCTACTCACTCTATCAAAAAAAAAAAAAAAAAAAAAAACATAATAATATATATACTTTTGTAACTTCTCTCTCTGTGTAACTTGGTAGCATTGTTGTAGCACTTGTTAACCTATTGTTGTATCGGCTATTTACCGCTTCATTGTCTCCTCGACTATTGTAAGTCGCTTTGGATAAAAGCGTCTGCTAAATGACTAAATGTAAATGTAAATATACTAACTGTTTTAATTGTTTTTTACATATCTATACATTTAATTTCCTTTGTTTTACATTCATTTTCAGTCAAAACAATCAATCTCAATGTTAGGAACTTCTGTTTTGAATTTAAAACAATGCCCAAAGATGAATCGGTCATTAAGAGGTTAAGTTGGGGATTCCTTTTTCCCAATTTAGGCAATGTCTTAGAAATCATAAATTCAACACTTTCTACTTTTTCAAGTTCGGGTAAAGTGTACCAACGTATCTTCTATCAGCTGAGCTCCAGATGTTACCTTAAGCAACACTCTTCCTCAAATCACATTTAACCAAAGCCTCCAGAATGAATAGAGCCGAGGAAAAGCGCTACCTGGAAGAGATTTACTGTCAAAATATTTCCACAAATATGCGTCGCTTAAACCATATAACTTGCTTCTTGACATGATCAACACTTTATTATTCTTCACACTGACTGACAGCCTTGTTTTTCCAGCTTAACATTTTTATGGCATACTTATGAGATTTGGATTCATAATGTTCAGCAGTGATTCAGTACCGTTCCCTGTGCACGGTCTGGCTCATCTTATCCAATCATTGAAAATTGATCATAGTTGTCCAAAAGCCCTGCATTCATGCAAATACCCGGCAGGTGTAATGATTCTCTCGGGTAGAAGTTTCTCTTGTAAAACGGATGTCTCCTAGAGCGCCTGTGCTCTAGGGCCGGGACGGTATATCTCTGTGACACTCGGAGAGTTTCTGCATATTAATGCCTCACAGATCATGTCTGTGTACAGGGCCGCAGTCTGGCCATGAATCCTCATGAGTCTGATGTTCTGGCAGGATGTTGATGCTAAGGCTTAAGGGAATATGTGTGGAGGGGATGCTGTTCACTTTTGAAGCAACTCGAATGCTGATTTGCGTGCATAACTGACACAGTGTAAATAAACTGATATTGTACACATATCTTTTAAACTGGATGTTACACTCATTAGTTGACAGTCTAAGGTTTGTGTGTGTGGCAATATTTTCCCCAAGACTGATTCGACTGTCTCACTGATCCTACAGATTCCCAACCGTGATGCATGATATCGTCCCTGCAACATTTTGGCATTTCTTAACAAACCCACTTGCCTGAAATACAACCAATCCTTGAAGAAATCCAATGCGTCCTAATGCAATATCTCACAGGACTGTCCTTCTCCATGCCGTCTTAATAGAATGCAAGCGGAAAAGAGATGAAAAAAGAGACAGAGCTTGAGGGATCAATTACAGAGGTCTTGAGTTATAGAACCGCTACGGTTTCATTTGCTGTTATTACATGGGAGGATTGTTGGTAGGAAGAGAGAGTTTATTAAGCACTACAAAGTGGGAAACGGCAGGAAAAGGAGCATTTCTTTTTTCCGTTCATTTGGCCTCTGTTTCTCTGACTGTAAACATATTAGAGAAGAGAGCGAGCTCTCTGCGGACCAAACATCCACCTGTGCAAATGGGCTTTTATGGTCCGTGATAATACAGTGGGTGAATGTGAGGACATGCATACAATATTTTGCAATAAAAAGTAATTAGTGTTTTTTTTTTACTTAAGAGCCTATGAAAGTACTTTGCCGACATTTAGAGTCATTTTATGCTTATTGTGTCTATTCGTCTCATCTGGAGCAAGTGTGTATTTTGATATATCAAATGTGTATTTGCATGTTATAAGATTCACAGAGTTTTTAAGTATATTTGTTAGGGTTGTTGATCACCATATATTTTTAAGGGGTGTAATCTAGTGTTGTTTATATGTTTATGTGATGTTTTAATCCATTTCAAATGTTTAGTTTTAACAACTTAACAAAAAAAAATTCCATGAAACTAAAGTTTACTGAAGACAGTTATCCTTACCGAAAACACACATGATATTAAAGTGAAATGTGTGTTTTTTTGCATGCTAGTCCTACATAAAATATTACAAGGGATTCACATAAATTTGTCGTTTCAAATTGCAATTTAAAAATATCACACAAACAAATAAACAACACATAATTAGAATTTCATAACAGAGGACCCTTAAAATGTACATTTACACATTCTAAAACATGTACAGATATGTAAAAACGAAAATGTATATGTCGTTTCTGCATGGGTTTATGAAATACATTTTGAAACGTTATAAACCTGCAGCCAACCTTAAGGATCAGCAGGGTTTAAGTCATAGAAACTGTATGCAAGGATGACATGGACATGTATTTAGTAGTTTTTGGAACTGTCGTGTGATTGAGTGGATGTGGGTTTATTTGAATATTCATGAATCTGTGTTTTCTTAATGAAGCGGAAGTGTAGAGTTATATTGAACTATTTTACATTTTCATTCATATTTAGGCTTTTGGCAGTCGCTTTTATCCAAAGTGAATTAAAAAGATTTGGTAAATAGCGTTACTTGTGAATGTGAAAAACAAGATACCAAGTTCCAAAACCTGTTAGGATGGAAGGAAAAATTTAGAAGAGTGAGTGTGTTAAGATCAAGTATTTTGTGGGTAAGGTGTAGAAGGAATAGATGAGTTTTTTATATAATTTTAAGGCATAAAATCATATTCTCACAGATTTTTTTTTATTTTGACATCAGCCATGGGGGAACATCAACATACTCCTTTATTTACTTGTACACTTTAGTGATGCTGTTGGAAGATTTCCTTTTTCATCAGAATAGTCCTTGGGGTTAGAAAAACCAAATCCAGATTCACCTTTAAATAAAAACTGAATCAAATTTATTTTCATGACATTCACTTCTGTAGACCGTTTTTAAACCTCTGCGTTATATCGATACTAACAGAGTACAAGTGCCCACAAAGTCATGTTTTTTTTTCTGAGATCTTTATACAGCAAAAAGAGATAAACTGAATTTGACATTGAATCAGAATCTGAACCTAAATCACCACTAATAGACAAACACCAACAGTCAGTGCCTTGATGTTTTGGTAATTGTGCCCATCCATTTAGCCCCATTACAACGTCTCTGTTTCTTTAATTATCCCTCGTTCAGTGATGGAAAGCAATCACCTGAAAGAGAGAGAGAGGGGGGGGTAGAGAGAGAAGGAGTGTGTCACACACATACTCAGGACATCAGGTTCTAATCACAGTGTGGTTTTAATCAAATCCTCGACCTCTCTGCTAATCGCTGGCGACATTACAGTTCCAGATAAAGTATGAGAGAAGTGCGCTGACCCTCCCCTCCTCGCTTCAATGTACAGTTCCCATTAACCCTCAGGTGAAGCTTTTATTAGGATTTAATCAGGCCTCTGTTGTCTGATCCCGGAGCGAGTGTGTTGGAAGACAAAGAGGGAACATTAAAGAACAGTCATTAAAATCCAGCCCATTACAACCGACCGCTCACTCCATACCTTCCCTCACTCTTGAAGCACCAGGGAGCATGCCAGATGTCCTCACATTTTCACTTTTTTCTGAAAGAAGATTTACGAAACTTGTGTGCTGAGCTGTTTGTCCGTCTTGAGCTGCTGTCGAACCACGACGAGGAATTCAATAGACAGAAATAACTCATTCCAACATAATAATCTGATGGTTCATTATGTAAGATCTTATTAAGACAAAGTTCTGTGTGTCATATTGCATTTTTGGAAATAGATTCTCCAAAAAGCGACACAATGTTCAACGACTGAAAGTGTTTTTTAGTGATGTCAATTACAAAACACTAATTCAAATGAGGAATGTATCAAGAAGTTGTGTTATTCGTATTTCAGTTCGACAAGACATTATTGCAGTGTTTTAATTGAGAATTTTATAAAATTAGGAATGTAATTGTAAATGCACTATTTAACAATAAATTCTAAAACAGAGGTTTTTTTTATTTGGTCAGGGATCAACATTTAAAGGCACAGTTCACCTAAACATTTAATGAAGGGAATTATGGGACAATGACACTCCAATGTAGTCACCCAATCAAACACCATAAGGTGGCTTTCACACTTGCTTCATTCAGTTCAGTTGAATCGTACCAAGATCTCTTTAAAGAGTTGGGTATCTGTACGTCTTCAAATGAACACTCGAGCGGCTTATTTGTGGTAAGATCATGATCCGAACTTGAAGAGACGCAACTACAAAAAGTAGGCCCTTTTGGACGGATCCAGCTGTTGAAGTCAGCTGGAACCAGTATGACGACCACCAGCTTGTTTTGTCCTGGCTTTGTTTAAGTCTGGGAGTACCATTGGACTTTTCCCGCACATTCGTTTTGACCAGTCGAAAAGCAGTTTAGTAAATACATTGAAAGACACATCTGGCCAATGAGTGATGTGAATGTTGTCGAATACGTTTTGGTTTGTTTCAACTGGTCCGGACCAGAGCAATCAGTGTGGTGTGAAAAGGACACGCTCTTGGGACAGACCAAATGAACCGAACCACAGATGTGAAAGCACCCTTAATATACCAGGCAGAAAATCAAAACTTTTTGTCATGGATCAAGCCTTACGTTTTTTTCGGTTGCAGTACTTTACTACTTGTTTACTGCAATATTTCGAACGATTTGTCTTTTTTTGTCTTCTATTTCGAAAAAGTTCTCACACGTTGATTGACTCGAACCTTAGGAACACGTTTATTTACATGAGCTCATTTAGCGGATGCTTTTATCCGACACAGCTCACAGTACATTTCAAGATTACATTACACCTACATGTCATTACATGTAATAACAAATGTGACCAAACCTGTCTTTGAATGCAGCTTTAAATGTTACTGCGCACTCTTAGAAGTTGCTTTCTGATTTTATATGTTTTTACAGTCAAACCTAAGGTTAATTGAGGTTCCAAAGATGTATAACAGCTGTGCAGGCCGAAGGACATTAAAGATGAAGAACAAAGGTCTGAAAATCATGACAAACCCTTACGTACACACATCCCTGTCCCGAGAACATGAAAGGTCATTATCCCGACTGATTCTCCCGTTAATTGAAATGAAAGCAATGGGAGAAGGAAATAGGAGACGTTAATCAATTTGATGCCATATCAGAGACTAAAAGCACTGCAGGGGTTTCTGTTTCGACCATGCCGGCCAGATGGCCGCTGTGTGCGTGTTTGTGCGTCCGTGCTTGCGTGCGTGTGTGTGTGTGAACACAAGTGTGTGTGCTCGGGTGTGTGTAGACCAATGCGGTATGGCCAAATTTATGTGTTTGTGTCCTTGATCAAACTGATCAGATTTTTTATCCGTGTCAGCCACAGAGACAATGCCTTTGTTAAGATCACACGCCTGACCGTATGGAATTCTGTCTCATTGCTTTTGTGAATGTGTATGCATGGCTATCGTTGTTCTGACTGAGAAAGTCCCACTGTTTATGAATGGGTAAGATTGCATTTGCAAAAGCGTAGACAGAGAATGATGGGGCTGACAGTTTTGAATGGGCAGATGGCCTTTGAACGTGTTGTTCTGAATCACAGTCCAGACGCCGAGCAGATGGAATGGGCTGGTGTAGTTTTACATCAATCTACTGAAGGTCAAAGGGTCGTTTGAAGCTCACACACTTTCTGATCTGATGTTGGCTGTAGAACAGACTGACACTGTCACTTGACATTAACTTGCTCGGATGAGTTTTTGGGCGTGTTAACATTGGTCATCATTAATCATACAAGTGGGTTACTTGACTTTTTTTACTATTCGTCTATGTTACGACGTGACCAAATTCGTATGAATGTGTGCAATGTGATTCATGCAACAATATATGATTATTGGACCTCCCCTAACTCCGGCTCTAAACCTTACATCACAAAAACTTACCAATGGGATTATTCTAATACATAAGAATCAACCACCTCATAAAATAGTTCCGACATTATTATGAGATTGTTGTTTGTTACAAAATTTTACATAATTCTACATAATACATCATTCATTATTATATGAATCTTAAAATAATATAATAATCAATATAATATAATATATAATAATATAATAATCAAACTTTTTGGATTTTTAAACCTGTATGACTTTTTTTTTCTGCTGAACACATAACAAGATATTTTGAAGAATGTTTGTAACTGGCACCTTTTCACCTTTATTGGTTTATTTCCATACAGTATACCTGTATTTTAATTGGTTCCACTGCTGTTTAGTTACCAACATTTTTCAAAATATGGTCCTTCATACTCTCAAAAATGGTTTGTTTTAACATAACTTTTTCCAATTTCAAGAGAGATTATGTTTAAGCAATTTAAATTATTCAAGCAAAACCAATTTACATGATAATATTGAGTAATTTCAACAAGCCATTTTTTTCAGAGTATTATGCAGAAGAAAGACATTCAGTCCAGGAAATGATGTTAGAATTTTCATTCTTATTTCAATATAATTTTCTTTGGTAATAAATTAACATTTTACCTTTTCATTTGTTTTATTCAAAGCGACTTACTAATATTATGCAGTAGTCAGTTATGACTGCAGAACAGGGGTAAGATGTCTTGCTTAAGGACACTTCAGTCACTGTGTGCTGGCACTGAAATTCGAACCCGCCACCTTCTGCTTACAAGTCCAACTTATTAGCAGAAGGTTGTATGTGTATACATATGTGTGTGCAAAGCAGAAATGTGAGCAATTTTATGCACAATATTTTAATAGCTGTATACTCCTCAACACCATTAGAAAATCTGAGGTTTGGTCTCCTTAAGGTTCATCCTTAAAGACAAGCACCTTATTAGCCAAGTCCTTACAGATCCACACACATACTGTTCGTACACACAGAAAACACACGCACATGTACACTCTCCGTTAATACAACCCATCTCTTGTGTTTAATTGGCTCTCATTATAACTGGAACCGCTGGTGAAGCTCAGCTTCTCCAGAAATGTTAGTTAATAGTAGGATGTGTAAGAAACCGGCAATTAGCATCTGACAGGCCCGAACCGAGGCCGCTTTGATGCCTGCACTGCTCGACCAAGATGACTGTTTGTTTAGCTTCAGGGAACCAATGGGATGAGTGCTAACAGGACTAAAAACTGTTAGAAACAGCCTCTGTGCTTTAATTCCCATGAGGGGGTTAATCCACATGTCTATCAGTGCCTTGGGGTAATCAAACATTAGGAACTGTGGATGGCATCATACTCCATACTCTTTTTAACATATTTTCCTTTCTCTGATTATAATTTGTCATGTTTTGATATATTTCATAATTTCATACCTCTGATAATATTTCACTGCTGTTACCATGCCATAAGCCCTGCATTCCAAAAATTAAGAGGCAGATAGTATTACTGATTCTGCCAATTATTGTCATATTCTTAAATTGACAAGATATTATTTCGAACGTGTCCTTTTTTCCACAAAACTTAAAAAAATTGATCTTGAAAATATTGCAAACACAAACATGTTGGTGTCCATTGCCTGAAATTTAATGAATAAAAATCAACAATAATATAATAAGTCAGTGGGGAGTTTTTTTTTAATATCTTATTCTCTGTTCTGCAAAATAGAAGAAAGCCATACATGTTGAAAATCACACGAGGACAAGAAAAATGATGACAGTATTTTCTTTTAGGCGTGAACCATCCCTTAATCAATTTATTTCTATTTTCAGTAATAAACGCACTTTTATTTAAAACCGCACATTGCATCAGCTCATATTACTTACAATAATGTAACATACTATGTATCTGTCTTCGCAGGTGAGCCTGCACTTGCAAAAGAGAACAATTGCCTGAATGCGGCGAAGGCCTGCAACCTAAACGACACCTGCAAGAAATATCGCTCGGCTTACATAAGCCCCTGCACGAGCCGCGTGTCAACAGCCGAAGTCTGCAACAAACGCAAATGCCACAAGGCCCTGCGCCAGTTCTTCGACAAGGTGCCACCCAAGCACAGCTACGGCATGCTCTTCTGCTTCTGTCCTCTAGGAGATCAGTCGGCTTGCTCCGAGCGCAGAAGACAGACCATCGTGCCAGCCTGCTCGTATGAAGACAAAGAGAAGCCCAACTGCCTGGCACTACAAGCCTCGTGCAAGACCAACTACATCTGCAGGTACGGACCACAAGGCAGTCTCGATGCCTTAAAGAAGGCAATCCAAGCGCATGATTTCGTTTTTACAGGTTGTATTTAGTATCAGTACATGAAGTAAATCCTGTCAGTTAAAAACAGTTGGTACCCACTCGCACATCCACACCTTAAGGCAACACTTCTCTTGCATGCATTAACGCTTGTCAGTGTCAAATGACCAATTAATGGTGCCAAAAAATAACTCCCTGAGTGTAAGATCCACATGTTTGAATCAGAATTCTCACCACTGCAGTGTGCAGCTAAACCTCTTCTATTGGGAAATAAAGCATTTATTGAGGTGGGGAGAACACATCGTGAGGACAAACGTGGAGATTATTGAAGTCTTGCAATAAAAACTTCAGCCTTAAATCCGGTTTGTACAGGAAGGAGGCAACCCCAGAGTGCTCTAAATGGCTTGTTAAGGATTCATTAGAAGACGGTGGATGTAGTTTGGCACGTAAACGTCTTTAGGCATAGAGAGAGCGACACTTAATGACCCTGCTCAATCAGAGCAGGAGCCGCTCGGCATTCTGGGGGTGAACTTTAGACAACCATACAAATAACTGGAATATATTTGCGCCTGTGCTTCAGGTCTTCACATTTACAGTACTCTGTCTCTCTGCTCCTTTCGTTTTCCTCCCTATGTTCTCTGTCTTTCTTTCACCTCACCTTCCCTTATCTCTCCTTTTACCGGACAAATCACATCACCTTAGAATATACACGCGTGTTCTAGTTATTGTCTTATTTAATCAAATCAATGTGTACTTGGGACAACACTCACTTTATTTATCTGGGTGTGATGCTATAGAAATAGGCTGTGCATTCATACATATTTATAATATTTCAATTTATATACAGGAATATAACATTGTATTTTTATTTACTACACATACACCGTACTAAATGTCTTTATTCATTTCAATTGAAATAAATGAGAACAATAAAAAAAATCCTATATTTTAATACTATCATAATATACTAGATCGTGTTATAATATTATAATTTTATATACCAGAGATTCACAAAAACTGTCTTGACCGATCCAGATAGCTGAATTTTCAGAGTAATATTTGCCAATATCGATAATTTAGTGGTATTACTCAGTTGCCTTAATTCTGAAAGTTAAATCAAAATGTCTTAACATGAATGTTAAAAACACATAATTACTAAATTTTGAACATCAAACTAGTGATATTAATAAACATTTTATATACACAGACCACAAATTCATAACATGTCACTGTCCTGTTTTGATTCACAGGACATATTGGTTGTTTTTAAACTAGCTGATAATAGATAATTTATAAAAAAAAACTTTTATCGGAGATTAAGAGGGGCCAAATTGTACAATTGTACAATTGTATATCTTGCCAGAGCTTTTTTACAGTTTACTTGATGCAAAATTGACATCTCTTATAAAGCAAGTTTTCATAAAAAGCTTGAAATATAGGCTGAAAAAATAGCCCATACATTTTTGGTTTGAATTATAGACATTTTAATCATCGCTTAAATGTCACTAAATGCAGTGCAAAATGTAAAATAAACGTTAAAAACTGTAAAATATTTAGAGTATAGTATTGTAAAATGCAATATTTAATGAATAAACAAGTAAGAAAAAAATGCAAATGGGTGGATTGTTTATTATTCGTAATGTTATTTTAAGGTGCTCTAAAGGTTTCTTTACAATGATGTCATAAAAAAGAACAATTTCGGTTCACCCTAGAAGATTCAGTCTAGCATTTTCCACTCCTAAAAAGCCCTTTCCCCACAAAGAAACTTCTGTACAGCAAAGCACTTCTTTGGATGTTTTGATGTTCTTCATGGATGTTAAAAATAATTTTGTTGCATTGTGTTGCACATTTATTATTTATTTTGAGCGTGACTTTAGTTCTCTCTTATAAGAGAACATTTTTTGGATAACCTTAGAGATTTCCTCTTTAAAAGAGGCTCTGGTTGCAACACACAGCAAATCATTGTGAAACAAAAACACATGCCTTTTATTTGAGATTTCTGCAATGCCTTAGTGATTTCTTATAAAGTATCAGATTCTAAACTGCTTCTCTTCTGCTCTATGTTTCAGGCTTAATGTACACAGGGATGTGAAAGTTAACGATGCTATCTTGTTATAACGGATAAAAACCCAGCATCGACATTTGTTGTCTTTGGCCACAGCTGGTTGGCAGAACAAAATCTCAGATTAACATAATGTAGAAGAGATCCTTATCTCTTATCACGCCGTCTGGTGAGGACATGCTGTTGGCTGTGTGTTATACCTTAAGGCTTCAGTGTATTTGCGTACAGATCCCACACTAATCCCGCACCATGTGTCTGGAAAGCGTCACGGCACATTCATTTACACTTTCTTTCTCTGTTTACGACATAACAGGAGAGAACCTTCTAATACTTTAACAGCCAAAAACTGGGTTGAGTTTCTCTTAAACACAGATTTTGCAACATGACGTTTACATATTGAAATATGTTTATTAACGTGATGGTTATGCCAGAGTACTATAGATGTAAGAGAGGTTGGATTGGATGACTTGATGTTATGTATATGTGCATTTCCTTAGGTCTCGTCTGGCGGATTTTTTCACCAACTGTCAGCCAGAAACGAGGTCTCTGTCTGGTTGTCTGAAGGAGAACTACGCTGACTGCTTGCTGTCATATTCTGGTCTCATTGGTAAGTCTGGGCTGTGAAGGTGCACGTTTATAAAAAACTGTATTTGTAAAATGATTTGTAAAGGGTCAATATTATTATTTTGAATAAAGATTTGATAGTTTATTTTATCGATAAATAGTAGATCGAACTGTATTAGCTTCACCCTGTCTTATACTTTTATTTTTAGTCCAGCTCCGTCTTAAGGGAATGTAATCTATTAATGTGTGTTCATGGTTACATGTTATCCATTTTCTTCATGTCATTCATCACGACTTTCAATTTACATACTTTTACTATGCAATATCTTCAATATGTTAAAATATATATCAATGAAATCTACATGGAATCTTACGTACTTTATGAGTTGGTCTATTTCCCCAGGATTTCATATTAAGTGTTTTATTCTGGCTTGACTTATCCCTTGTGACAATGAGGTCAGGGAAGCAATTTATCGTTGCTTTGCCACCTTGTAAAAGTCACATTTTTATCAAATTAGCCTTTTCAGTCATTATTTTAAGGTTTCAGTGTAAAATGTGTTGGTTAGCCATTTTCAAAGTTTATATTACCAAGGACCCCCAGATTAGATCAAGTGTGAGTGACCCCCTTTCTAAAATTCATATCCAACTATAATTTTGCATGTGAATTGATAATGTGATATAATAAAAGCGAGATTTTGTTTCCAAACTTTTAAAAACGTAACTATAACGAAATTCCTTGTTATCATGTCGTTTGAACACTTTTCCAATAAGATTTCACATCCCACCAATAGATTCCAACACCAGACGGACCCATCTCCGTTTTTAATGATTTTACTTTTAACCGTTAACCATTCGAGTAGAAAAAAGAACAGCACTGACAAAAAATATAGCTTAGTGAACGTTTGCAATTTCTGCTTTATCTTTTCTCATTTCAATTTGATAGGAACCGTTTGTAACCTTCAGGAGACCCCCAGACTTAAAACCCCTGTGTCAGGCATTTCACATAACATTGACGAATTACGACTTTTTATAACAGGATATAAATATATAATATATATGTTCACACAGATGCATTCTGTGTATTGATAGTCATGCTGGTGACAATGAAAAGTCTCTGAATGACACAAATTTATTGATTAAAATGTATTGCCAACAGCACAAACTGCCTTGAGACTGGCTTCTAAATATCGTATTGTCTAAAAATCAATGTTAAAATTATGAGATGTTAATTTTCTAAACTTAGTGTATTGTTGGATAGATCTCTGAGAAGGCATGCATATATTTAAGGAGATAAATATAATGCTTTAGGAACCATGACTGTGGACGATCAGTCAGCTTAACCTATTGGCCAAGGTACATACAGTATATGTTGACATATTTCGTTCTTTACTTGCCATGTCTTTATACAGTGGTGTGTGCAGAACACAGGAACAGCAGCCGGTCACTGAGGAATACAGCGGTGCAGCTATTAATCTGTGATTAGCTGCTGTTGTTGTTCTGTCAGTGGGGGATTGTGTTTCTCTGTGGGCTGTCACAGCCCGACAGAGCCATTTTTATAAAGCAGCTTGTTTCTAAATGATTCTTTTTGGTGAGAGCGTGGTAACCCCTCCTCAAGGATGACAAGTTCACATTGAAGAGTGATTTTAGAACAGGCCGTTCTCCGATGCAAATTCGATTTTTCTAAATTACAAAGAACAAGCATGTCTTTTTTTCCCTTTTCAGGTACAGTGATGACCCCCAATTATCTGCGTTCCCCAAAAATCAGCGTGTCTCCATTCTGTGACTGCAGCAGCAGTGGAAACAGCAAAGAAGAGTGCGACCGGTTCACCGAGTTTTTTACTGACAACGCCTGTCTGCGTACGTTATCACTTTTTTATGTTTCCTGCACTGCATGTGTTGTAATTAATAGTAGAACTGGGTGATAAAAAGATTTTTAGCTTTGACTTTCGCTTATATATTTATATTTACACTTATTCACCGCATTCATATTTTTTCACATTTTACAAATATGATAATTCATCACAACTTAAAACAAAGGGAACATTAGGAATGTGCTTACCACTAAAACAATGGGAAATAAATTTTAATTTTAGTTATATTTGATCATCTTTAGTGTCATCACCTTTTGAACGGAACTTTTTAAGTCATTTTATCTGGGAGCTTCTTGAGGTCGCACCATAAGTTGCCCTTTAACAGTCACTGTCTATACTGCACTCTTATTGGCTGTTTTTTCTTCAATATTCAGTCAAAGTCATCCATTAAAAAAAAAGTTTTTCATTAGTGGTTATGTTTGCCAAATTAAATTTTCTTTATTAAACTAATATTCAGACATTTATTACATACTCCTTCAAGGCAAACGTTTTAAATGAGAAACATTCACCCGAGTGTCCCAAAACGCTTGACCAGGATTGCCTTGAAAAAAACAACCTTTATTTCCTTTATTTTATTTGGCGAACACTTTTATCCAAAGTGACTTACAAGTATTGTGCAGTGGCCGCTACTGTTGAATGTCTTGTGTCATTCCTGAGGTTTGATTTTGCTTAAATCCAATAGACATTTGACTTTGATTTGTCCTTTTTTGCTTTTGTCCTTTATCCATCACCATCTCTCGAACTGTCCCTGTGTCTTGTTCTTCTGATCTAGTTTGTTCTTCATACTCCCGCAATTTGTTTTCCAAAGCTTTTGGCTCTTAGACAATAATTTCCAAAAAGCCTCTCCAATCTTCCCCTAATACACACCTCTGTCTTTTACCATTTCACCCGTATGTCTTTCGCTCACCACATTTCCTAGTGTTACAGTAATCTTAAAGTATGTCCTGAAAACAGACAACGAGGCAATAGCAGTGATGTTTGAGTTTTAAGGGGCAATTTGAAATATGGATCGTACTTCTTTGGAATGTGATCCAGGCAGGAAGAAGGTCCAATCACCTATCAAAATCTGGTCCGTTCAGTGTAGTCACACCTGCTGTGAATCCCATGCCCGTTTATACACTTAACTGGATTATAGTCGGATTAGGGTTCGAGTAAGTAGGGCCAGTGCCCCTTGGTCTTAGAAATGAGAATTCTGTTATCATTTATTCAACCTTCTGTCATTTTAAACCTGTATGACTCGCTTTTTTCTGCAGACCAGAAAAGAAGATATTTTGAGCAATGTTAATTACTTGTCTCCATTGACTTGTATTGGTCTTCAAATGACACATTAGGATGAATAAATACATTCTTCAAGGGAAGTAGGGCTGTGTGGTGGCCAGGCTCTGTCCGTGAATGGTCTGGCACAAGTGAATTTTTCAATTTGTGCCGAAGGCTACGAGAGGATGCTGAAGGAGACTCTTTAGGAGGTTAAACTGCTTCTATAATGTCCTATCTTTCTTTCTGTAATACTATCTCTCTCTTTCTCATTACCTCATTCTCTCGCGTCTCATTAGAGGATTTAAGGGAAAAGGTATCCTGACAGTTTGGGGGTTTGTTCACAGTGCCGTCGGTAGCTGTGTGTTTTGGAGGCTGTGACGAAGCGCTTTGGCCTTCACACTCTCTACACTAGCCCCTAAGCGTCATGCGTCTGTCTGCCCTTGGAACACATCGTCCTCGTAGTAATTTGTTGCAGCAGGAATAGTTGTGTGGGAGAGATGATACAGGCATACTGAGAGTATGTCTAAACATGATTAAAATATAACATTTGAATATGTTTAGAACGTTTTGAAAGGTTCACCTTCATACCCTTAAATCTTGAGTTTGGTGCCAGTACTCAAACTGTAGTCCAGCATTGGCACTGCAGAAGGAACACAGTGTTCCTATCTGGAAAGAGTTTCTGCTTAGCGGAATTATATGAACAGTTTTAGAAAAAATTAAGAGACCATTTTCCTTTTTTATTTCTCTTTACTTTTTGTGTGTTTATTTTGGTTTTATTCTCTTAACTTCTAATGATATATCTATAAGCATTTATTTGCAGAAAGATACTCGGGTGTATTTTTTCAGGCCACAAATTCTGCAAAAAAAATATTCACTTATAACAGAATAGTAATAGAACAGTTATATTTGTATTTGTTTTTAGGAATTTTTTAATTTTTATGTGATAACATCACAATTTCTTTGTCTTGTCAGTCTTTCTTATTGTTGTCGGATGACTTTTCTGCAACCTCTGATATTGTTGAAATTCAACAGACATTAGACTGGAACGACCACAAAACTAGAAATGCGATTAAATAAAGATTCGAAAACGGTCTTTGTTTTTCTGCATCTGTATATTTAAACTTCAATTTTAAACTTTAAATTTCTAATACTTTACAAGATATTTAAAATTAAAACACTTTAGCAAATTAAATAAATAAATAAATATATTTTGCACTAAATGTGTTTTTTTCACATCAAAAAGCGCGTTTGTATTTCATGATAAACACCATATTACAGCAAACCAAGCTGAAATCATAGTTCAGTTTCTTTTCCTTTTTAACCTGAAACCTTGTCAATATGTAAGTCTCTCGACGTCAGCTGCGGCAGTGAAGTGTGGATTCTGAGAACACGATTCATCGCAAGACACGTACATACGGGAAACTACACGAATTATCTGTGGGAAGAAAATGTGTCAGGCCTCAAAGAACTTGCAATAATGATCAAAGCGCTCAGAGCCATGTGGGTCCTTTACAGTTTTTCCTACAGAGGCTGAGAGAGAGTCTAAAAATACCACTCAACATTTATCAAGGGTTTCAGTTGTAGTAACATAAAATGAGGTGGGTAAACTATAGACAGCTTGGGAGAGACGTCACACTCAGAGATAACTGAAGGTCACATCAAGAGTTAAAAGTGATGGAAACAACACTTACGACATCATTTGCTAATGATCTTATTATTTTAAACCTGTGTGCAGTTCTTCCATGCAACACAAAATGAGATTTTGTGAGAGTGCAAAGAACCCAGTTCCCAGCATTCTTCCAAATATCTTCTTTTGTTAGAACAGGTTTAAAATGACAAACAATGTCCGCATTCTGATTTTGGCTGAACTAGCAGCCCAAGAAACACTGACCATTTCTGATAAATAATGAAAGTAGAACTGCATACATGCGTCACATTATCTACTGTACTGTATTCACACGTTTAAACACAAACAACATGTACCACACTTTTGAAATCACGACACAATCGCTTTTAAAAATCCGAATACTTGCTGAAAACTGTAATGTGTGTACTGTTTGATTAGAGATTGTGGATGTCAATAGAAGGCCGCAGTTCTGGGAAATGTTTGGATGGGGGTGAGAAGAGTTTGAATGTCATTTCCAGTATTTCAGATGTGGAGTCACAAACAGGGCTGCCAAATCGAACAACATGATATCTGTTACCTTGCTGATAAAGTATCTTTAATATTAACCGATAACTGCTCTGCAGGTTTGACATGTTTATATCTCAGAGAAAGCAAAATATGGACATTGTTGTATTTACTCAAGCCAATGTGTGACAGGGAATAAAGATTTGGCCACCTGGAGTCAAATGACTTTAACTCTTTATTTGTCAAGTTTGAATTTTTGTAAAACCTTGGTCTCATAACAGAATACAATACTAAAAACAATAAATTATATATTTTTTTTTACAAATGTATGTTTTTAAGCCCTTTTTAAAAGAATCAGTTATTTGCGGAGCCATCAGCAATCAGGGAGGGCATTTTATAAGGCTGCTAGGCCAGAAGCTCAATCTCGGAACCATTGATTATTTATAGAACAAAGAGAATGTGCTAAGATTTATGGAGTAAGGAGATCTTTAAGATAAATAGGATCATAACCATAGATACTCTGATGTGTGATAAGGGAAACTTAATGCTCAATCCGAGCTGAAATGGAAAGCGAGTGTAAGGATTGAAGAATTGGAGTTATTTAATCATATGTTTGTACTCTCATTAGAAACCCACCAACACAGCTCTGTACATGCTAGAGTTTCTGAATACTCTTATTGGGAATCCCAAATGAGAAGTGCATTGCAATAGTCTACTCTTGAGAAGCATGGGTTTCTCGTCTTGAGGGCAAGTGTGGGCCAAAGCCTGGCTATATTTCTGAGATAATGGAATGATGTTTTGCAGGGATGGTTGATACGGGCTACAACGGCTAGATGAGAGTCAAGCCTAACACGCAGATTGGTGACAGACGAAAATAGATAGATGTCCTGATGGGAAAATTTGATACAGTTTATGGTGGATGCTTTTTTTCTGATAAGGAGATCCAATGAGAATGGTTTCTGTTTTTAAGCCATTCATGTGAAGGAAGGTTTTTGCTCATACAGGCCCTTATCTCCTCCATACAGGTGTTTAGCATGGATAAAGCATTGGTTATGAGGACTGATTTTTCATGTATAATTGTGTATCATCAGCATGGAGTGCAAAGAGATTCCAAGACACCTTGTGATTTTGCAGAGGGAAGGATGTATATAGCAAATAAAATAGGACCCAGAACGGATCCCTGCGGGACCCCACAGCAAACAAAATGTAAACAGGTTCTTGAGCTTCCCATGGCCAAGAAATCAGTTCTGTCTGTTAGGTATGACTGAAACAAGCGCTGGACATTAATAAGTCTAATCAAGTAACATAGCCAGTTCAGAAGTATACCGTGATCAACATTTTCAAATGCTCCAGAAAGATCTAGAAGGACGAGGAAAGATGGTGATCCAGCATCAGCTGTCATCAATATAAGCGATCTCATTTCTGAAGGTTCGTAAAGGTATTAAATTGTTCATCCGTAGCTGGTATGAGTGGAACGCTTTGTGGTTAAAGCAGATGGTTTATAATAGAGAAAATTGTTTGGAGTTCCCAGATCTATTTTGAATAGTATATGAATGATACAGATACTGCACACTTTAATGGACTTCAAATAAGCTTTTTGGTGGTCCTGATAAGCCAGTTTGTGAACCGTAAGTCCAATGTAAATGTTCTTTAAAGTTCAAAATTGTATCAGTATCGTAAATGACCAAATCGATAATGTATATGTCATTGGGTCTCTAAAGCTCTGAGCTTGAGGTAGAACTAATGTCTTCTCCTTTCTGTGTGCTGTAGGTAATGCGATCCAGGCCTTTGGGAACGGGACAGATGTAAGCGTCTGGCAGCCGATGCCTCCGGTACAAACAACCACCTCTATGACAACACCATCCCAGAGGGCTCGAGATCGAGACAGATCACCCAATGCTATAGATCCAGCCACACACATCAACCACCTTAACCCCGGCGATAACTCTCTCTACCACTTTTGTGGTAGTCTTCAGGTCAGTTTAAAGACTCGAAAACATCTTAAAAACAGTCCTGGATGAAGAAATATTAAATTTACAAATTCCATTTCGAAACATCAAAGTGATAGTGACCGAAGAATAAAAATTGTGTCAATTGTTTACGCACTCCCTTTTTATTTCACAACTGTTTGTCTTCCCTTATTATGCAGAACACAAAAGAAGATATTTTGAAAAATGTTTGTGACTGGCACCCATTTATTTGCATTGGTTTTGTGTCCATGTAATAGACGTGAATGTGTGCCATTGCGGTTTTGTTACCAATATATTGAAAATATCTTTTGCGTTCAAGAAAGAAAGTCATAAGGGTTTTAAAAGACAAGCCGATGAGGAAATCATGTCAGAAATGTCCTTTTTGCATGAACGTAAAAGATTGATTTGGAATAATGGATAAGTTATCTTTTCAGTGAAATCTCAGTACTCGCACTTTCGTGATTTTGAAAAACGAATAGAACAAAATAAATTAATTTATTTCTTTGCCACTGGATCCTGGTACGTGCACACTCATAGCAGAGGGGTCTTTGTCAGGAGAGTAAAAGTTAATGAGTTTACAGGTTCTTGTATTAGACTCTCTGCTAAATGGTGTCCACTGAGAGGGAGCAGCTGCTGATGTGAAAATGAGAGGAAGAAAAGAGGGCGAGAGTGAACAGAGAGACTCGTGGGATATTTCTTTCCATCTTTCTTCTTTGCTTAAAAATGATCCCAGCACACGTATTGACCTCATGGAAGCAAGCCAGACTATTTCCGAATACAACACATAATAATGCCCTTATCTGATGCAGATGTCATTCCGCTTCATATTTAGTGCTTTAAATAAGTCATTTTAGGTCAACTAGGTGTGCCATATGTTCATTAGCAATAAAACAAAGATGTAGTTATACTTTTTGGGATAATACAAAAGCGGTTTTGGTCGATTACCATTATATACTTTCAAAAATGTCCCATGTAGTTTAGTAAACATAACAAAAATAAGCAGCCATATAAGATTAATAAAGTATTTTAAAATGATAAAAAGAATTCAATAAAAAATCCAAAACTTAATTTCTTTACACACATTTTTTAAGTTTGTGTAATGACAAAAATAAATATTTATTCAACAAATGTATATTCATATACAAATATGTTGGTGGTATTTTGAATTAATGAGAATTCTTAAATTTTATTTACTTTCAAAGCTAATACATTTTCATTTTTTTTGTGGAAATTGTTTGACGTGATAAATACATAACAAAGGTGAAAATCTCTTTGCTTAGTATGCTGTCAAATCCTGCTTCGCCAGTTTTATTAAGGGCGAGTTTTATTCTCGTACTTTCTCTCTATTTCTTCTGTTACTACCCTATTTTGAACTTTGATCGTTTTTTTTTGTTTGTTCGGCGATATTAAAAAAGAAGTACTTGACATGTACAGAGAACAATTATCCAGCTTCTTCCGGGCATTAGTCCTGGTTTTCAACTTCAGTTTTGAAAATGTTCAGAGAGCGAGGGTGGTGGTACCACTGGTGGAGAAATTCATCATCGATATTAAAGCTCAGATATGTTTTCTGTTCTTTGCTGGTCCATAGATTTGGTTGTTTATGATGTTCTGTGCTCGCCAAGGCAACGCTTTATCATGCTGAGCTCTGGCTCAGATTTAAGCTGCCCAACTTCAGAAGGCCACCAAACTGCCGACCCACAACCCAATCCATTCATTATACTGTCACCAGGACTCTTATTTCTCTTATTTCTCTGTGTCTTAGACACACATATACAAGTACAACAAAAACACAAAAAATAAAAGGAGAATACAAAATGATATGATAGGAGTAATTTTGCATTAATGATTAGTAACTATATAATAAATATAAAACAACATGCATTTACTTTTCCACAATGGTGGACTGGCATTTCCTCTGAGTGCTGCATTACATTATGTTTGAATCTTACGAACTGCATTAGAAAGCACACGTTCATATATCATTCAATTAACATCTATAAAAGTGTTCTAATAAACAGCTTTATGAGCGTTCTGGCTTATATTATACAGCGTAAATCATTGCATCAAGCACACATAAAATGCAGGTTGGAGAAGATTTTTATTAGTTTTTGGGCATGGAATTACTGTACGTGGCTGAAAATGTATATAGACACTTAGGTAGAGATTTACATTAACGTTTACCTACATTCTAAATGCATTGTCTGGTTTTTCATTGATTGATTTAAAAAACTTTCTTTTTGTTTTTTTTCTAGGCCCAAAAACTGAAGACCAACAACACAATAGATGTGTTATGTGTGGTGAGTATACTACCATTCTTTTAACATGGACATAGATTATTCACATTTCAAAAAAGTGCAATACAATTTTATGGTAATTAGACACCCCCCCACAAGATGTGTCGTTTGGTAAAAAAAATTATAGACCAAATCTTGTTTAATAGAAGCAAAAAGCACTTAAAATGTCGATAATTTGTATTACATTAATTACTGTATATATATTTTAAACCAAGTGAAGTTATAACTGGTAAATGTACCAACAATCACATTTTAAAAACACTGTATGGCATATCATAAAAATAGAAAATATAAAAAAAATTTGATCTGTAAAAAAGGCCCCACAAAATTGTATTTACCTAGAATTTAAATCTTAGTCTTGCAATCTACCTAACAAACAAAAAACAGAGGCATAGCATTTTGTCATTTTAAGGCCTCAATTACAAACATATTGTTTTATATTATACAGATATAAAATTATATCTTTTATATTATAAACATATTGTTTTATAATATATATATTATATATTATTGACATGTCAAACCCTAGACCCCACTTTTTCAGATGTATTAAACTTGTTATCTAAAATTTAGGACAATATGATTAATAAATAAATAGAGATTGAGCAGTAATTATCTCAAGGCACTACGACCTCTTTGATTAGTCCTGGTTGACCTTTGAACCGGCCCTAGAGGGCTAGTATGCACATGACCTTTGCGTTGGGCAACACTTAAATGTGGCTGTTGCTTATCTCCTGGCTTTTAAAGTTCACTAAATGTCATTATACATAATAAAAGCAGCATTATACGCTAGAATGACATTTAGCATTGTCGCGTTGGGTCCAAACACCAACGAGGACAGAAATAAGGAGCTCTTTTCAGCATACTGTACCATTTCACTCCACAATCAAAGAGCTTTTTTATCTATTCGACATCTGAAGACATTTGATGTAGCACTCAGAAAGAATGGCATTTTTATTTTCGATGTAAATCGAAAATGGGTTTAAGGGAATTTAAAGGTGTGTTTGCAAGGTATAACAGTAGTTTTCTCTAAAGGCATCACTGTGCTTAAATGTCTCGGTGTGAGTCGAGTAAATGTTTGAAAGTTCAAGGTAAATCACAATCAAACACTGTCTCTGCAAATGTGTCAGTCTGCTTGAATGTTGGGATTAAACGCATTACCTTTTTTTCTCATCTGTTCACTTTTATATTTCTCAAAGGACCCGCAGATCGATGACCCCAGCTCCTCAAACACCATCTCCAGAAATGCGGCGTCTCCATTAGGCCCGAGCGCTCTGCTGCTCCTGCCGGTCATCTCTTTGCTTGGCATTCGTACGGCAGAGATATTGTAGCCACCAAGACCATAAAACATGGACAGTCACAATTTGTGTAAAGTTGATCACTGTTCCTGTTTAATCTGTTGTGCTCGGTAGTCTCTCTCTCTCTCTCTCTCTCTCTCTCTCTCTCTCTCTCTCTCTCTCTCTCTCTCTCTCTCTCTCTCTCTCTCTCTCTCTCTCTCTCTCTCTCTCTCTCTCTCTCTCTCTCTCTCTCTCTCTCTCTCTCTCTCTCTCTCTCTCTCTCTCTCTCTCTCTCTCTCTCTCTCTCTCTCTCTCTCTCTCTCTCTCTCTTGGTTCTGGTTTTGAAAGTTTTGTTGATGTGTCAGTGCAACAAAACAAAGTGATTTTTAGCGTGTGTTTCTGTCTCACCGCTCTTAATTTTGCATCAGAAGTTAAGAAACCAGTGAGACGAGTCATGCAACATCGTGATGTTAGGACTCCCGTCTTAAGACGGTTCTTGTCTTTGTATGCAAATGTGTGTACTTCAAGATATATTTGTGCATCATGCTCACTGGCGTGCAAATTTCACAAAGATGAAATAACACAGAGCGCCATTTTTCAGATGTGATCATTATCATCGGATGTTTATTATCATAAGCTGTCTTGTGTTTGTTTTTTGGGCTGACTTTTTAGTGGAGTTAGATGTTCACTAACCGTGCTTCTCACCTGTGATGTTATTGACCGTTGGTCAAACATATCAAAAATTCCTTTATGACATTTCAAAATTCACAAGATTGCGAGGAGAGAAGTTTACAGATCATCCTGAGTTTTGGGATGAAGACCCACAGGATCGTAGCGTATCTGAAAGTATGTGCAGGGATATGTTTTTGTGCGTTTGTGAGTGTGAATGCGCGAAATGTTTTTTTCATGGTTGGTTTGATTGTGGCCGGTCATAGATAAGGGTTTATTAGTAAAATATGACAATAGAAATGGGGGTTCACAACTCCAATGCCTTAGTGTAAACATTGACTTTGGCAAGACAACACATGAGTTTTTAAAAAATGAGATAATGTTTTACTTTACTGTTAAAGTACACATCTAAATGTTTGTAAATTCCACATTACTAAGCTTAACCAATTGGCATCCGTGTATATATTGAGTGTATATCCATATTGCCTTCATGATGTTGCTTGGACAGGGATTTTCATACTTCAGCCCAAGTAAAATATGCTCATACGTACTATATAGACAATTTTGTACAGTATGTCGGAAAGGGTCAGTAATTTGTATCACATATCCCTATAAAAGCCAATGAGAATTGAAAAGGTCTTTGAGAGTACCCAGGGAACATACAGTACCCTTAAATATGAGGCATTTAAACAATCAGCAATGCACATTCAAATAAACTATGATACGCTGCTTCGGTTCACATGGCATTTTGAACAAAACTTTAATGTATGTAAATAACATGAATGTACTTCATGTTATTCACTGTACATTTTAAATTCTAAAGAAACATGCATACAGTATATACACACTTCAAGAAATATGTTTATAGAGCCTGCTATATTTGAATTTGTATCTGGTTGTAGTATCACATTGAATGAGGGTTTCTTGCTTTACACAGTAACTATATATACATTATATATTTTTTATTTAGATTACAATACACATTGTTATTCCATCATATTCCAAATGGAGGAATCGGACAGATGACATACAACAGCCATTAATTTCTGTAATAACGTGTTGTTGTTTTATGGGTAAGCCAAAAAGGAAAAATGATCTTATTTTTGTATCTTTTGCATTATGGGTTTATTTATTGTAATGTCTCTGCTAGTAAGCAGTACAGTTAACTTTAAAAGTATACACATTAAAAAAGCGAGCATGAGTGATAAATGCAATAAAGGCTATTAGACGCAATGTTTGATGGATTGTAGTCGAGCATCATTCACAGTGGAACAGAGCGCCGCTGTATTTGCTCATTGCGTTGAGATTTAGGATGCGAAATAAAATTGCTGTGAAAGTGCTTGAGCTGAGAATGAAACAGTAAGAAAATCATACTGTAAAAATATATATTTGTCTATGTTCACATCAATTGCGCCCGAGCATTTATTATTCTCGATGAAAACACACAAGACGACCCCACAAACTTTCACATTTCTTCTTAGCTTGTGAAAATGTAAAAAGTATTCTATTAAAACGATTCAAAATGTTGACTCACCATAATGTTTGTGTTTTCTTGTGGTAAATAATGTTTAAGTTACAGGACCATATGCAGAGTTCTTATGTAAGAACAGTATTGATTTTAGAACTGAAGGTAACAACATTACTTAAGTTTTTTGCAAATAAAGTCTTCATATTTAAGACACATTGCCTTTCCTCTAAATCAAATATGATTGGTTAATTAAATGTTCTCCCTTTCACGTCATTTTAATAAAATAATACATTTTGAATAGTTAACAATATACACAAACAGGAAGGCTTCATATGTCTTGGTATTGATGGTTCCACCAGAAATACCATCATTTATTCATCCTCATTTCAAACCTGTATACTCTTTCTCTTGTGCAGAATACGAAAGAATATATTTTGACGAAAGCTCAAATAGGCTGTGGCACCCATTCACCTCTATAGTATGTGCACAAAACCAATGCAGGTGAAGACATACCAGTCACCGACATTCTTCAAAATATCTTTTTGTGTTCTGAAGATGAAAGAAAGACATAGTGGTTTGAAATGTCAAGAGGGCGAGTAAATGTTGACAAAATATTCATTTCAACCCTTTCAGAACCTGCATCGGAATGGACGTTCCTATTGTCAATAAAAACGTATGTTTTGTTAAAGATTTTGACCTTATTATTTCTAAGTGCATAATTAAATTAAAAATCTATCTGAAGATGATTCAAAGGATTACACTTGATATTGTAAAGGACTAACGTCCATCTCAATCAGACATTCGTTTTATAAAATAACCGACCTCTGATCTTTAGCTCATTAAAAACATTCATCATATATTTTGTATAAAGGAACAACCATAAGAAGTTGATTCAAAATGTATAGTTACAGTAGGCATATTATTTATACCGTGAGGTGGTATAAAGTGGCTAGTATACAGCGGGTTAAAGAAGATCATCTTTCGTGGATTTTGCCCTCTTAATCTCTAGAAGGCTGTACTGTAGGTCAGTGGTATGTATGCATATGAGTAAACTGCCGATACAGCAATAACAAACTGAGTCCTCATAACAGCAGCGCACTATAAAAGAGCTCATGTTTCTCTGCTTTGTATCTGAGACGCAACTCAAACTGCACCATGAAGAAGCTTGCGTCATACCTTTTCTTTTTCTCTGCTGCAGCTTTGCATGCTCCGGTAAGTAGGCAACTGAAAACACAGTATTAGTACAAAAAAATATAAACGAGCTTTCAAATGAGATGCAGAGTTTTCTATATCTGTAAAAACATGTATTCATTTTTAGAGCTGAAAACACTCAGAAGATGTTTAAGGGACGAGGTTATCGTATTCCCAGGGTTGAGCCCTGAAAACTATGTCCAACTCCACGCCAATGACACCATGCATTTCCCCGGAATCACCGCGTGTCTTCGATTCTACACCGATGAATCCGTCAGAAAGCAAAGCCTGTTTTCTCTGGCCACGCCATCCGAGGCAAATGACTTTGCTTTGTCCCTGTCCAGCAGCAACACATACATGCTGCAGGTTCATGGCGCCCGTGCCGGATTTCAAGGTCTGCCGTTCAAACTAAACCAGTGGAACTCTGTGTGCGCAACCTGGAACTCTGTCAGCGGCATCGGTCAGATATTTGTAGATGATGTGCCCAGCGTCCAAAAGGCACTTGCTGTTAAAAACCCTTTTAAAGGTGACGCCAAAATCATTCTTGGCCAGCATCACAAATCTTATGCAAACGAATTCAATCTAGATATGGCCTTCATCGGTTTCGTGACAGACGTACACGTCTATAAGGAAGTGTTAACCCCTCGTCTCATTAAAAACTTCATGGAGGCGAAGATTAAATTTAAACTTGGGGATTTCATCAGCTGGCGTAACCTTACACATACAGTTGCAGGTATTGCTATGGTGGAACCCAGGCATCAAGTCACATTTTATACCAATCAAGAGAAGAATTAATATACTGTTGTAGTGTCTTTTAATGTTTGACATTAAATATAGTTTACTCAGACTCGGCTCTGGTCGTTGATCTTTCAGAATCAAGTTCAAAGCCACGCAAAGACAGGACTACGGATTTAATATTTACCAAAAGAAAAAACTACATGGTCGATATGGTCGATCTACTTCTGTTAACCTACAAACATATTTTTCACCGTACATGCTTATAGAATTACATGTTCAGTAATTATTTCAAGTTTATAAAATAAAAAAATAAAGTACTATGCATGGAAACTATAAGTGTGATGTTTCGTTAACTTAAAAATCATATAGTTTTAAAAACACAAGTTTCATTGTAGTATTTTTCAACTTTAAAAATTTTCAAAAGATGGAAACTATAGCTATACCCAGCTTTAAACTTTAAGACTTTAGATTCACATTTACATTTAGTCATTTAGCTAACGCTTTTATCCAAAGCGACTTACGAATGATGATACTTCAAAGTACATGTTTGCCAGTTTACTTGAACTGTTAGTTTATATCTAGTTAGTATATATCTAGTTTATAGCTAGTATAAATATATTTTATCGAAGGGTTCTCACACAGAGAGGTGATTTTTTCAGTTTTACAATTCTTGTTGTCCCATAGGCATGATGAACCGTTATTTTACCATAATTATTTTAACAATTAAGTTTCATGAGAAATTTATCCTATATATAAATATTTTTTATTTAATATTTTAAATAAAAAATGTGCACAGTGTTATACAATAGTTCTACAGAAGATTTGGACACATTTAGCGTATAATAACAGTGAGAAATGATGCATGAGTCCACTTTACATTTCACGCACACACTACAGGAAGCATTAAAGAGCTGTTCAATGAAATAATGAAAAGTTTCATGCAGAGGAGACATGAACAAAGTTTTCATTTCAGAAATCCATTACCGCTGAACTATTCTGAAGTCTGACTTTGACTTAAATGATTTCACCTGGCATTTTCAAACAATAAAGGATTATAATGTTATGGACATGGTGATGTAATGTATGTCAAGAATACAGAATGGTGGAAGGGTCCACCAAGCCGCTCTATTTTACAATGAAATACAATGAAACCATTTCTAAAGCAAGCGTTTAGTTTATTTTATCATTTGGCTTCAGGCTTCAGGAATACCGCAGTGACAACAGGAATACTTCGAGTGACACCACTCGATCCATTCACTTTTATTCACCATACGCAAGACGTTCTTTCATTTTCTAGTCTTTTCTTAAAGATGTTTCATATTGTAAAAACTGATGTAATTTATCAATGCAATTAACCTCAAATATGTAATGGGCTAATAAATGCAACCTCAAAGATATGCAAATGACCTAGAACATTTCCAAAGGCCTTCAGTGTGCACAGCTTTAGGCGTTTTATAAGTATGCAAACTAAAAGTATTAAATAAGCATCGATAGATAGGGTGGTATGGCCTATAATGGTGTTTGGAGTCAGGGGTTTGGTTCAGGTGCCTGGGGTAAGTGAGGTCCTAACACACATCAGCAGGGGAGTACAGCTATCTTACACGGCAGAACTCAACATCACACATCCATACGGCATTCACAACCTTCCAATAATAAACATCCACCTCATGCAAGTCTGATCAGTGTCTCCAGGCAAAGTTTATAGTTGGAAATATGAGGGACAATATTTATGTGAGAACGTTGTTTTTATTTGATATATTTGTTGCGTTCGTGTGTAAGAGTGCCAGGTTTTTTACACTTGATGCTGAGGATTGAGACGAGTATCTGGTTTTGGTAAAGGTTGTACACGGCTTGAAGTCCGCCTGTGGTCGATAATTTACCTATTTTCTATTAAATGTATGTGAAAAGTTTTTTCCTATGTCAAAATGGCTTGAATGTAACTACAACTCAGGTTCATTAAGCGTAGCAAATTATATGCTCATTAGGCCCGCCTCATCTCGTTTTTAAAACGACTTAAGGTTCATGGAGAAAATACACAGCAATGGTTTACAATGATAAATGTGCACATGGTTTGTCTTTATAAGAACACAACATACACATACATACGCGAACAAATCCCACTGTTAAAATGTTAAAGCTTTGAAATGAATTCAATATTCTGTTAACATTTTGTGTACGTGCAAGTAAACAAAGAAGTTCATCCGATTAACTCATATATTTCTATTAGAATGCACCGAAAAATTGGTGTACATTAAATATATGCATTTCTTAAATTAATACTGCTTTTCATCACGTAAACTTAAAAATAAAATAAAAATGGCAGAGAAATTAAAAGTTGTTTTTAGAAGATTTTATAAAAAAAATAAAACTGTTTATTTTTGTGATATTTACTAAGGCACATGAAATAAAAACAACATTTATCTTTGACTTTTAATCACAAGGGGTTAAGTAAAACTGTGATGCATTCTAAGAGAACGATTTCCACCGAATCTTGGTTCAAAAATGGACATACCCAACAAACAAAACAATTGGGTTAAATGAACCGAGAAAAAGGGGTTATATTCAAACCAATAATGTGTTAAAATTACCCAACATGAGTTAATTTACAACCCAAAGGTTGAGTTTGTCTATTTGTGACCCAGCATTGGGTTGAAATAAACCAGCATTTTTTTAGAGTGTACTGTATGTTGTGTGTACATTACTCAAAATGGATAGGGTCAATTCATAACCAAAGTTCAAATCTCTGTTTTCTCTATGTTTTAAGTTAAAACACATCTAGAAGTGAGTCGATGGCTATTTTTTTCCATTTGTGATGCTCACAGTAGTTTGGGTATACTTAGGTATTGGTATAAAGACTAATTAACTTAATGCCGGCTTGATTTTCCATCTCATTTTCAATAATGCTTGATTATCATCCCAAAAGGCTGTTTCACCCCTGTCCCCACCACACATTATCATCTCCAAACGGATCATTATGACTCGTATTATCAACCCGATGACATCACCAATGACACAACAATGCCTTCCTATTACCAATATAACGTAATGTGAGCTAGAAAACAGAGAGTCCCTTCTTTGTTATCTCTTATGTGGGCCGAGACACCGAAAGGAGAATAATGTGAACATTCGGCCCAACAGGAGAGTCATTCTTTTCACGATGTGTGTGCATGTGACCCTACAACAACCGCAGGCTTTGTAGTCCGACCGCACCATGATTGATCATTTACCGTCAGACGACAACAATTACAAGACATAAGTGGAGCATAATGGAGTAAAGATGAAGGTCTGCCGAGACATCAGTCTTTATAGAGGACGCATCGTGACCACAGGCTCTGGAACGCAGCTGTTGAAGAACTGGCGATAAGAAAGTGTCATGTGACACAGCAAAAACATTACTTATGAGTCCAATCTCAATAGGTGCCTGTTTTATGTGAACTCACACAAAGTTAAATGTAGGAATGTGATCTCACATACTGCACACCTTGTAAAATTGTAAAGAAATGAAATTATGTTTGGTAATAAAATAGTAATAAACCGTTTCTGCAAGGGTGTGTTTTATTTCTTACATTGTAAGCAGGGGGTTATAAAGGTCAGTCACCCACGAATGAAAATTGTACCTTAAGTAAATTCAAACCCGTATGAGAAGATATTTTGAAGAATGTTGGTAACTGGCACCCATTCACTTGCACTGATTTTGTGTCCAGACGATAGAAGTTAATGGGGCCACTTCTGTTTGGTTCACATACTTCAAAATATCTTTTTTGTGTTCTCTGGTAGACAAAGTATAAATAACCTGATAATGTTGTTTAATGCAGTGTAAAAACTTGATTTTTAATCACAAGTCACATGATAACGAGTTATTGATGACATCCTTTTCATTGAGTAAACTAACTAATAACTAAGGCAATACAAACTGAACAAGAATATATCAGACGTTGTCTTGAGATACACTAACAAAGATCAAAACACAGCAGATTGTTGCAATGCTGTTAAATATAAGTTTTTTTATATGCAACTTATTGGGGTTTGAGCCAAAAGTGACAAATGAGCCAATAAGAGCTTCAGTTTGTAGAACATTTAAACAGCTGCCAGCACTTGTACAGTGAATGAACAGAATAAGTCGCTGATGTATGATTGTGAAACACAGTTTTGTTTAACACCTGTGGCAATGGAAGTTAATTACAAACATATGTGGTTACGTTTTTTATGTAGTAAATCAATACAGCAACCAATATATAGCGTAAAACCATTGTATGTTTTTCTGGACAATATTAGTTCAGCTTTTAAATCCCATTTGGATTTGCAAATTACTTGCATAAACTAGTATTTGGCATGTAGATGGTTACCCGTAGATCGGACCAATCAGTGCAATTTTAAATAAACAAATTATAACATGTTTTAGGTTTTAATATGTCCAGGATGTTTTTATTAAAACCTGCTTTTCACAAGTACGTGAGAACTTTCTTTGATCTTTGAGGAAATATTTAATAAAGCATCACAAGACACACATTTCTGAGTTGTATATTTTTACTAAAGAAACTTTCCCTGGTTGCTCTTTGCATATGGTACATTTTTAAATAACGCAGTCAGGCTAAAAAGCTTCTTAAAGTGAAAGTTTACCCAAAACATTAAAATTCTATCATTTATTTATATCGAACCTGTATGACCTTCTTTCTCATAACACAAAAGGAGGCATTTTGAAGAATGTTGGTAACTGGCAGCCATTCACTTACAATCGAAGTTAATGGGTATATTTTGGGTTAAAGCATTTTTTTTAATCTTTTTTGTGTGTTTTGCAGAAGAAAAGAAGTCAAACATGTATCAACAGATAATATGGAGAGTAAACAATGATACAATTTTCATTTTTGGACGAGCTATAACTTTTACATGTGGATAACTTACACACACATTTGATGGCACCTTATAAGTATGCAAATAATAAATAATAACAAATGTATTTAAGACAAGAGTCTTCAATAAGCAATAAATATATGTATATTAAAGCAAACCCATTCATCTATACACAGGAAAAGATCAGAACTTCAGTCAAAACCTGGACGGATGGAAGTTTCATTTTCTTCGATAAGAAACATGAAGGGATAGGACAAAAAAATAAAAGTATTCCTTAAGTATAAATTCAAAAGAGATATTTCAGCACAACGGGAAGTGGTTGTGAAAAAATCTTGCAAAATACATAGGAATAAAACCGCAGACAATACAGATGTGTTTTAAACTGTTATCACATCTATCCGTTTGCATTAAGAGTAATACGGGCAAATTGTTCCTTGGCTTTGTTAACACATTACATTTCATTCAGACAATTTTATGAACAACCTATAAAAGAGATACATCATTTTGCAAATGGAAGCAAAGTGATTGTTTAAATGATTTGAGCAAACTTTCATCTCACAGATGTCTCTGCTGAGACAGATCATGTTATTTGAAGTGTATCATCACAGACTCAGGTCCAGAAAAGGTCCAGAAAAACCTACAATGTTATTTATGATCAACTTTTTTAAATCTCTGCTTCTCGACAACCTAAAGCTATCGGTAGCTTGCTTTGTTTGAGTTTGTGAACTGTGCGAGTTCGTATTTTTAGCGACAGATGTTGGTCATGTTAAAAAAAATCATCGTTGGTCTATTTGCTGATGCTAGAAAAACAAGATCATGGAATAAACAAATGTCTCCTATGGACAACGAATACCACCTCCAAAATGTAAATTAAACATTTTGCTTAATACGCACTAAATATAAACATTTACGTAAATTAATAAACATATCAAAAACGAATGAAATTTTGGGAATATAATTTGAAAGAGGCGTTTTTAAATTCCTTTAATTACGCAATCAAATATCCTCAGAAACAATGGCCTTCACCCTGTTCCTATTTACCATCTGATCATTTTATTCATACACAAGTCTCCCTTCCCTTTTAAAGAAACAACTGTTGAAAATAAAAAGCAAGCAGGTGCATTGAAACGCAGGTGTCCTCTACAGAGGTTTAAGCAATACTGAGGGAACACGTGCTCCACTATGGAGCATGAATTCAGGAGGAATTCGCCACACACAGACTTCTAATGTCTCAACCCTTCGCTGTGATTTATTCTTCAAGAGCTTCCACAGGATCTCCTTCCACTGGCAGAGTGTGAGAATGAGAAGAGGAGGGTGAGAAATATCACTTGTGCGTTCAGGTGAGTTCGGTCGGCCGGCTCAAACACAGGTTCCCTGGTGCACGGTATGCTGCTGTTTGCGGCTCTTTAGACCTGAGCTCTTATCTTTGAAGTTCCCCGTCCTCTGCTGAGCGGTATCAACAAGAGCGCTGGCTATGGTAATGCCTGTGGGAGGAAGTAGAAAAGGATATGAGCTTCAAAGAACAACACTCATTTGTATACTGTGACAAGTGAGGGGATGAACACTAAAAGAAGAATAGTGACAACATCCCATGTTGGCCATGTCATCCTCTTGTTTGGAGTTTAGTGTATAAGGATTGTGAATACAGACAACCGACTGATCACTTCTGATCACTGTATTCAAGTTCTGTCTGTACAGTGTATGAAATGTCTTGCAAATGGCTCGGTTTATTTTAATTAATTTGATTGTATTGTTGAGTGCATTATCGATTTTTTAATATGTTTCTTCATGCCTACAAAGTGTCTGTAATATCACTTCAATATCGAACATAAGTTCTCAAAATTCAAAGCTTTAAAATAAGATCTTTAATTTTGTTAAATGCGGGTCTAAATGCAAATAGGATGCTCAACCTGCTGCATAAAGAATATAAACTATAAATACTACATAGTATTTCATGTAAATTATAATGTAAAATTGTGAGTCTGTGCCATAATTAAGTGTGATTTTTTAAATATTGTGTTAATGGCTAAGATTTAATAATCGTGTAAATAATTAATTGGCAGTGTGGTTCACACATCAACAAAAAAACGTACTTGGAATGTAATCTGTTGGCAAAAAAAAAGGAAATAAGCATTGGATAAATTTTCACTTTGTGCAATTGATATTGCAATAATAAAATAAATAAAATTCCTATACTTGGTTTACTTGGTTTATATTCTAAAGTAAATTTTAGTCCATTAAATGTCATAAATAAATGTTGTTGTTACCTTTTTAATACTCAAGCTCATTAAAATCCAGTATTTTCTTTTAGAAATTATTATTACTATTTAGTCCTTTTTAAGTAGATTTTTAAATGTACTTTAAAATGAGATCCCAAAAGGAATTACTCAACCTCAAGTGGTTTCAGTCCTTTATAAAAGGATTTGTTCGCTTGAACATAAAGAAAGTTATTTGGACAAATGCAAGCATTTGAGATTTCTGGAGCACAAAAGCATATATTGAACACAAAATCATATATTTTAACGAATTTGGTAAAAGATGACCATGGGCACCATTAATTACCTATATAGAACTTTTCTTCTATGGTAGTCAATGGTGCCCAATAAAATTTAAGAAGCAAACATTCTTCCAAATATCTTTCTTTGTGATCAACATGACAAATAATGCAAACCTATACATGTTTTCATGCAAGCGCAAATTCCTACAACCTTCTCTAGGCATCAATCCTAAGATCTTTTCGTCGACAACAGTTGAATGATTTATTTCCGAGGCAAACCGAGCATTTATTTACAGCCCAAAAGTCAACAACTTCTCAAGAGTTAAAATATTTTCAGCGGAAGAGAGATGTCCGTCTCAAGTGAGTTAATTGCGAGTCCGAATCAAATCAGGTACGCATGAGGAGAATGCTAAAGTGCTCTGGACTAATGGAAAAATCCAACTCATTATTGTGATGCTTTGGCAGGTGAGCCGCCTGCATGATTAACCTCGATGAATTCTGCACTTTAAGACAGGATGTGCCAATCTCAGAACTCCATTAAAAGGAATCTGAAAAGCTCTGTTGACCTAAGGCACAGATCACTGGAAATGGACGCTTCAAGGCTTTTCCGTTATTGGAAATTGTCTTTGTCTTGTTCCGAGTAAAACTTAAATGTCTTTCTGTCTCGTCCCGCCGTGAGTGATGCGCAGAAGACGTGTTCCAGAGATAACTAGAAGAATGTACCAGCAGGAGTCCACGGAGCAGCTGTCAGCAGAAAGTCCTCTCCGCACCACCTGCCTCTTCACAAAGTGTCATTCTACCAGGCCAAGGTCACTCCTCCGACTGATGTGTTCTCTGCAAGCAATCGTCTGCACTCCAACCTCAGTGTGATGCCAAGGTTACTCGGAGAATGAGTACACACTTAACCTGATTGTCTATGTATTACAGTCTTTCCCTGTGTCATAATGACTTGTTTATCATTGATAGGCTATTCGATGCGGGATCAGATGTGATGGGGGTCAACAGCATCATTTACCTCAATGTTACTCCTGTGATTCAGTTACAAATGTATAAGGGATTTTAAAAGCACATGGTATTTTATATATATAGATATGGTTTCAAATTGCCTCAAGAACCAGCTGACTGCATTATTTCACAATCATGCAAAATAACATAGAATGTTGACTGATTTTACATATATTTATCATGTCACAGTTTGAATAAGCGGTGCGGTACAATGCCTAACATACGGGCTCACCACATGAGCTGTTATATAATAGTAAAGCCTTTTCAGTTGTAAAGCACTGTTTCTATAGCTTAACACTGCCATGAACGGCCTTTTTAACTTTGTTCAGTTCTCTGTGGTTCACAAATATTATAAGAAAGGTTTTAACCTACATAACATTATAATAATTACCTGTTCTTGAATTTATCTTATAACTAAATAAATAAAGCTATCATTCAGTTCAGTGTTACATATTGTCGCTTTCATTCCAAAACTTCCATATCACAGTTTTTTTATACATTTAGTCTTTTTTGATTAGATACTTTTGGCTGACTGCCGAGAATAAAATCGAACTTGACTATACGGAGAAAGTAAAAGTCATGACAAGGTTTTCCCTAGGTAAACCTGCGGAAGGATCATTGTTGAGCACTCAAATAAGCCGGGATGATCCACACCGCCGTTCCACGTCCGACCACTTGCTGGAACCTGTACCCGTAAAAAGGGGTCACCGGGCACGACCATGACCCTATCAGCTGTGTCCCTACTTCCATGAACCGACGCTACTTATGATTTGATAAAATAGTGACATACTGTTTTCATTTAAAACTAATTCTATATCATTAAATGTTGTTTTTTAGGTAAAGTGAATTTTTTTTCACCTGGATAGAAGTATCGGTCGTTTGATGATTCAATTTCCTTCAAGATCCTTATGACAATTTGTATAGTCTTTCTTTGTATAGTCAGAAGAATCCTTATCTTTAGTGAAACAGAAAGTTTCTTCAGGCTTTTTATGGAACCATTCTTCTTTTAACCTCTTTTAACTGTTATCCAATTACTTCACATTACGAGTACCTTGTAACTTGTAAAACTACTGGTACGAAACGGCTTACCAAAGCTGCCCATAGAAGACCCGTTGGCAATAAATAAAATATATTAAGTGTGACTAAGCCCTTTCAGTGCTGCTGGTTTTACAGAGCTTATTCAGATCTGTTTATGTAATTACAAAGACCTGCCGGGATCTCGACACGTCCACGAATGCGGCTGTTTTTGTATCAATGGCCTTTTAGTCCCCGAGGAGGGCACTGATACACAAACAGCCGCCACTGTGGACGCTTCGAGATCCGGCAGGGAAAAAGGTCGATTTTCTTTGTCCTGCTATCACTGTCACTGTGTGACTGGCCGCATTGACCACAGTAACCTGACATGATAAGGTCGAATGTGTTCCTCCCAGCACAAAAGCACGAGTGAGACAGAGAAAACAACACAAAGAACAAACAGATCAGACAGATCTCAGCCGGAAGTGTATACTCCTGTTAACGGACTTCACAACTGCACACTTGTATCTTATGAACGACTCGCTTTGAATAAGTCACTCATTAATACACATCAAGAAGTAATGCAGTAAACACAGATTTCACCCGTGAATGTTTGTAGTTACTACAGAACAATATCATTTATTGGATAAAAGCGTCTGCTAAATGACTAAATGTAAATGTAAATATCAAACTGGCAGAAATGTAAATAGTGTAGTATGCTGTACAGGAGCCAAAACAGTCTCGTATTTTTTCAACATTTCTATCGGTTTATGATAAGCCCTCGCTTACCCACACGAATATTTTTAAAGTCTTTCGAAATGCATTTGCTTAAAAGGGTTATAAATAAGTCAATTTGCCACAACAGATTCTAGCTGCAGATAAAGCAGGTCACAATAAAATCAATTTAGCTTTGTTGCTCACTTATAAACTATCAAAAGACTGCACTCTCATTCACACCCCATGCATGCTCCCCGAGGTGCTGACTGGGCTTTAAATGCCCTAAATGGACATTTTAAAAGGGTAAACAAGTTATACGAAGAAACCGAAGGCTTTCTCGTAAACATAGAAAAAACTGATGGGCGCTATGGAGTTAGGAGAACTCTTTATAATACAGGAAGAAATGGTTTAAACTCTTTGCCGTCATCATCAACATATCTGATAGACAAAATCAGTGGCATTGTGAACCCTAAATTGTGCACTTGTTAGGCAGCCGTCCATATTTCATATAACATTGAAAAATTATAACTTTCTGACAATGTGCTAGACTTCCGTATTGCAAGTCTTAAATGAATCCGTCTGATAGAATAAAATATTCAAACACAAATCAATGTTTCATTCACATTTATTATTTGTTGAGTTGCCGTATAATGTGTGTGAAAAAGTAGATTAATCCGTAAGAACTCTTTCCCGAGATCACAGAGAGATCCTGATCACCCTGTCCGTTTTTGGTCCATCTGACTGATCATAATTCATTATGTATGTTTCTTCCATACATATATTGTTATACTTACACAGCAGATCTGTGCTTGACACAGAATCGTTGTAATGCTGTAAAAATGACTTCTGAAGGGAATGGAATTACGACTTTCTGAGTCAGTTACTGCTAGCTGTATTATGCTCACCGCTGGACAAACTCTTCATCTAAACAAGCAGATGAGCGAGATGGAAATGGGCTTGTGTTGTGCGGCGCTCTGCTGATCTCTGCTGTCTCAGAGTCGTGGATCTACAGGCAGGAGAATCTGTTATCTTTCACACAGATGTTGTGCTCTGCTGTATCCACCTGACTCTCAGTGTGAGACCTGGAGTGTGTGTGTGTGTGTGTGTGAGTGTGAGTGTGTGTGTGTGTGTGTGTGTGAGTGTGTGTGTGTGTGTGTGTGTGTGTGCGTGTGTGTGCGTGTGTGTGGAGGTTCCGCTATATCAAGACTTACAAGGAGGCTGTACACTGTCAGCATGTGCTTGTAACTGGAAAAGATAAGGCGTTTGCCATGAATACAACATTGTAATGCGCTGTCACTTCTGTTTTGTAAAGACATGTGGATAACTAACAGATCAGGTACAGTATACACAGTAAAGAAAGAGGTTCTTAGTAAATATTATTAAGTAATATTATTATTTTAGTTATTTTAATGCAATGAAATCTTTCAAAACACTGAATCATTATTTAAAAATCCAACCGTTTAGTTTCTATAAAATGTTACAAATATTTTCATTATTGGAATTCATTTTTTGGCATAATTTTATTATTATAAGAAATGTTTGAGTTCGTCAGATTTACTTTTTTCCCACATATACACAATATTTTAACGTATATTTACTTAATTTCAAAGCTTCAAAATGTTCACATTTTCATATAAATTATTTCATGTAAAAACACATTACATTTTTACGCACACACACACACAGAGAAAATTATACTGTGTATATATTGTTGTATACAAACAGATAAAGACAGTGAATGTTTTAAAAGTAAAAATATTAATAAAAATATAAAACATTTAACTAAGAAAGACATTTGAGCCTGATGTCCCTTTTAAAATCTATCATGTAAGCAGTTATTATACCGTCTATTAAAAGATGAGAAAAGACCTCAGAGAAATTGACCCATGAGGAGACGCTGACGGTGCAAATGATGAAAAATACAGGAAGTAATATCACTTGCAACATGACCCTGAGATGACCGAGAACTACACCAATGGAAGATTTTGCCTATTCTCCTTGATGCTTTGTACAGACCTATTGTCTGAGGATCTGCCCTTGGAAAGAACGAGCAAAATTAAAGAGAATAAGTTTTTAAAATTTACTTTTTTCTCTTGGCTCATTTGACATTTGGACAAATATATTGCACTTATACTTAAACCACACGCACACACGCACATACACATTTCTCCCATCAGAATCATTCATATGAAGAGAGGGAGAGAGAGAGTTAGAGGTGTGGGGATTAAGCAGTACTGATAGAAACACATTCCTTATAGCCAGAGATAAAATTCCAGAAAACATCAAATCAGCAACTTACAGTGATAACATCCTGCATTGAAAAGTCCAGCAAAAGTTTCAGAAACTGTGATATTAGTAAACCAAAAGGACATTTAAAAGGATTGTTTACCCCAAAAATGACAAATCTGTCAAGAATTACTAAATCTGTAGTTGTTCCAAACCTGTATACATTTCTTTGTTTGCTTGAACATTGAGAGAGATATTTGGAAGAATGCTTGTGACCAAACACTTCTTTGAGTCCATTGACTACCATTGTGGTAAAAGTGACAACGGTAGTGAAAAGTGCTTTACAATTGTTTATTGTACAACTTATATTCTCAAACATCTAATTTTGATTTCAACAGAATGAAAAACAATAAAGTATTTCCAACTATGGTAGTAAATGTGTTCCAAGAAATGTTTGAATATATGATTCTTGCAAATATTGTTCTCCGTGTTAATCAGAAAAAAAATATACAGATTTGAAATTTTTTTTTAACATTTCAAACTGACAAATGTTAAAATGTTTGGGTAAAATAAAAGTACAGAATGTCTGTCAATGCAAAGAAACATCATTCAGAGGTCACAACCCTCTACACAGTTTGAGCTAGAATGACCTCTTCTGTGCCTAACCTTCAGTGTTTCAGAGATGAAGAATAACTATAAACTAACACAACCATTTACATCAAATGCCATTTATATATTGGCATTTCACTCCCTTCTCCACTCTTCGTTTGCAACCTTTCGCAAATATCACACACGAGAGCTTCAAAAAAAATCACCAATGTATTTCTACAAGCTGCAACCGAGGTGAAATCTCTAACTATTGATTTTGTATTGAACCAATGTCTAGGCCCGGTTAACATGATCTATTAGTGATCTATCACAGGATCTGATGTAAAAGCTATTGAAATGATTGAACATTCAATCTCAACACTCCAGGTTTGCTGGAGAAACATTAGTATTTAATCTTGTTGACAAGTAGGACGGCAATTCTTTTGACGTTGAAGGAGGATGATCGAGGATATAATGGCATCTCTGTTTGATGTCACCGATGGTGAAAGAACCTTTCAGGAATTGAAACATCAGCAGATTTTCACACTGATGCTTTCATGCTGATGAGAGAATGTGTATAAACACTATACAAGTTGTGAACTTGTTCTTGCATTGTTATTAACATGTCGGATTCAATTTCAACTTGAGCATAACTCTTTATTGAATATTGAATGGTTCTGTTTCGCTATATGTCTTCGAAATCCTATGCCATTCAGCATCTCTTCACAACCATCTCCAAAAATCTGTCAAGTCTCAAAGTAACAAGCCAATTATTGTACGCCTTTACACTCTTTATCACCGCAAGCAGCACACGAGCTCCGATTCAGATGTGTCACTGTTCATTAAAGCAAAGTGAAGGCCTTTGTTTCCATTCTGCCTTTACCCAACATCCCCGTTTTATCTTGTGTGGTGCAGTGGTATCGGTGTCATACGGCAGACGGGGAATGTTGCCGTCCAGCCGTATGTGTCCCGTATCTAAACCGCTACTTCCTGCAGCGGTGCCACTTACAGCTGCTCGCCTTTCAGCTCGTTCACAGTTACATGATGAACACAAACACCACAGGGACAGAGAGACCGAACGAGAGACAAAGACCTTCTTAGAGAGGATTCATCATGTGTAATTCAGACTGGGGTCATTCATAAAATGGGGGAAAATGTGAGCAGTTGATACGTTTTTCATAGAAAATTGTTTAATTATAAATTAATATTCATTATGATTTGGGGCGTTATATTGTTTATGTGAGTATCCAGCTGTGTTTTGAGATTTACTGCTTTTACATAATAATGAATTCTATATGAGAATTCTCTTTGGAAATATATGTAAACACATTGTTTGTAAGGGCAATAATGAATTCTATATGAGAACTCTCTTTGGAAATATATGTAAACACATTGTTTGTAAGGGCAATCTTTTTTTTGAACTAAAGTTTCTGCTGTTGCTAATGGCATGCTCTATAACTTTACAAAGATGCAGATATCCTTTCCTAACAGGTCTTGGCACCTGCATATAGTACCAAATATATATATATATATATATATATATATATATAGATAGATAGATAGATAGATAGATAGATAGATAGATATATAGATAGATATATTGAATATTGACTGAGTAAGACCAGGTAAAATAATGGCTAAAATATTCAGGTTATAAATAGAACTATACAAAGATTCATCCATTATAGTCATTTTTGTTTATTGAAATTATGATAAACTAATAAATCCACCTAGTTTATATCATTTCAGTTGAAAAGTTTGCACACCTATGAAAAGCATTGTGCTTTATACTCTCGATTACTGATGGGATTATTTAATTGTCATGAGTCTGCCCATAAGGGTCATCTTGCGTAACAAACAGACATTCAGCAATACCAAAAACCCAACAAAGGACAAAGGAGAGTATATATAGTGTCAGTGTTATGGGCATCAGGTGTGTGGCAAATCAACATGGTGGAAAACTGGTGCAAAGGATTGTGGAGAATGAAGTCTGGTACGGAAATCGAAAGACGAAACTGACAGATATATTGTGTGTTCTGTTACAAATAATGACATTTTGTTATGTACGAAGCATGAGATTAATTCCCTCTTATTGCACAGGGATTTACAAATGGGCAATTCCATGAAAATGTCAACTCTCCCATAAAAATATAGCGTTTTTACCAAAGATTTTTACAACATTTAGTGGTAGAAATACCCATTCAAAACCCTTCTTTAAGTTTTTATAGCATTAATTTTATTTTAAGTGCATGATTTTTCATAGCCATTTTCAGAAAACCATATTTTTATCATTCGCAAAAACATAAAAATTATTAAAACGAAGTAATTATTTCGTGTTCTATGAAGCTTCAGGTTTGTACATTTTAATTCAAATAAATCTTCATGAGTTTGTTATCCTTTGTCGTGTTCATAACTCTATCAACAAGGGTGTTGTATGATTAGGTTCAGTTAACCAGTAACAACTTTATTCTCAGAGCACTTCCATAATACTGGAATTGCCATATTGCGAGTTTAGTAAATATATATAGGGAGAGACCACATCTGAAAGTCTGAGACTCAAATTGTAAGTATTGAAGTAAGAACATTTGTGACAGATGGAAATAATTGCAGGACCATAAATCTTACCGCACTGGCCGGGGGGAGGCATTGCAGAAGATCCCTGTGGAAGACTCATCAGAAGCGTCTGAACAGCAGCGCAACTGCCTTCACACGGCTCCACAGCTATAGGACCAGCCTTAAAGAAAACAAAGTGTGGATTCTTTAATGTATCACAGCAAACCGCAACATTTCAATACTCCTTCTAAATGATAGAATCTGTTTAAAAGTTTTTTTTATTACAGACGATTATAATCCGTGATAAACCTTTCCAATTAAAATGCCGTAAAATGCTTTCAGTAATACAGAAGTACAAACTCTCAGTACCCATGGTGCCATACAAACAGCCATTAAAGTAATAGTTCACCCTGAAACAAAAATTCTGCCGTATATTTCTCACTCGTTGTTCCGTCCTGTATGTGTCTTTGTTTGGTTAAACATAGAGAAAGAGATTTGGATGATTGGGTTGCAACCAAATCATTCTTGGGCACCATTGACCATAGAAAAAAAATGGATGTCAAACTTACCCCAGAACTTTTTGCGGTCATACATTCTTAAAAATTTCTTTTTGGTTACAAATTATAATGTATTTTTTTCTGCTATGGCGGTCGATGTTTGGTTATAAGCATCCTTCCAAATATTTTTCTCTGCGTTTTGTGATAACACATACACTCTATTGCCAAAAGTGTTTGCTCACCTGCATTGACACGCTTATGAACCTAAGTTACATTCCTATTTCTAATCCATTCAATATGATGTAACCTTTATAACAGCTTCAACTCTCCTGGGAAGGCTGTCCACAAGGTTTAGGAGTGTGTTTATGGACATTTTTGACCATTCTTTAAGAAGCGCATTTGTGAGGTCATACACTGATGCTGGATGAGAAGGCCTGGCTCTATTGGTGTTCTATTGGGTTGAGTTCAGGACTCTGTGCCGGCCAGTCAAGCTCATCCAGAGAAGACCTTGTCATCCATGTTTTTATGGATCTTGCTTTGTGCAAAGATGTCATGTTGGAAGAGGAAGGGGTCAGATCCAAACTGTTCCCACAAAGTTGGCAGCGTGGAATCGTCTATAATGTCTTGATATGCTGAAGCATTTAGAGTTAGAGTGATTGAAACACCTGATTTTGATTATTTGGCTGGGTGAGCAAATACTTTAGGCAATATAGTGTAAATACATAAGAACTACACGTTTGAAACAACACGAAGTAAATACATGATACATTCTGGGTGAACTACCCCTTAACAACACTCCATATTTTGCAGGTGCCATTCTATTTTAAAATGGTTTAGACGTTGCCTTTGATGACGATGTTCTTGGAGAAACTTGTTTACTTTAGTTTAATCTGTAAATCAATCAAAGGCACAGTTTTAGAAAACTGTGACTGAGCTAATGAAATGTACCGGCCATCTGCCAGCTAGGCACAGAACAACACTCCCCATGCCGTACATTTACTTAGCCGACTTGCGCTGTTTGGATCTGCTTTTGTTTTCCAGTGCTAATGACATCTGTTGCAATTGTTTTTGCATTTGTAATGTTATCAAGACATCACATAATAAGAAGACCTTACCATAATAATCAAACTTATAGGACAGCACCTTGTGCACATTCCTTCCCTCCACTTAGGAAATGCAATGTCTGTATTTAGGACTATTTCTACTCCTACCCTTCAAGCAATTTCTTCTAAAAGGCAAAAAACATTTCATTCAAAGAATCGACGCTGGTTTCCCGGCTCCTGAAAGCTTTCAGTTTAAACAGGTGAAGGACTGGTGGTAAATGGACCTGCTCATTTTACCATATCACAGTTTGTGACAAGGAACCAGTTCCAGAGTCTGTAAAGAAAAACGTATAAGTTAAGGGCCACTAATAGAAACTTGGCCATTTTTAAATAAAAATAAAGATTTAATTATTATAACAATAATATTATAGGTATACCAAATCATAGTGTTTATAATTAATAATTCCACATGATATCTAATATATATTCGATATAATAATTTTTAATAATTCTTATAAAATAATATTTTTATCTAACAAACAGGAAAAATATACAACTTATACAACTAATACATACATTTATATTTATAAATTTACACTTTTATGCATTTGGCAGATGGTCTAATCAAAAGCGACATGCAATTTATGACACATTGTGAGTATGTACATTGTAGAATGCTTGTGATTGAACTCATGCTCTACAGCAACTTTATGGAGATGCAGACAGACCAAAGCTACCGAAGCTACCAGTAACTGTTTTAAGGACCATGGTATCCCTGTTTTTAATTGGCCAGCAAATTTGCCTTGCCTTAATCCCATAAAAAATCTATGGGGTATTGTGAAGAGGATAGGGCTGCCTGATTATGAGATAAATTATAAACCCAATAATTTTCCTAATGTTAAGCTCATGATTATTTTGCATAATTACACATCAACGATGGAAAAAAAGTCAGTATAAAGACAAATTACTATAAATAACAAATTTCCAACTTATTAGTTAACGCAATAATTGATGCATTAATCTAATGTTATTAATAAATATATTCATTAAATAATTTACGAATAATCTTTGAACGAAAACAAAAAAGCAAAACTGAATGTGTCACAATAATTGTTTTAACTCGATTATGTTATTTTCATAATTGTTGGAAGTAAAAATAGAAAATGAAAATCGAGTATGACTAACGGCACAGCCGTAGAAGGGGAAGATGTGATATGCCATACTCAACAAAACTGATCTCTCATAACACCTGAGCTGTGGCACAGAATGATTGACTCCATGCCGCTGCGCATTGCTGCGGTAATTCAGGCAAAAGAAGCCCCAACTAAGGTTCGAGTGCTGTATATGCTCATAATATTCATGTTCATATTTTTCAGTTGGCCAAGATTCCTGAAAAAATCCTTTTGGGTCTTAGGTTATATCATAATTTTGAGCGATACCGATTTTGGGCTTTCCATTAGTTGTCAGTTATAATCATCCAAAAAGACGGAAATAAACACTTGAAATAAATCACTCTGTGCGGAATGAATGCATACATTATATGCATTCATTAAAGTTTCATTTCTTGAAAAGAATTAGTGAAATAAATCAACTTTTGGAAGATATTCTAACTTTTTGACCATATATTTAAAGAATCTTGAAAAAGTTGATCAATTTCACCAAAGTTACCAAAAAGTATTTAAAAAAACAAAACCTCCATAAGACCCATGGTTCAAAGATTAATATAAACCCCCTAAATCACCTATATAATCCATTATTTTCTTTAATCCATTATGCCCTGTCAAACATGATTAATATCTGTGTTTGAGCCGGGTTGCTAATGCATACCAACATTATGTTCCCATTCCCTTTCATTCCCTCCAGATTTGTTTACCATTTTTCAGTATACAACATGGCAACGTCCATTTTCGTTAAATCTGCAACAAAACCACATCAGAGCCCTGTCATCTGTGCGGGCGACATAAATCTGATGGTGAAATAAGAGCTTACGACTGATGAGTGTAAAGGAGGGCAGGTCCTGTGCCAAAAATACACCGAGAAACACCGGCAGGTGGTGAAAGTGGATTTCTCCCTCATTTGCATTTTAAGGTCTTTTTATAGTGCATAAACAAAATGGGCAGAGCTTTAAAAATTAATGCATACAGTTGGCTCACTGGTGGATGTTTGTTATAACCAATGTTACATGCATAACAATGGGCTCGAATGACAAAAAACCCAACATACAGTCATACTGAGTTAATGTTATTCTTTGAAACATGTTTTACTTTATAACACCTAAAAGCATATTTATAACTAATCTTAATGTAAACATAAGCAGAAAATAAGATTTACAATGCCGCAGGGTCCTGAATCACATTCATTCCTTATGCTTTCTTATCTAGCCTATTGCTGCTCCCTGTATCTGACAGTTTTATACATAAACAAATACAGGGAATGGAAAAAAGAAGCGCATACACTACGAGAGCTTTATAATCATGGATCCTCCCTCTAACGGGTCTAAGGGTCACGAAAGGAGGTTTGCCTCTATATCGAACACCTCTGACCGTGCAGATTCTGCTGTGGTGTCAAACTGTCCGACTATAAGGAAGTGACCACAGGGGTCAAAGAGGAGTACAATGTTTACTTACATCATGTCTGAGGTGTTCAATGAAAGAGATGCTTCAATTCAGCAGAAGTCAGCCGAAGCTTTTAACCTATGAACTCTATAATCGATGTCTCTACGTGCTGTTGAAGTCCGGAAGTTCCTTTCCTTCCCATCTCCACTCTTGCTGAAAACCATTATTTGTCTTTGATTCTCCTTTTTCACTTCCATGAAATTTGACTATGTAAGCCCTAATTTCCTTTTACCCTCTCTTTTCCTCTGACAGATGTGGCTAATAGGTTTAAGTGCTGAAGCGTACAGAGTAATTATAGGCCGTGCCACCTATATTTGTGTTTGGTTGCAGAACGACAAGAGATGATGAATTCATCAGCTCCGAGGAAATGGGTCCCATTTAATCCGTTAACTGCTCAAACATCAGCTTCCAAATGAACATGCCACACCGCAGCTCCTTGGGAACAGATGTGGAAATACACTGTGCATTAGCTTTGAACACAGTATTTTATTTCCTAACAAAGAAATAAAAGAAAAGAGAGACTTGTTTTCTGCCCGATGCCTTTGTCTCATTCACAACACACTCGTAATCGGACAGGCCCTACCTGTGCTGAGTTTGCACTATTTTAATAAAGTCATTGTTTCATCACAAACATATGCAAATTGGATTTATTATGAATGGCCTGTTGCCATCAGTATATTTTATACATTAGATTGATATATTTGCATACTGTAATTATTGTTGGAGCATTGCAAAATGTGGACGGAAGGTGTTAAATGAAATGTCCATTGTGGAAATGCAAGAAGGCATGTTAGTATCAATCTTATTTTCACACTTATATATTTCAAGACAACATACATTCATAAATATAAAGGACCGTGACAATTATAAGTCTTACACTTTATATCTTTATTGGCACGACAATATTCCCAGATGTAAAATAAAAACATATAACAAGAACTTCAACCGATGGCTATAAACACAATCAAACACTTTCAAAAAACTGAAAAATACACACTAGAAAACACTAACACACTCCAACCAATAGCAATAAAACCTGTGCACTTCAAAATCACCAACAAACATCAACAAACTCTAACACTACATTTACATTTACATTTAGTCATTTAGCAGACGCTTTTATCCAAAGCGACTTACACTAAAATACTTTAACAGCACACTTCAAAAACACCAACAATCACTAACAAACTTCAACACCAACCAACTCCAAAAAACAGCAATAAACACAAACATACTCAAACAAACACAAAACCCACAAACTTCAACAACACCAACAACAAACACTAACAACCAATAACACAAAAATACTTCAACAACAGAACTCTCCGAAAACACCCACAAACACTTAAACCAACTGGAATAAACCCAAACTCTAACTCCAACCAACTCTAAAACACTCCAACACATGCCAAAAAACACTGACAAACATAAACACTAACAAAAACACTAGCTTATACCAAGAAACACTCACAAATACCAACACACTCCAACCAATTTCAACAAATTCCAACAAACACTAACTCATCTCAACAAACGCAACAACACAAAAACATTCTCAATTCGCATTGACACTTTAAAATAGCTTTGAAGGCAAATAAAGGCTTTAATAAAACCTTTTGTACTGCATAAAACAAATAAAATCTTTGCAAATAAAGCCATGTCAGCCTGTTGCAGTGACCCCAGAGTATGGGAAGGAATAAAGTGTTAAAACAGAAAGAGACAGAGAGAGAGACAGGGAAAGAGACAGAGAGAGAGAGAGAGAGAGAGAGAGAGAGAGAGAGAGAGAGAGAGAGAGAGAGAGAGAGAGAGAGAGAGAGAGAGAGAGAGAGACAGAGAAAGAGAGAGAGAGAAAGAGAGAGACAGAGAAAGAGAGAGAGAGAGAGAGAGAGAGACAGAGAGAGAGAGAGAGAGAGAGAGAGAGAGAGAGAGAGAGAGAGAGAGAGAGAGAGAGAGAGAGAGAGAGAGAGAGAGAGAGAGAGAGAGAGAGAGAGAGAGAGAGAAAGAGAGAGAGAGAGAGAGAGAGAGACAGAGAAAGAGAGAGAAAGAGAGAAAGAGAAAGAGAGAGACAGAGAGAGAGAGAGAGAGAGGGGAGAGAGAGAGAGAGAGAGAGACAGAGAGAGAGAGAGAGAGAGAGAGAGAGAGGGGAGAAGGGCTTGGCTTCACTTGGGTGAAGCATTAATCTCTTTAAAAGCCTTTTTTAGCTTAGATTTATTCACCCCCTCGCGCCGAAGCAGCCTGTTCATGCACCAGCACTGGGCAGGATATTTGTACATTTAATTTTAATCCACGTTAATAGCTATTTTATTAAAATGACACCTTCAAGAAGAAGGACATTAACGGTGAAGTGATGGACTCTTCATGACAGATTGATTCAGAGTGTGAAAGAAGAGATTGACTGTTGCGGAAGCGTGCTAAGATGATCCAAATTAATCAAGCTAAGTAGTAGAACATATAAATCAGGACGGGGTAGAAGGAACCCTTAGGTTAGGACCAGCTTCTGGCGAGCAGTTCAGACCAGTCCAACGGCAAGCTTTGAGACACAATAATGTACGAGAATTCATATGACATTTATAGGATTGAAATTGCAAAACCATTGAAAAGCAACTTCAATATCTGACATTTAGAAAACAAAACAAGTCTTGCTTAAAAAGTTACATTTGTGAAAACATCTCCATCTGAGGCCTTACGTGCCTTATGAAGTCGAGCTTTGCCTTTTAAAGAACTTTTTTTCTGAACTTGTTACATTTTTCTCATATTCCTCTCAATCTTCCCACTCCAGAGATCCCCGAGGGCTCTGTCTGCACTGTGGGATGTTGAGGTAGGAGGTACTTCCTGAATTTTGAATGTGAAACATTATGCATTCTCATCCGTCTTATGTTATAGCCAGCATTCATATACCTTCCCGTCAGCTCTTGCTTTGCTCTGAAAGACACTGAAAAACAGGGCGACAGCCATCAAGCATGTATACCGTGGAGGGATGATGTGCAGAATAAGAGGGCGGCAGCAATAAACACTGGAAGGAAAAGTGAGAGAGGACGCTAATGAAAACGAAAATGATTCAGTTGTATGCAAATATATTCTATGTGTTTTCTATACAACCGACGCAGATGTCTGCCCTTCAAAAAGTAGGATATAAAAGGAAATAGGATAAGCGGGGTTGACGAAAATGTATTTTGAAAGAATGGAACAGCCTATGGTGAAGACATCTTTTTTGTTTTTGACGTAATTGATAACAGATTTGTTTGGAGCAGTTACAGCCCAGCCACTGGCATGTGCTGAAGACAATCTTGAACATTGCTTCCCAAATTAAAATACGTGCTTCTGTTGTCTTGCATAAAAAGTACTCCGCTGTAGACAGTAGAAGATAATTCTCCATGGTTTCAAACAGGTAAAAGTGCCTCAGGTCACCGATGCTGTCAGATATTAAACTTTGTAATGTGTTTAACTTCCCCCAAGGACCTATGATGAGCAAACACAGACGACGTGACGCAAAGCCTACAAGCCAACAAACTTCATTTAGTTTATTATTACATAAAACTTTGGTAACATTTTATAATATGATGCTTTTAGTTTGTTGTTATGTATTGCATTAGCTAAAATTAATGCATCATTTCTCTTATATATTAATACAATCCAAAATACTTAAACAGTAATCCAAAAAGTTGTCCCTGTTGATATTAGTTAATCAAGCATGAAACCATCAAAAAAATATACTGATATAAACATACAAAAGGATTAAGAAATGCTGAAAAACTTTTTCGATAATGTAAATGAATGCATTTGATTTTGTTAACAAATAACTGTAAAGTTACAAACACTTGATACATTTTTAACATGCACCTGAATTCAAGTCAATATGATATTCTCAATTTGTCAAAAAAGTCGATTTAAAAAGAAAAGTAAAAAATATTTTGGCAGCCGGTTTTAACCATTTCATGACTGCTTTGTATATACTATGAACTTATTTCAGATGCATTCGAATGCTTTGAATACATCAATTCCACTTCGTTATACAGTTAGTGTCAATAAACCCTTTCATTCATGTGTCCTCTGAAAAGAAGTGTCTTAGAAGAATATAAAATACAAATTTAGGGGTTGCAGAACCATGAATGCAGGGTCCCTGTTGTAAAGAGTAACAGAAATATATACATTGATGTACATGTACATGTGTTGATAAAATCCTGCTTAACGACTGCATGCCAAATTGATCACAATTAAATGTATATTAGTAGAAAAGTGCATTTAATATTAATGACATATTACTACTAGATGTACATCAGATCGCACATTATATACACAAAATTAATGCCCTGTTTTTATATATCTACATTATTTATATTTGTAAAGAAGTGCTGACTTTCAGCACACTGACATTGAAAGTGACGCATGATCAGAAAAGTGCATTTAAGATAAATGACATATTACTACTAGATGTACATCAGATCGCCTGAAGTGAACAGGTCCAGAGACTCACACTACTCCAAGAAATTCCGTTGTTATGTTAAAATCAATCGGGTTTGAGGCAAAGCTGAATTCTGTAAGACACTGCAGGTACCACAGAGGCATGTATATTCTAGAGTCTCCATCTGACACACTTCTAGCTTCTTTATCTGTCGTCTGATGCCCTTTCTACTTCAGACGGTGTTTAAAAGCCAAATGTTAGTCTCTGCCATTTAGAAAGCACTGCGAACACTCCTCATCTACATACTAAGCCTGTTTTCACAAACAGGAAAAACAAAGACATTAAACATTCTATTATATTTTGAACTTTCAGAATTTTCCACCAAAGGGTGAAAGCATGCAACAAAACATGGGTGTACATAAGAACACAATGTCTGTTAATTTCCATCGCAAATAATACACTACAGGTCAAGAGCTTTGGGACACGTACTCGCTCATGTTTTCATACTTTTTCCACATATTGAAGTAATTTAAATGTATCAAAATTGTGAAATTCTAACAAAATACATATAAATATATATAAATAAATAAATATATATATATATATATATATATATATATATATATATATATTATAATATAATAATATAATAATTAATAAATAAATTGCAGAAATGTTCTCTTGAAATTTTATCAGCAATTTCATAAGGTCGGACACTGAGATGCTCTATCCTGCACTCTTATCGGCTGTTTTTTCTTCGATCTTAAGTCATCGACTTAAAGAAATTTTACTAAAGAAAATTGTACGTTTTGCCATGAAAACAAAGAATGCATGTTTGCTAAATTGTATTTTTGTCTATTAAACTACTTTCAGACATTCAGGCGTACACTTTCAGATCAGAAGTTATTTTTAAATCATGAGAAACATTTCACTCAAGTGTCCACTTAGTGTTAACTAAGTATTACTGTGGCTATTAAGTTTAAAGTTTTTTTGCGGAACAACCTGTCTGCAGAAAAAGATCCATGTAGTACACAATAAACAGAGTCAGCTCCTGGGTTGAAATGTGTGTGATATTTCTGTGTATTGGTGTCATGTTATAAAACCCTGCAGACGACAGGCACACTTACTCACACACCTGTCAGAACCACAGGAAACACATTAGTATGTACGTGTCTGTTTGTGCTGACCTGGCTTGACAGACAGTAAAAATGCTTGAAATGATTGGAGGTGAAGAGGAAACAAAAAGGCGAACGGCCATCTGCCGGTAAAGACATCGAGAGAAGGTGTGTGAATACCGATACTGTCAGGGTGAGAGAGATTGTTAAAGACAGGGAGAGAGAGAGAAAAGGAGATGAAATACAAAAGAAGCTCTCGGGGTGGCCGGCAGGTTATCCGAAGCGTGTCAGAAACACTTCGGCCGTATGTCTTTTATGTTAAGCCTATGAGCTGCAGGCACGCGGGCTGTTGGGTTGTTAGGGGCCTTTCGGCTGTGCTCTTCTGCACTGATTGTGTAGTGATGCTTCAGAGTAGAGGCAGGTGCTTCTAAGCGCGTCCAGGCCGCGATACAACAAGCTGTTTGTTTCGCTGAACTCTAAATCAGCCTCATGTTCACACTTCTACAGTTTACTTGAGACTAGAAACTATGCTTGTAATTTTCTATCGGTGAATGTTCACATCTGAATTGTAAACAATGAAAAATGATGGCGATCAGTTTGGATTTGAGTAATTATGGATATTATATTTGCAATCAAAACTTGGCATGACATCAGTTGCGCAACATATTTGTAGCTATGGCCAACAAAACATTGGTTTGAACATTGTATGTGTCAAAAGTCATTAGAACATATAGTAAAGCTCATGTTCGATTTTCTAAATTTCCTACCATATATAAATCAAAATGTGGATGTGTCGCATTTGTGAACAAAAATGAACATGCCAACAAACCTGCCTGCTCTTTGGGCATGACCCACTCAAGTTTGATAGTTTTAGAAATTCTGCTTTCAGGTGCTCTCCATAACGTCATAACAGCCGCGAGCCAATAAAAAACATTCATTTATTTTTATTTATTAATAATACACAATGCTGACAACTTAATTTAGACAACTTAAAAGGCGAATATGTTTGCAACCTTGGACTTTACATTTCAAATATCAAATATATTTTCAAAAATTTCCAATATAGTCCTTGACCAACCATCAATGAAATGCTTACAACCAATTTTTTTGCAAAGATTCTTATGGCTGGTTTTGTGGCAACTTTGTGTGTGCTATGATAATCCATAAATTAGAAAAATATCAGTCGATGTGGTACAAGTGTTTCACAAAAACGATTTCCCCATCCAAAAATATCCATAAACTCTACGGGCAGAGCTATGTGCGAATTCATTATTATAATTCCCCATGAGAATTGAATCTCAATTTAGATATAGATTAAGGTTGTAAACATTATAATCAAACACTGTAACACCACAGAAATTATTTCAGCACTCCATATCGAGAGTATTCAACCGTAATCTGCTTGAGTGTGAACGCAAACAAATCGTGGTCTGGATCTAGATCTTTGTCTTTTAACCCTTCATCGCCAACTTAAGAATAGCAGACACCACGCCGACTATCAGAGTAAGTCATTTCACTTTACTCTTTAAATAAATAATGGAGGAAACTTTCATAAATTAAATAACTTTGAGATAACAATAAAATGAATTAAATCATTGATTTCACATTGATAGTAGTCTGTGAATTGGCATGATTTGGTCAATAATAAATATATTTTTGCCATACGAGATATCATAGGAAGGTGTATGCAGTCATAGTGCTTTTTGTGCTGTCATAATGCTACAATAACATAGTAATTTATTACGATTTCATAAATGACTATGATGTAATAATCTATCATTACATAAAAGTGCTTTGACATCATAATCCATTCTGATGTATTAGTTCATTATGATGTGATGCTGTATTATGACGTAATAGAGCATCATTACATCATACTTCACACTGACGTAACAATTGTGACAAAAAGATGCATCATGCTGTCGTGGTGATTTGTGACATCATAGTCGAGTATGACGTCATTATGGACAGTGACATAATTATGCCTTATGACCATTACTGCACTGTTACGTCATATTTGACAATTATGACACTTGTATTATGCTTATAAATATTTGTAATATTTTTTTTAAATGTAATGTCCATAATTGCACTGAAATACACACTGCTTTATTTGGCAAGTTGGATTAAAAGTTTTTCTAAACTTCTTGTGGTGCATTCTTGGTAGGCTTCTTCTAAAGACTTAAGCCCAAACTATAGGCATCTTAATGGGCGTCATCATTTTCTTCCTGTCTTAAACACATTCAATGCCTAAAAATTTGGAAATGAGGTAGCTCACAAGGTTTTGGACCGGAGCTAGAGAACATGCCCATACTATAATATCACTTTTAAAAAACATATAGAACTGCAGGGAGTTTCCTTCACCAGTCAGACACCACTTCAGTCCCATTCGTCCTCCAACATTTCTCGCAGCATGCTCCAGGCGTCCTGTAGTGTGGAGCACCGGGTCTTAAGGGAGCTCATTGTGTTGGTTATGTGGAGCTCCACAAACAGATTCATTAGCCAGGTCCACGATATAAAAAAGGACTATCCTGCCACAAAGGCCCGATGCCAAATTTCCATTTTAATTGCGACGGAGAAACAGAAGGAGGGTAAGTGTACAATCCTATAACCGCTCTGGGCCGTCTACAATCTACCAGAACAACAGATTAATCATGTCCCCGATGCTGGGCGAAAGCCACAACGTCTGCCCTCAAACACAAAAGGTGGAGTAAAAACTTCACATTCTCTCCACTATTAAAAGTGAAGATGAATGTATTTTTAAAGTCCTCGACATGGCAAAAAAACACAACCAGCTTGAAACATTACACAGCACATCATTTCACAAACTGTTTGCTTCAAACCCCGTATTGATTTTGTTTTTGTTCTCTGTGAGAATGAACCTATTGATTATAAACGCAAGAGGAGAAAAAGAACACGGCCGTCATTAAGAAATAAGAGAAACTCTTAATAGTGAGGCAGAGGTAGTTTAAGGAAGAACCAAAAGAAATTAAATTCACCGATGCAGAAAGTTAGAATTGCGAAACCAACCGCATCAAAGCCAAAACCTACTTCAACATATGAATGCCCTGTGCCAGTTATGGAAGATATCGTAAATTCAACTCAGGGCCATGTTGTCTGCCATGGAGACATCTGTTGTTTATGAACAACATAATTACTTACAGTCTAGACACAAATAAAGCTTTACAGAACAACATATTTGTACGCATATTAAAGCCTGCCGAGCAGAGCCTTTATCGCACAAGCACCTCTTTCTCTTCTTTACTTTCATTTCCCGTCTTTTATCTTTTTCGCTGTTATCTCTTATGGTTGCTCTTTTTCTCGCTCTCATTTGCAGTATCATAAACAAACGTAAATGAGTGGTAGTCCACCCAAAAATGAAAAGTCCATGCATTGTTTCTCCTATTAGTGTCAAAATCAACGGCGGCTGCTGAAGTTTAAATCTAACAAAAAAACAAGAAGAAGCTGATGGGTTGGTTTATGTCACATGACCTGCAGTATGCTTTAGACATTCTGAAAAGTTAAGATGTTTATATGCACGTTGCGAACTTGTCGATTTAACATGCGCATCTACATTTTTAATAGGGAACTTGAGCACACAAGAGACGCTTCATGAGAATACCCCCTTGACTTTCTTTATTCTGCACAACTCAAAAAAATATATTTTGAAGAATGTTGGTAACCGAACAACATTGATTACCCATTCGCTTACGAACACTTCATTACCAGTGAAGGTGAATAGGTGCAAGTCCCTGACATTCCTCAAAATATCTTTTCTTGTTCTGTGGAAGTAAGTCTGACAGGTTTTTAAAATCACTATAGAAAAAGTAAATGATGGCAGGACTATCGCTTTGATAAGCTGTAAAGAAATAATATATAAAGATATAATAATTTAGTGCTGATTTCGAAATAATAATATGCTAATGTGATACATTTGATGATTATGAAATTCAATATGCTTTTGCATTTACTAACTATAAGGGAAATCATTTATGTGCAGGCATACATTTTATAAAAGTTTGAATCTAATTCAAAAAACAATCAAATGTAAAATAATTTTACTTTGTTATTTTACTCAAGGGGATGGAAACCAGCATCTGGTTCATGATCTGATAATCCCGTTTCACATCGATAGCAGCAGTATTCCTGGAGAAAAATACAGCTTTCCAAGAATTGAAAAAAATCCCAGTTTTTAAAAACCTTCTGATGGTGCTAAGTGGGAAGCAATCAGAATTTGCAAAGATATTCTCGATGAGCCGCAGCATTTTAGATGAAAGTATTTTCCTGACAGGCCCCCTCAAGGGTTTTGACCTAAGACTCCGAATCTCCTCGACAAACGAGGGTTTAACTCTTAAGCGTTACTAATCTCTAGTTAGACAGAAATCACAGCCTCTTCCGACAGCGGTGCGTCATTGAAACATGAAGGATGGCATTAATTCAGGTCAGCTTGATGAAAAGGCTAAAAGCATTTCCAAGTATATTTACTCAAGGATAAAAAGCCTTAATGAAAATCATACAGTATGAGTTCCTTTCAAATGCAGCGAAAAAAATACATATTGCTCATATTCCCTTTATTGTCTGTGTATAAAATATATCTTGGTTACAATTTTCTTCAAAATATCTTATTTGGGTTCAACCGAGGAAAAGGGTCATACAGGTTTGATACAACATGTTATCAATTCAATATCAGTCCAAATAAATACCAACTTGCATCATTTAAAACAACTCATCTGTTGCCTTTAAGAAGTGAACAATAATCAGGTTCTCTCATATCTCTTGAATCAACACAATTCACATCACATCCATCAAGCATACATGTGCATACACAGTAATTGCACACACTGACATCATCTACCGCCATCAGGCCTGTGAATGTTTTGCATAAGAGTGTTATGATATCCGCTCTTATCTTTTCTGGCCAGAGAGAGCTCAGGTAGAGTCAAAACTCTGATATTAGACTGCTAATGGATTGATTGATAACAGGTTTATGACCCCTGGACTACAGAACTATTGAACCAGACCCATCGCCTAATGGTTTTTCCCAGACTCTCTTTAACTAATATTATCTGAACAGACCATAAAACTCTGACCGCAATGAATGGAACTGATACAGAACGCTCGTCAGTAAACAAAATACAACATTGATGGGAATTTGTACCCGTACCTGTATGAAAAATAAAGGAAACTGAACACAACACGATCAACTTGCTTGGTTAGCCGTTGCCATGGAATTGCCATTGCCATGTTGATCATGTCGAAACCTGTATGACTTTCTTCAATATATAGAACACAAGAGATGATATTTTAAAGAATGTTAGTAACAGCGAAGGCACCCATTCACTTGTCTTCAATGTAAAATATATTTCATAGTTAAGTAAATATCACAAAACACATTTACATTATATAAAATATTTTTTAAAAACATTCAATTTAATAGAAACTATTAAAATAATAATTCAAAATCCAACAGTTTATTTCTCTATAATGTACAATTATTTTATGAAAGGAAAAAATAAGTTTTTATTTAAAAATATATATATATATATTTTTTTTTATATATATACAAATATTTGAAGAAATCAGACTTTTTTATTTGCATAAACACATCCTTTAAACAGGATATTTAATACATTTCAAAGCTTAAAAATTTACGGTTTTGTGAAAATTGTTTCAAGTAAAAACAATGATGATTTGTTGGTTTTGTGTCCATTCAATTAAAGTGAATGGGTGTGGTTTGGTTCGAACACATTCTTCAAAATATCTTCTTTTGCATTCTGCAGAAGACTAAACACCTACAGATTTCAAATGACAAAACAGGAGAGAAAACGATGACAGAATTGTTTTATTTTTGGCAGATTTTGTTTTTACAGTATGTTGTCTGTCTCTCTTGTTATTTCTTGAAGGCTGGGCTTCATGCTCGACTATGACGTCACAAAAAACTATGACAGCCTAATGCATTGTTTTGTCATAATTGTGACATCATTGTCAAGTATGATGTAAAAGTGCTCTATTACGTCATTATGCAGTATTATATCATAATGAACTAAGACATTAGTATTGATTATGATGTCATAATGAACTTTAATGTACACACAATAGTATACTTTCCTTCAGTCAATCAGCAGTTCAGTTCCATGAAACATTTGTAAATAACCTACATTCTCTATTCTTTATCAAGTGAAATACAATCTTCAGTAACCTTGTATAAGCATATGTTGACTTGTCAACCTGCAGCTCGCGAGAGCTAATAGACTATCCGACGATTTAGTTTCACGTGTCAGTCTTTACAGCCCAGGAAACAAGTGGTTCTGATCAATTGACTTCACGTAGCAGAGAAATGTGTCTTACAGTAACATGCAAGATCAGCTGAACATGAGATCCTCGAATTTTCCCAGAGCGGCTAAACTGCTGATGCTGGAGAAATGAAGATAAAAGGCTATTAATAAAGATCACAGACTGATCCGTGTATCTGCACACTGACCTCTGACATCAATTTTGGGACGTGATGAGGAAAGATCCAGAAAGTGGTGGGCGGGTCTTGATCAGCTTCAAATGTTCTAGGTCAAGTTGGGATGGGGGTTTTAATGAAAGGCCGGGTCTATGGTTTCTGGTAATGTTGAGATACAAAATCATCCCCGTTTATGATAGCTCCGCCCTTCACGTACTTCATCTGGTGCTCTCGGCTAATGTTCCTATTCACATCAAACTATGACATAGCCCTTACTGCTGAAAGGCTGCACGATTGTTTTTGGACTCGAAAATCATAGGCCCAATTAAGATTGGGCCTATCATTAAGTCCAATTAAGATTAAACAAAAAGATTATTTTTTATTCTAACTCAAGTGTTCTATCTCTCATACACCCTGCTTTAACTTCATTCGGAAGACTCCTGTCTGTCTGTGCGGGTTCACGCTGTTAAATATCGAAATGACCAATTTCCCACTGACTCCTGAACAGTGTGAATCGGTACTTGAAAATGCACCATGAACTAAAGCTCAGCATCACTCGGAGCGCAGCCGAGCTCTCAGGCAGCTGGGGATTTATGTACGTCTCATAGAAACCCTTCATGGGTCATCGATCTGTGAGGTGTTTTGGACAGAGATGAGATGTGACAGGAATCAGCAGCCTGACACGACACATTAAAAGACCAGAGCTTAGTATTATGTCGAGCTCGCTCAGAGCTCTGTTTAGGACCAGCTTTGATTAAAGTGTCCAAAGCCTGTGAAAGATGACAAGGCAAAAGATGAATCTGCCCCTGTCTGTTAATAGTAGTCTTTTAGTATGTGCCTGTTAACCGAAATATTTGATATCAATGTCAACGTGTGTAGAAAATAGAAATGCTGATATCATGTTTCTTATGTTTTACTATTAAAACACACATATACGATAGAGTAAAACCTATTTCTAACCTACTCACTCTATCAAAAAAAAAAAAAAAAAAATATTTATATATATATATATATACTTTTTGTAACTTCGCTCTCTGTGTAACTTGGTAACATTGTTGTAGCACTTGTTCACCTATTGTTGTATCGGCTATTTACAGCTTCATTGTCTCCTCGACTATTGTAAGTCGCTTTGGATAAAAGCGTCTGCTAAATGACTAAATGTAAATGTAATGTAAATGTAAAACCATGTTTTTTTAGCATCAAGACCAGATTGTAAGATTTTTGTGTTTTCTGATAGGTCGGCTTTGATAAGAACAGACCATGAGACAGGCAGGCTCAGTCCTAGATCAACCCTAACATACTACCTTTTTAACATCAATATTAAAATTATAAAGATTACAAGCTCAGCTAAAAAAAGAGAGATACAGGTGGATGTCAACTGAGATAAACGGATTTCTGAAACATAAAATTCACAGTTTGGCGAGCGTGATCAATATTTATCTTCTGATTTTGATCATTTTTTGTCCTGAAAGCATAACCATACATGAAAATGTGTTATTTATGATCCCAGTGTCTTGATTACTATTTAGGTCTCTGAATAGGCCAGCTACTTTGAGCAAACTAAATGTAAAAGAAAGTTATTAAAATTGGAAAAAAAATGTATAGCTTTTGTACAGCTCTGAGAAATTCATTTTGTGAATGCAAGTTCCAATGTGTATTCTGTAAACCTTTAACTATATGTCTCCAAAATTTAAACAAAAATATTGTTTCGACTTTCATTTATTTGCAGAAAATGAAATCTGGAGAAAAGTGAAAATAATGAAATATTCGGATCTTAAATACTGCCAACAAGACAATACAACAATGAAATGTATCTACTTTTATTGTAGCAAAAATATGTTGAAGTGAATTTTCCTAGAGTTTCCATTTCGTTATGTCGCTCCTGAAAATTGATTTTGTACGAATTCAACAGACACTGGACTGGAACGACCACAATACATCAAGAAACACAGTTTACATGAACATATGGAATGGTCCCCTATTTAATTTTTTCAGTATGTTATAAGAAGTCAAAGTATATTAGGTTGAAGGTTGCAATAAACTGGTGGTCTTTATATTTATACGGACCCACTCTTGAGTGGCTGCTACTTGACGTGTACTCTTATAGATATGAAATGGTCATGTCGCTGATCTTCTCTAATGTCACAGTTTGTTTTAAAACTCCAGCTGGAACTGCTTGTTTGGACATGTTATATTCTGTATCCATTGACGGATGACAAACACGGTCACATTCTCCGTTTCAAGATCGCAAAGAACATACATTTCTCATGTCACCGTGAACCAAACTTCGGAACTCTTTATTGTGTTCTTCTAGTTTTGTAAGAAGAACGTTGACTGGGGCGACCTGCTGGATGCAGATTAAACAGCTTTTTCAAGGCCATTGATGACTTTCAAGCTCTAAACTTTTCTATGCATTAAATCCATTGAGAAACGCTCAGCACTAAATGAGCTGTGAGATATTGTGTGAATGCTGTATGGCCGTGGATATATCATCTTGTTTTATAAAGCAGCAAGCTTCCAGATGCTGCTGCAGGAGATGGAGACACAATGCTAAATCAAGCATCTGGTTAAAAAAAACTACCGTCAGAAGAACAAGCCCAGATTATGACCTAAAACAACCTTTTTGATATCGCACATCAACACAACGATAAGTTTGTGAAGTCATGGAACAAAAACAGTAGTAAAAAGTTGGAGGTGTAAGAGTGGCATATATGATAGAACCTTGAAGTCAGAAAAGGGATTGTTGCTGTGTTGTTGTGTTGTTGTAGACGTTATGCAATGAGGTAACACTAAGGACACTGGAAAAGTTTCTTACAAACTCCAGCCCAGATATTAGTGCAACAGGTTTAGTGTTTTCTTAGTATCGTACTCTGTCAAACAACAGTTAAGTAATACACTTCTGGATATTTTAATAATATTTCGAAAAGTATGGGGTGTATTATTAAAGCACATCCAGATTTTCATGCATATGTTCCCATAGCCTTTATCCCAATACTCCTACACAACGACCCAATGCAGATGTATGTGCCGCAAGAAAAAATAGCACTGCAAATAAATAACAGACTGCCAAACATTTGTTTGACTTTTATAAAAGGTCAATTATGGCAGATGGCATTTTAAATGTTGTTTTTAAAAAGTCGGCATCCTTGAAAATAAGTTAAAGATGTGACGACTAACATGAAACCCACAATTGATATAGCTGAATACACAGCTTTAAAAACATATGTTTAACAGTAAGTGATCTGACACTGTATAGCTGAAGAAAAACTGCACCTGAGAGATATATCGATTTTATGAAAGCACCCATCCAGAGCCTGTGCTTAGCAACCAACTTAGACATGAAATGTGATGATGGCCCTGCTCTCTGGCCTTGCTGCTTAGTGAGTGAGAATATTCAACCATACATTACGCAATTATGCTAAAGAGAGCGTACACTGTTATAACGGATGCTATTTAATTAACTTCTCAATGTGCAGATCACTGGGATTTATTTCATTCCTTTAAAATTTAATAAAACCAAAAACTCATAAGGACATTTTTCTTACCAATATGCTTACAACAACACAAACAACCAGGAAACCAGAGGCGTACACAAAGACACTTTTAGGTACAAAAAAAATCATGTTCTGCATGATGTCATGTACTCACTTCCACCTGACTTTGAAGAAGCTCTTCCTCTTCCTCTGGGGTCTCCAGTGCCACCATAACAGAAGCAAATGGACGGCTGGCCATCTGCTGTCGCTCTCGCATGAGCTCCTGTAGAAAGAAACAGATAATAAGAAAAAAATGTAATAAGTCAGCAGCAAGAGTTCAGATATGTTCAATAAAACACAATAAATGTTTGTAAAAAGTAGAATGCTTAAGTTCTTATCATTGCTGTCCTTCCTTCGCCAAGTGTCTATTTTGGTCATGATTAAGTCATTTTATTTATTTGTCACTGTGTTTGGCAAAAACCTAACTATTAAAATGTTTTAAAAAGTGCTTGTCAACTTTGAGAACACGGAATTTAGTTTTTTACTTAAAAAAATGTGTACACACAAGATTTCAGAAGGACATCAGCGGTGTACTCTAAACGTCATAACCTTATTTGTATTAAACTTGTACAAGCATTTTTAATTTTGTAGAAACATGATTTTAAGCATAGTTATTACCATACAATGTTAGATTAATTTTTAAATGATATATTTTCTGCTGCTTACTTATTTGTGCCCTTCACATATTTAAAGATATATATATATATATATATATATATATATATATATAATGTTTTATCTTTTATTGAAGTAACTGTTGTGTACCCTTAAAGGTCCTGTTACATGTTTACAATTATATGCACTATAGGTCTCAATATACCCCAAAAAATACAACATTTTATTTTCAAGCAATGATACAAAAATTAACCCAGCAACAGGAAAGGTACAATTTTAAACCTCAGAGTGTCCGTTGTTATATATATATATATATATATATATATATATATATATATATATAACCATTTCAATCAACAATATATTACAAACTTAACCGGTAGCCTACATCAAACAAACTCCAGCGGTAATACCAATTCCAAACATTATCTACAGAAGAATCATTTGCCCAGACATTCGGCCTGTTTTATTGGTTATCTTAAGGGCAGACACCTGTATGGATCAAAACAGAGCACATCATTTCTTTAATTCAGTCATTAGAATGCGGCCTGTTAGTCCACACTGTCTGAGCTACAGGTCTCATACGCTGGAATGGAAGTGGTTTCGATAAATAAATGTGAGCCATTAAAAAGCCTATCCGCTCCGGAACACATTTAAGCAACAGGTCTAGACACACTTGTCATCAAACCCAAACCTGGTGTATCAATGTTAACTAACACAAAAACAAAAGAGCTTGTGGTGGCAGCACTGACACTTTCTCCTGTCTGTGGCTGAAGGACGGACACATGAGACTAGGGGCGACAGTCAAGGTGAAGGGTGACAGGGTGCCGAGAGTTGATTCATAGGACAGTCATGGTGATGATTGTTAAAACAGGCTTGGCTCCGTTTGAATGAGCGTCATGGTCAAGACACAGAGAAACTCACTGGTGGAGCATGAATGCTTTATGTTCCCTGACAAGTCCTTCAGGAGGTGAGAAGGACATTGTGGCATCTCTCGTCCAGGCTGTAAATGGCCCATAAAATGCATAATTAACCTCCAAATGCTGTAAACATTACTCGCCTGGGACACAAGGGTTGTGTGTTTGTACGTGTTCCTGATGGGAGGCAGACATAAGCGATAAAGAACTGCCTTATTAGTAGGACTGTTAAAGAAACTTCTGCAGTGATGTGTTTAGAATAGATTCAATATGTTTTTGTATAAAAGTCACAAAAGAAGATATTTAGTTTAACGTTGTTAACCATAAAGCAACAACACCGATTGACTTGCATTAGTTTTGCATCCCTATAATAGAAGTGAATAGGTGCAACTGCTGTTCAGTTACCAACATTCTTCAAAATATCTAGAAATAAAAAACTACCTTATTAGTATGACTGTTAACAAAACTCTTATTTATTGTGTTAAGAATGATCTTAATATGTCTTTTATGAGAATGTGATCATAATAGTTCGAAATGAATTTGATAGTTGACCCCAAAAATGATGTACCCTCTTGTCATTGCAAATCATTATGACTTTCTTTTACAGAACCCAAAAGACGATATTTATGAGAACATTGTTAACCCTATAGCAACAACAACCATTGACTTGCATTAGTTTCGCGTCCAAAGAGTAGAAGTGAATAGGTGCCTTTGCTGCTCGGTAACCAACTTTCTTTAAAATATCTTATTTTGTGTTCTGCAGACGAAATAAAGTCATATTTTGAAGAAACAAGAAGAAGAGTAAATGATGATTTAATTTTCTTAAGAAGAAATATAAATGAAAAAAGATAATTGGAGGATTAAATGAAAAAGATTAAAATAAGATCTTTTTATGTTTAGGATACATGCATTCACTTAAACACCTCTGCGACAAAAGAATACAGTACAGTATGATACATATAATTATGTTCCATTAATGAGGCATTACATTCTCTCACAAATGTAACAGTTTTGTGATATACAGCATTGGTTGAACTCCAGTGCCTCTAGTGTCGTCTACTGAATCAATGGCATCTCCCTCGAGTTCATCCTGATTTATATCTTCATCAGTAAACGGAGACTCATGCAATAACTCAAACCTTTAATCAACCAATTAGCCAATAATGCAGACATCCAGTCCTACTGCTTTTATACTGTCCGGACACAAAACAGTCACCATCCAACCATATAAACAATTTACTGTGTGAATAATAAACTTTTGTTTGGAAAGTTCGTACATTTTAAATATTGCTTTAATTTTATAAGGCCAGGCGCAAAGTGAGGGTGGATTAATTTAAATGTTTAGTGATATTGTTCTTCACACAACACTCGACGGACATCACAGATGTAGATGTGTTTGTATTCATTAGGAATCGCTAGATTTTTTCCAAGCACCAGAGTATGGTTTGCTTTTTAAGTATCTAAACACTTTTACACCTGTTAACCCTTAAAGCTCTGCAGCTTATGACACTTCTGTAATACAGGCATAGCTGCGGTCTCTTGAGAGAGATTCGAAACTGTTCACACAGGTTACATTCTTGCATTATGTCTCCAGTGCACACACCTACAAACACAAACATAAGTAAATTTCAGGCATCATTATAAATTTAGTACAAATATTTCTAACATAACCATTGGAGTTATGTACGGTTTCCGTTTACATTGTATATACATGTAATTTGTTCGCCAAGTACCCATTTTCTGTCCTACCATTTAAAACAGGTTTAGGTATGGTAACTTAAGGGCCATAAGGTTGTTTCTGGTTTTATTCCTAATAGTTACTTTTTTATATCTCATAGTGTATTTAGGTAAGTGTAGTTTACAACTGGTAATTTTTGCATTGATCATCACAATTTATTTTTTATTGTATAGTTATGCAGTATTATATATCAAATGTTCAAAACAGGTTTATTTTGGTCTTAAAAATATTAGTTTTGTTTTATATTTATTTAAATGTACAATATTTATATAACTTTAGTTTTTGGAATAATATGTACCCCAAATTCTATTTGATTTTCATTTTCTCACATTTTTGACAGTTTTAGTAAACTATAATAACTTTAGAGTCATGGCTCAAATCCCAGGGATTGAACAAACACAGAATCAAATTAAATAAATGTACAATGCAATTTTGTTCGCTTTGGATAAAAAAATATCTGCCAAAATTGTGAAAACCTTGGTAGGGAATACTATGCAACGCTGACACAAAGCTCAAAATTAAAAAACTTAAATTAAAAAAGAGAAACCCTAAATGCTGCCCGTTGTTGCAATACCCTTTTTTAAAGAATGTCAACAAACCCATTCAAATATCAAAGTCTTGTCTTGAGCTCTAACATTTTTTTAAACATTATAAACAAACACAAGCAAAACATGTATCTGACTTTATATGTTATATCAATCTTCTGTTCATTTTCTTAGTTATTCTATAGTCTACAGCGTTTGTTAATCTTCACATCGACGAAGTGATTTTGATGTTCTAAGTTCCCAGTTCTGGAAAGGAACACACTAAGCCTCTCCAGCTTGCAATATAATATAATTAGTTATAATTATATAGTCATATTAATTGAATATGTATAAGACCAGTAAAACTGCTTTTTAAGACAGGACAAAGCATGCATTATACAAAAATTTGTTTTGTTGGGGGGATGACAAAAGCCCAAAAGCATAGGTCTATTGTGGGCCATTGTAAACATCCGCAATGCATTTTTTTACAAATTGGCGCACAATAACTCTGGCTGATAAGAGAGTGTAATTTCCGGCTTGTTCCGGGAATGGTTTTACCAGAGAAACACAGACAGAAAATGAAGGTCTTTGTCACTACACCAAAACAAGGTGTCTCATAAAAATGCTACACTTTTAAATGCAATAACACATAAAGAAGCGTTGCCAAAATCCTTGCAGAAGAAAACAAGAAAATACGCTTGTCATCGCTTCCGAGCAAGTATAATTATGGCCTGTTTGTCCTCCAGCAGTTTTAGGGAGGCAGAAGCTCAGAAGAGTAAATCCTGCTCTTATAAACTAAAGCAGTGTTTTACATCCGCCAAGACTTGATGATCTTAGAATTTACGTCCTTAAAAAAGGTAGAATATTAAATAACTTGATATTTTATCATTCAAAAACTCCTAAAAACTCATCTTTTCCGGCTACACCTAACTCACTAACTCACTTCTTTTCTAACTACTCACTCTATCAAAAAAATAAATAAATAAATAAATAAAATATATATATATTTTGTAACTTCGCTCTCTGTGTAACTCGGAAGCATTGTTGTAGCACTTGTTCACCTGTTGTTGTATCGGCTATTTACCGCTTCATTGTCTCCTCGACTATTGTAAGTCGCTTTGGATAAAAGCGTCTGCTAAATGACTAAATGTAAATGTAAAATTCTTTAAAAGCGATTATATATTATCTAACATCACATTGGAAAGGACATTTCTTCTATTCCCATCTAAAGACTTAAATCTAAACATGTTATTTATCTCTTGACGGAGCGGTGAGTGATAATTATGAGGTGAGACAAACATCAATGTAGAGATCTATGATAAGCCTGGGATAGAGCATGTACTTTATTTGACTCTATGGTTTTGATCGTGATCTTATTGATCCAGCAAAGGGCAAACCTAAGACCATCTATAGACCTGACTGTCTATCAAAGTGATCTGATATCGAGTTCTTTCGTTTGATGCGGGACAAACCAACAGTTGGAATACGATTTTCAGACTTTTTCTGATTTGTTTCTAAGTCAAAAGCGGTACTCATGCAACATCCAAGCTCATATAAACTCCTTTGATTTCATGATATCGTGTTCCGCAAGATCAGCACATGAGCTGTCACGATATCAAAATACTATTCTGTTTTATAGGGTCCATACAAAACAACGAGCCTATTGGGGAGGTTCTGAAACTCTGCTGAGCTGAATGTAAGTGATGGTCCGATCCATCTCTGTACTCACAAAACCGTTTAATAAATGGGCCAAATCCTTTTAGTCCTGGACCATGACCAAGTCTAGAGTCTGCTGAGAAAATGAGGCAGAGACAAACCTGAAAACCGATTGGGAAGGAAGTGTTGGGGAGTGACTGAGTCAAGAAAGAGAGAATGGAGATGGATGCAGTCTTGTATTAATGGAGAAACTAACAGCAAAGGCACTCTCTCTCCTCTAGTTGCTTTTGTCCCTAGATAGTGTGCGAGTAGGATGGAGGGGCTGCCAAGTAACATGTTGATGGAGAGTAAATCATTCTCTGTTGACATTTCACACTGGAAAGAGGAGAAGGTGTGTGACAGTTGTGTTTATCATCACTTATATCGCATGACATTAAGCCTTATCATCAGTGCTCTTTGACACCTCTCATTCACTCTTATTCACAGCTAAATGTGTGTGTGTGTGTGTCCGTGCGTCACCGTACAAAAAGTCTTTCTTGAGTGGGAAAAAATAAATCCTGACATTAGAACACTGAAACTTGGGGCTAAGTTGAAGCATTCCAAAAACAAATGTTCTTATAATTTAATATAATATAAAGAGTTTATTTCCAAGAATGAATCCAAAATTGATTTCAAAAACCTTTTAATGTGTATTTTTGTGTTTTCAAGCCACCTATTTTTACCATGGATTAATTAAAAATAGAGATTGATTTAATGACACAACCTGATATAAATTGAAATTAATCGGATTGCACAATAAAGTTTTCGGTTTTGTATAAAATCATCCTGCATCATGTAAACTTTGTTTGAATATGCTCTTAGTATATTATTCGTCAAACATTTTAATCATACTTATGAAATGAATCAATCTGTGATACTTTGATTTGAAATCCATTAGCCTTTTTTAAGGATTAAGTCACATTGTGTTTAAGGTAAAACAGTTATTACTATGAATGTGTTTTACAGTAAATCTAATATTCTAAATAAACATAGTATTTGGTTAATTTATATACAAAAGTCATTTGTTTTCATTCAAGTATATTGATTGATATCATAAATTCAGTTATATTCATTGGAATATCAAATTTGCATTCTGTAACCTTTCCCTCTCTATCTCTTACACTTGGACTTTATGTTTTTATCTTTGTGGTAAATGACAACAAACTGACATTTCTCGTGCAGCTATAATTATGCATTATTATAACCTTACCGTAACAATTAAGGTTATTTAATGAAGTGACACAAAAAAATGTTGCTTTACGTTTAACAACCATCTGACAGCTTTACAATGTGTATATTACCTTTATTCACCATTTACTGCTATTAATCTTTAAAAGGCCAGCCTCTTACTTCACAAAGAACGAAATCCTCCCTCAAACCTAATGATGCTTCTCTCTAAGGTAAAGCATTTTATTCTTAAGGGACTCACACTCTCCCCTGTGTGTCGAGGTGAAAGAAAGCGAGATATCACAGTAACACCTTTGCACACAGAAGTACGGCTCAGTTTATCACCTCACATTGCAGGAGAACACACGCACGCACACACACACACACACGCACGCACACACGCACACACAGACACACAGACACACACACGCACACGCACACGCACACGCACACACACACACACACACACACACACACACACACACACACACACACACACACACACACACCAGCAAACAGTTCTGTGTGTTAAAGCAGAAGTAAAGTATTTTATGTGTCTTAGAAAAATGAACAGTTATACCAACTTAAATTAAAACATGAAATATATTTCTTCAAAGGAAACAAATAAAATAATTGCTTAAAAATGCAACAGTTCATATGTAAAATAATATTTCTTTAAGTTTTAACAAATATATATTTGTAATATTCACCTACAGTAACAGTTTGGATGGATTCTAATAGAATATTTGAGTAAATCAGATTTCCTTTATTTGCACGACTGTTCCGGATAAGGAATGCTTATGAGTTACCATTACACAAATGTGTCTTGCTGTTTACACAATCTGGCGATAATGACCCATTACACTGCCGGGTGGTCAGTTCTTCACGGCCGCATTCACAGTCCACCGACAGCGCGTCTTTATTTCATTAACGTTTGTCAAGCGAATGTCTCTTGACTTCAAGGTCGAGTTAGTCACTGCAAACAGGGGACAGGACAAGCGTCCAGACACATCCACTATTTGTGACAGCATCAGTGACCCCTTTACCCTTCATCTACCGTCCGTCACATTGCATCTCCCGCAGAAGAGTAAATCAAAACACCATGCCCTTCAATAGCATAATCCTTGATACAACCTCGATTCCATTTCCTGCCGCTCTGTTTTCTGTACGGAGGCAAAGAAAATTCTTTCTCTTTAACTCTAGGGTCAACATAAAAACAAGCTATTCTCCTTCCTGTAATATCTCTGGTGTGATGTCAGATATCTAAAGTTAATCCGGCTTGGGCCCGACAACAGCCAGCATGAAAGGCTTGTGGTGGGTCGCGTCAATGCAAGTCAGCCTCTGAAATATGATTCAGCAGATTTACAGCTCCATCCCAACATCCCCTTAAATGAGGAGTTCGCCCAATCAATCTCTGATCGATACCAATCTCCAGCAAGGGCCGTGAGGCAGAATACACCAGCATCCCTGTGGAGCTTCGCTTCTGATAATAAAGCATACAAACCGTATAAGACAGTTCAGCCTGGCGCTCTTCACAACAGCATGAGATGGTAAAAGAGGAACTTTGCGGTATTATCCCTCGGGTTGTTGAAGGGATGTTGGTAAACTTGGGTTTGTGTGATTAGACTGCTTGATGCAGGAGGCTCATTTGAGTTTATGATTCTCCATCAGCTTTTCCACAAACCATGTCCACATTTAATTTAGAGGAAATTACAGCCTAAATTTAATTTACTGGAAATTGCAGAATTTCATTATAGTGTTGAAGCAGCAAAACTGCACGAAGTTGGACTGGTTCATCATGCACGTTTTATGTCTGAGGTCCGTAGCTCTTTTTAGAGTCATACATTTCATTGATTCGTTACTGAAATAATAAAAGGCTTAACTTGTTTGCGTTATTTTCTTGGGAGTTTCTTTTGGGCCGATTGAAATAATTCAGAACATCAGCACGCCGTAAAGAGACCCTTTGGTTCTTTCAGGACCTTCAGGTAAAGATTCTCAATACAAGTACGAGAAACTATACTAATACAGTATATTAGAAAGTAAATGTGTTGCTGGGTAGAACAAAAGCAACGAACAAGAAAGAGGAAGATACATCTGGACATGAAGTCAGTAAGACCACATCACAATAATACTTTCAGTTTGTTTAAATTACAAAATTTCAAAATAAATTCATTTATAAAGCTGCTTAAAAGGTTCTTCTCAGCAATTCCATTGAAGAACCGTTCAGTCAACCGTTCTTTAAACGACCAGCTTTTTCTTTCCACTTACATTCTGAAGAACCTTTATTTCATCATCAAGAACATTTTGTGAGACAGAAAGGTTCTTTGAATGTTAAATGGTTAAGGAGCTTTAAAAAAAAAAGCTCTTCTATAGCAATGTGAAGCACCATGTTTTAAGAGTATAATTATTCTAAATTATAGTACTCTAGAGTATGAAATAAACCATAAGAATTATACATCAATTCACTTAGTTATTGTGTTTTGTGCCCATTTAGAATTTAGTTTTTCATCTAAAATAACCGGTCACTTTACTTTTGTGACACTTAGGACGGATAAATCTAAAACTGACCAGTAAAACAATAGACCAGCATGCAGCAGTGTAGTTATAAGAAAAAATAGCACAGCAGGATCCATGAAACATTCAGCTAAGCCTCATATAAAACTCTTGATTATATTAGAATTTCATATCTTTCAAAGGATTCCATCAGTAACGTGCTTAACATTTCAGCAATGTCACATTTAAAGTACATTTTGTTTCTATGTAAAAGTACTTTGAGTATAAGGAAGTTTCTATGGAAGTACGTCATACCAGAGGGATGACAATTCTCATTCTCCAAAGAATACAGAAGTAAAAAAACATTTTTGCACAGTTAAAACTACACAAAATTAAACATTTCAATTCATAACAAAACCAAAAATGTACCTTATAACTTCAGAAACATGATGTGTCTGAGAACTCGGATATTTGAAAGTTAAGATTCTAACCCGACTCATCCGGTGTATATAATGAGCCAATGTAGGTCAGGGTTGCAGTGAGAGAATTTCTGTTTGGAATTTTTAAACAAAGGCTCCGTAAAAAAAAGTCCATGTGTTCTTTTCCTCCTCACACACCTCATATGTTTACCACATCGGGACAAAAGTGAGGTGTTTGAACTCTTCAAACGTGCCAAAAGAAACATGATTCAGCTCTAAATTTATACCAGCACTGCATTTCAAATAGACAAATGGAATCAGAAAAGTGCACCGTAGTGAGTTTTTAAGAAATGCAGGAAACTTGAAAATACATAAAATCGTGGCCGACTTTCAGAGCTCCTCTCAACATAAACATGAGCCTCCAAAGCCACCAATATCGTGAGCCAAACCTACAAGACAAAAACTACAAAGTCCTCACACGCTCATTCATAAATGCACACCTTCCATACTCTTTCGCTTTAAACCGTCCACTCCTGCATGTTTTAATTAAAGGGAGTGAGAGATAAATGTAGAGCTGGTCCTGTTTGACTGCTCGTTGACTCTAGAGAGCAGCTTTCTTTTCAAAAGCTTCTCGGCTGATAGCAGAACTGGTTTAATGGCACCAGATGTTGGCACTTGAGTGGCGGCAAGCTCGAGGTAATTAGTGTTCTCCGCTTGCGATGTCTGACTTCTTTCTTGCTTTCTGTCTCTTTCTCTCTGCAATGACCAGCGTCAGAATACTGCAGGGATAATGTGATTTCACAAACTCATCATCACAGTTAAAATCTCGAGAAATCCGGATCTCAACTGAAGGGTAACCTCAAGCCTTTTCTGACATGGTCATGGATATCAAGGAAAAACAACGGCACATACAAATAACACAATTATACACAAGAATGATTTTGTAAAAAGCCATTTAAAAATGTAGATTTATTCTGATTGGTCAATAGCTGTATTCATTCACATTTAAACAAAATACCTTATTTTTTCGGCCGGCGTTTTATTTCGAAGGCTGCGTCCTTAGAGATTATGTCTCGGATGGTGCATTAGTCGGCCAGAAACGTCAAGGTTAATTTAAAATAAGGAAGGTCTAATGTGTACTTTTTGAGGATCTATTAAAAGAAATGCAATATAATATACATAACAATGTGTTCGGATGTGAAAAAGACCTTAAAGAAGTTTAGGTCTGAACAGAAGATTTGTTCTACAGAGTGTGTTTCGTAAATACATTCTCTTCTCGTCAGGCAGTCGTGGCCTGGTGGTTCGAGTCTTGGACTCGTGATCCAAAAGTTTGCTGGTTTCGAGACTCCGAAACCAGCAGGAATACCAAGACTTAAGTGAGTGCCTTGAGCAAGGCACCGTCCCCAGCACTGCTCCCCGGGCGCCGCAGCATGGCTGCCCACTGCTCCGGGTGTGTGTTCACAGTGTGTGTGTTCACAGTGTGTGTGTGTTCACTTACTGGATGGGTTAAATGCAGAGCACAAATTCCAAGTATGGAACACCATACTTGGCAATACGTCACTTCACTTCACTACAGTGCGTGCCATGACCTTCACTTTCTTCGGCAAAGAAGCAAAAACCTGATGACATTTTTGTCTTTCGACAGCCTCCGTAGTTCTTTGTAAGGGAGGGATATGGCGTTTAGATTAGGCATGAAATCCAAGGGCACACAGTACGTTATCATACAGGGGAGCAATTTTTATTCTCCAATAAATACATTATTAATAAAGCATTTATGTACAATTGAAACTACACAAAATTGAAAACTTCAATACAAAACAAAACTTCAGAATTCAAAATCACGACTAGATGCTGTTTTTTAATGACAAACCTAAAGTAACGACTTATTATAAGTTATTTATGTTGATGTCCTTTGAACGCAACATCGGGAGAAAGAAATAAGACTCCATGAATCTGAAATTTGCAAAATCGACTTGCATACTATATAATAGAAAAAATAAATATGTCCAAAACCTCAGTATGCAAAGGTGAGAAAAACCAAAAAAAAAATTGTTTTTAATTTTTAAGTGTGCTTTAAGCAAGGGTTGCACTTCAAAGTTGTATAAACCCCAGTAAACAGATTTCTTGGGACCAATGCCTTCCAAACAGGCGGTAGTTGTGTCAGTATGTTTTTGGGTATTGTGAGGTAACTGCTGCGCTCTGTGTCCATAAATCATAGCCTCTTGTACCTTATTGCTAACCTAAAAACTACATTTAAACATGTAAAAGATATATTTATTAAAGCAAGAACAACCATTAATCATACGGAGAGAACCATGACAGCTGAAACCCAGAGTAATAAAACCGTTGAACTTTAATGAAAATCATCTATATATTTCTTTCAGACCAAAACACCATATGATTTATATTAAATACATATATAACAAAAAGGAGGGTTGAGAAAAAGAAATCAAAGTCACAGCAGACCAAATATATGAAATCATAAATGATTTAAATTGTATTTATAAGTTCCTTTAGTTTGTTGTGTGCAGGTCTCTGTCACTGACCGCTGTCTGACTCTTTAAGCCGAGTGAGTAAGATAAAGAGGGCGGTAATAAACCCCGGTCCGGACATTCAGTACAAAAGAACGCAGTAGTCAGACAACCTCTCCGCTCTGCCCTCTGCTATCTCACGTTCCCCGTGATCCGGCCGGCGAGACACCCAGCACGGGTCCTTCAAACAGATTAACAAAGTCCATCTCCACCATCAGTATGCATGGATGTGCGGCCTGGCCAAGAGCCGTGCTTCACTCCAGCGGTCAGGGATGTGTTGTTAGGAGGACATCTGGTCCCGCTCAATCTGCTGTAAGGACCCACTCTACACTCAGTTAGGCTGAACTATAAGCACTCTCACTCACATTTCTGCTTCCTGCGATGGTCCACCTGGCCGCGGAGGCCTGCGTGAATGAGATTTAACCTTATAGGGGAACAGAAGAAGGGCTGTTGGGTGAATTGGCGGCGATTGTGGTGGAGGCTCATTAGACAATGCTCCAGGCAACAGCTCGGCTGAGAAGATTGAGGATAGGATAATTAATGATCAAGATGACCGAGACTTTCCCTCCGTGAGTTGGAAACCTTGAAAACTTGGTCTCCCCTGCTCCCAATGCCTATGTTTCAGAAAATGCGTGCTGAATTGGGGCCCATGGAAATACTTCAATCTGAATTCAAACTGATTTTTGATTTGGAATTGTTTGCGATCATGTAGAGTATGTTTGATTTCAATTTGCTCTTTTTGTGTATTAACAAATTAAATCCTAATGCATGATAAAAACTCACAAATCTTTTTAAGTTAAAGTGAAAAAAGTAAAAAAACAAATCGTGGAACTCAAAAGAAGACATTTTGAAGAATGTTTGTAAGAGAACAGAGACGGCACAGCAGCATCTATTCACGTCTACTGAACACCCATTGACTTATTTTATGCAAGTCAATGGATGTCATATAAAAAGGTTATAGCCTATTCACCATCTTGTCATTCAAAACCTGTGAATGACTTATTTCTGTTGATGCCAGAATGAGATCTTTTAAGAAATGCAACTGTTTTGTGTACATACAATGAAGGATAATAGGGCCAAAGTTGTTTGGTTACCAGCATTCTCCAAAATACTGTCTTTTGTACTCTTGCTGAGAAAAGTAAGTCAGGTTTGGAATTATTATATAATAAGCAAAAAATGTAAGATAACTTCTCCATTAAACACCAAACGGTTTGAGTCAATAATGACAAAAGTGCAATCAAGCTATTTCTTCAAACATAAGAACATGTTCTTTCTAAACAAACTATGTTCTGCACTCACAGGTGACTGTTCTTCAAAGCTGTCCGACACCACCACACTCTTGACCTTGATTCAGGAACAGATCAATATAGGTCCGTCTCTGGAGCAAGCATGTGGATCCAGCAGAAAACAAGTCCCCCTGCACTATTGCCCTTTGTTTTAATAACTCATCCAATAAAGCCTCTGCAGCAGACACAGCTCCTCTCTTTATTGAACAAAGCAGTGACACGCTCGTCCACAAGCGCTCGTATTTCCCATAAGCCTTTTTCCCTGGAAGCCATCATCTACCTTCATATCAGTCATCCATTAAAGGCAGCAAAATGATACAGACCCAGATCTTTGTTGTGATTAAAAACACTTCTCTTTCCCAGGTTTCCTTCTGGACACTAGTCATCTAGTGCGTGGCAGATGGTTGTGGTAAGAGGGAGCTAAAATAAGCCTTATGGGATGAGATCTTGCTTTTTGAGATCACAGCTGTTTGTTCTTCATAAGAGGCAGAGACTCCTCGTTCTTTATCCATTCAGTGTTCCTCTCTGAGAGACCGAGTCTTATTTTCAGCAAGAACGCTGCACAATCATGCAACTCACGGTAAACAAAGTAAAATCTGTGTAATTTGTTTGGAAATGCGAGCGCTGATTTAAATTTTTCCTAAAGCGAGCTTTAGAGGTTTGGGGGGTGTTAATTGATTCGTCATGTATTAGCTATCGCCCGTCTAGACTCATGGCATTACTGCAGATAACAATATCTAAATCGACTTCAAAATAAATTCTGCAATAGAAAATTCAAAGAAAATGCATTTTCTGGAATTATTCCTGGGCTTATTAAGAAATGGAAAAATTATAGCGAAACGAAGTCCAACTGTACTAAGTGTTATCTATATAAGTCTAAGATACAGCAGAAGAACCAAAGAACACTTCATTATACCCTAACTTACACAGTGTTTACCCGTATACAGATGCGGAAGAAACTCAACTCAACTTTTGTTCTTTTAAACATAATTCACAAGTTAAAAACACAGAGGGTTATTTCTATTTGCGTTTAAGAAATCATTAACACAGTAATGGGTAAAAGTTTTTGGACACTTAAATGAAATGTTACTTAAAAAAAACCTGTTCTGGAAGCGTTTGCCAAAATATCTGGAATTAGTTTAACAAACATGTTTTTTCAAGACAAATTTAAATTTGTTTTAATAATAACGTTTTGGAATGGATGATTTTCACGGAATATTATACATAAGTGCACAGAATAGACTGGGACTCCTTTAAAAATCCTTAAAAAGCATCTCAGGTTAAAACTTAAAAACCATCTTAATAAATGACAAGAAAACATTTCTGCAAATTCTAGTCAAAAGATGAGAACACTTAAGATGAGAAAATATAAAAAAAAGTTCCCATTATTTAACTCATAACATAATCCCTACAGTTCCCTTCTATTTCATGATTATGATGAGTTTATTATCATTATAAAATGTGGAAAAATAAGAATACATAAGAGAGTAAGTGTCCCAGAACTCTTGACCGGTGGTGAACACAAAAAGTCCCTTGACTCCACATTCATTAAGTCACCTGCATATCTTCTCAGAGGTCAAGAAACCGGCCTGAAATAGCCACCAACCCGGCCTCTGTCAACATCCACCATCGCCCACATTCTAACCAGTGCCAAATGTCACCGTAGACCAGAGCCATAATTATCATAACAAACACCTAAATAACATTATAGGATAGAATTCTTTCCCTTCTGGTAGTTCTTCACCCTGATCGTACTTTTAGACAGGTTCCTCAAATTAAAATCGCTTGATTGCTTGTTTCATTTTCCCAAGGTCATTGTGGTAAGTGAGCGTAGGAGTGGAGGAGCCATCTGAGCTCATCAGAGCAATAGCAGCTATAAGCCATCTCATCACGCCAGACCTGGTGCTGATGAGACGGCGACTGATTTGTAAAAAGAAGGGGGTGGATACACAGGTCGAACGTGAGACTGAAAGGGTGAAAAGGTCTTTCTGTGCATATTTGGTGCTTAAAAGCATAATTAGATAGACAGATTAAGAGAAAGATGAAACAGGTAGTCGGGCTTGTGACTAGTCCTTTTACCTTTTTTTCCATTTTTTGCATTTACAATTATTCATTTAGCAAAATGTAAAACACATTCAGAGCATGTTAAAATGAAAGTTCTGATTTTATAGGTGCCTTATTCTTTAAATAAACAGGTAACGGTTATAAAGAGTTTAATAAAAGACCAAAAAGCGACATAAAAAGTAGCCCATAAAACCTGAACTGTACCCCATCCTGTATTCTAATACACCGTTTGAAGCATCGTAGCTGTGTTGATGTAATGTTAGGGGGAATATTAAGTAAATATGAATATTGAGTAAATATGACCTGTATGGAACAAAGGGTATTGGACTAAAACACAAACCTCATCAGAGAGGGTTGGATTTCATATAAATAAATGAATTATGTTTATTCATATTATGTTTTATTGTTTCATTTGTTAATTTTTGTTGATCCCGTAACGATTTCAAATAATGTTGCAGTTGTTGACATTATTAAATGAGCAATATAATGTGTTTCTCAATTCAAGAACCCAAAGAACACACTTGTAGAACTTAGAACCAGTCTTGCAAGGCAACCTCGGAAGAAAGAACTCGGAAGGACAGGAGGCCAGATAACTCATCTTTGTTAGCATTGAAATGTCCTGCAGACTTCCTGCTGGTCACATAACCATTTGAGAATTATATTTTCGAATTTAACATTGCAACGTTCTTAGAAAGACAATGACGTTATTACCAACATGGATTTATTGTCTACAACATTGTTTTTTGACATTTATAAATGCATACAACAGTTTTATGCAACACCTCCTTCGTCTGCCATTGTTATGCCAAAGTGACTTCTCTGAGTTTTAGCTCGACCTGTACGCACAAGGACTCGCGATTCATCCTCGATATCAAGAACATATTAGGTTACTTTCGTATGTCCTCTGTTCTCCTGTTCTGGAGTATTCAAATGCGATTGGCAGTTGATGATATTGTAAAGCAAGACCGCAAGGACATGAGACCATTGAAGAACGCATATTGAGAAACAACCATTGTCTATCACTATGTACTTTATTAAACTTTTCAGCCTTGTAGAATAAAGTAAACTAAGTAAACACTGCACTTAACATCAACTAAGATAAATTAATGTTGTAGAAGTATTGCTCGTTTCTTGAGGCCTTATAAAAGCCTAAAGTTAGTGAAGGTCAAGGCACACACTGTAGTGACGTGAAGTGACGTATTACCAAGTATGGTGTTCCATACTTGGAATTTGTGCTCTGCATTTAACCCATCCAGTAAGTGAACACACACACTGTGAACACACACCCGGAGCAGTGGGCAGCCATGCCACGGCGCCCGGGGAGCAGTGGGGGGACGGTGCCTTGCCCAAGGAACTCACCTCAGTCGTGGTATTCCCGCTGGTTCCGAGTCTCGAACCAGCAACCTTCAGATCACGAGTCCAAGACTTGAACCACCAGGCCACGACTGAAACACTACCCTAAGTTTTTTGGTTAAATCAAATCAGCGTTATAAGGCAATTGAACTCAAGTTAGGTTGTTGTTCAATTTATAACTTTAGCGAAATACAACTCAAAGTCTTAATTCTGTCGAATGAGCTTTAAGTTCAAATCACTCATCGGGCGTAAAATGCATTCTTAATGTTTTTAAGTGGAATTCTTACTTAAGTAAAACCAAATCTATTTTTAAACGTAATTCCCTAATTTAGTCCTAAATAATTAAAGACCCAAGTAACCAAAATGAAGTCACACAAAGGTCAAAAGGTCAACGGTCCATGTGCGTTGGAGGCAGAGACTGATACATCGCTCAAGAACAGCAAAAAAAAAACCGAATGAAACACTTTCAATGGTTTTCTAGACGACTGTTGTGTGGTAGAGAAAAGGATCAATTTGACAACAGTGTCTTGACATACAATAGTCTGAGACCAGGCCAACATTTTTGTTGCATCAAGGCAGTTCGACATAGTCATTTTCCTTACGCTGATATTTTCTTTGACAAAAGTCTCTTTGTCTGACCATTTCTTGCATGTACATATTTTAAAAAGCCTGCAAAGTGTCGAGGTATTTTCAACACACTGCGCAAAATGATAGGGGAGAATGAAAAGCCTCCGTTTTGATTCCAAACAAAAGTATCTAAAAGACAGCCTCGATCCTAATAAAGGAATGTAGGAAAGCTAATCTATCTGCTTCATTAGTCCTGCCGTAATTACAAAAACAAAAGAAAACATGAGCGTTTGATGAAGGAAAGCGGGCCTTTTTATTGTTTTCTCAGTAGAGACAGAGCTAATTTAACAAAGAGCGGAAACATAACAGGAGAATGGGACGCAATTTAATCAAGAAGTGACAAACACACATGAACACACACACCGGAAATCAACATGTCTATGTGCACAAGGAAAGAAGGCTCAGTCCCCCCTCATATAATTGTTCTCCCCCAAATGGTGATGGATTATTTTAAGTATTACTCTGACGGTTCTCTTGACTCAATCATGAGGGCATGTTGGGGTGAGTTGGGCGGAGTTAGCCAGAAACTGCCATTCAGTCACCACAGGACAGTTTAACAAACGATCATCTGAGCAAAATGAAAAATAACAAGCCGACCAAAGTGGTTTACACAGCGGGATTAATTCATTAAGTGGATGACTGTAAATATACATTTCTATTAGCAGAGAGTGTTCTGTGTAATTCACCCACACTAATAGGAACAAGAACATAGATTCCATTACAGCCGGAGACATAAAGCAACCAGTCAAGCTGCGTCGATACAAGCTGTGACTCAACATTAACTGGCTTTTAGATTGGTGGAATAAATGTGACATGGTCAAAACTTTCCCGTCTCTCACATGAAACCAATAAGGAAATAACTTAAACTGCAATTCATCGACACAAAGTGCCCAACTGTGCAGAAAAAAAGGTTACAAAAATGGATTTTGTCTATACATTACCTGACAAGTTTTAGAATACTACCTATTTTTTAGAGTAATAATTAATCACAATTGTGAAATATAACAAAAGGAAATATGGGAATTATGTTATATCTATAAAAAATATTGTACTCACTTTTTGACTGTAAGAGCTTTTTAAGTTCTCGTCCAGAGATGCTTTTCAAAGACTTTTAAAGGAGTCCCTCTCTATTCTGTGCCTTTTAAACTGTTCTTTCTTCAATATTTAGTCAAACGCATTCAATTCAAAACCTTACATTTACATTATTCATTTGGCAGACGCTTTTTTTCCCAAAGCGGCTTACAAGTATTGTGCATTGGCCAATCATCACTGCAGGGCAAACCGGGGTAAGATGTCTTGATCAAGGACACTTCAGTCATTGTCAGCTGGCACTGGGATTTGAACCCGAAACCTTCTGCTTGCAAGTCCAACTCTCTAATCACCAGACCATGACTGACCCCTTCTTTATTAATTACATTTTTTGTCATTAAAACATTTCAATGCGGGAACCTATTTTCCTGATTCGATTTTACAATGTTAAGATATTAAGTTTAAGAAATCCAAGAAACGTATAAACTGAATGATGCATGTTTGTAGCACTCCACTAGTCCCATGTAGCCAGAACTTCATGCTGAAGGTTTGGAGCTTTGGGTTCTTTCATTGGGTAAGGACCATCCTAAAGTCTATATGACTGACCCTTGGACAGCCCATCATTTAGTTTTATCCAGCGTCATGTTTAGAGGTGTGGAAAGATCTCCCCAATAATAGGCCAATGTGCATTAACAAATGGGGTTAAAAATGAACAACTTTTCATGCTTTCAACCTTGTATGCCTTTAAGTATTCAGTGTTTAGTAGATCTTGATGAATTATTGTAGCAACCGTTGCAAACACAACACATCTCAGATGACATCCTCGCAGAAGTACTTTTAGAAAAGTGTTCCAAATGCATCAGACGTCCAGCCGGCGATCCATGGGTCTGAGGTTGACACTAGCACTCTATCAATAAAGATATTCAGCAACCAAATAATAGGGACTTAATAAGCACACATGTTACTTACAGGATAGACATTTGGCAAACTTCTTCGCTGTAATTTGCTTTTGGAAGCCATCAAACCTTTTCAATCAGAGAGAATTGCACTTCTGGCGGCAGAAGTTTCTTCTGATGTACTGTTCTTCATTAGTCACACCACAAGACAGATTGAAGAGTCGCTCTTAATCTCGGCCATGTGAACTCTCAAAGCCGTGTGATGATAATGTGTTCAAGCTCTGGCTTCTCATATCCCGAAGGACACTATCCCGCTCTGATAAAATGGGGCCATTGGACCCGATTCATCATGTCTAAACCGCTGCAGACGAAAGCAATGGACAAGTTTAAAATGTTTCCTGTTCAAACAAAAACCCCATCACTAATACGATGTGCTAAAAAAGATTTATACCACTCGAAGGTGTGGAGAACCACAGCTTTGCAAGCAAGAATTGAGTTCTACCTAATTGTCTATAACACACTGCAAGAAATACAAATCCATTCAAGCGGATGAAGCCATGGATTGATAATGTTACGATCCCAGAATCCCACTGGGTCATAAAGGAGCGCCTCTAATTAGACTGTCTCAGATAGGAGGATGAAGGCGTAAAGCAGAGACGTGTGAATATGAGAAGGGTCATCGAACATCCGGCTGGCGTCAGATGGTGATGGATGAAAGGAGTTTGCGGAAAATAACTGCATTCATTACCTCTGCATATTTACTGCCGGCTTCTCCTGATCAATGTACTGTATACAGTTTGCATGTGTAGCACCAATGGCAGGCCTTTTTATTAAAACCTCCTCACTTGTTCGTTGACTCTCCTCTATAAGTTTATATATCTGCAAGCTACTCTTCTTCTTTAGCTTTGCTGTAACGCTGTGGTTGGATGCAAGCAACCCCAGGATTCAGGATTCAATGTAAAGTATAATGCAATGTAAGACGCTTTGGATAAAAGCATATGCCAAATGCAAAAATAAAAAGCTTTTGCTTACATGTCTCACTCACCATTAAATTTATTGAAAGAAAGCACTGTAATGCAACTCAAGCTTTTAAAGTGGCATTGCACATTTATGAAATTTATTAGTCGCTGATGCTTTACGTTAAAGTAAAAAGTCAAACTTTTAAGACTTGTATTTATTTATTTTTGCTTAGGTATAGTTTGTGAAGTGTACAGTATATATTAGTGACACAACAAATTGCAACCAACCCTCTATTAAAGCTCAATGGCATCCACACAATCTCTCTGTTATCTTAAAACCAAATTAGTGGTGTACAAATTCACTAAAATTAAATAAATGTTTTTTTACAAACGTGACTGCTAGTTTTTTTGGGAACCAAACATGTTTTAGTCAGACAAGGTCTTTATGTGAAATGAAAAAAGTGTCCTGATATAGCTCTGCAATTTTAAGAACATATTTTTTTTAAATCCAAGTATTTTATACTATTAAGGAGTTGAAAAGCAATTTTAAATGTGTCATTTTGAGTTCCTGAATCTCAGTAGACTGAGTTAACCAATTCAATTAATCAAAATGTCATGAAGCACAACCTTTGCTCCGACCTCAAAAACAGCTCATTCTTCCTCTTCTCTACTTCAACATCTCAGAGGTCAAAAGGGTGTGAAGTTCCATATAAATAGTGATATAATAGAATTCACTGTATCAAGGGTCAGATTCATGTCAAATAGATAAGGTGACATACTGCGTATAAATTACAACCCTCCTCATAAATCCATCAAGCTCATTTTACAACAGAGGAAGCCAGATTCTCTGATGGGCTCTTCCTCAGTCTGAAAAAAATGACTTAAATATATTTATTTAATTGTAAATACCTTAATACATTTTAACAATACTTAGTGACACGGCTTACTGAAAATTATTACATAACTGTAATCGGAGTACTAGTTACACACAATGCACATTTCTTAATAATAATCCTGTGGTTTAATAAAACTGTGTTCTTATGTCACTTTTCTAAGCTTAATTAATGTTTTTGTGCATGATAATTAAAGTGTACCTGAAGAAGTCTTGCAATAATTTCACTTAAGCACAATGAAATAGACCTTGTTGAACTTCAGCTCGATTTCTGTAGAAATAATGTATTCAAAGTATAAAACAATTTTTTTAAATTTAGCAAACCACAATTACAGCCACAGTGTATTTTATTGAGTACATGAGAAAGACTATACTATAGATTGGCAGTGTCCTTAGCATTAAATACATTTATTTCAAATACACTTTTGACTGTGGACTTTTGAGTTTAAAATAAATTTTGTTATTTAATCCCAAAAGCAGTTACAGTTAAATTACCTGAAATGCACGGGAAAAAAACATTATATTTGAAAATGTACTCATCTGTTTCATGAATGAAATCACAAGTGGCTTATACGTATAATGGCGTGCTTTACTGTTAGTGTCACACCACAGAGTATGTATGTTGTGTAAAACAAAGAGATTTTGCCTGAATCGCAACAATACACAGATGTTTTCATTTTCATTTATGGGCGGTATTCCTTTAAAATACTACAGCCTAAACAAATTCTGATTACAAACACACAAATAATGCCAATGATTATATAAGTCTTTACACAAAAAAGCATAGATATGCTGAACTAAAAGCTACAAAGTCTATAAGTTTTCATGAACTGATACTCAACACTCTCTCTCTCTCTCTCTCTCTCTCTCTCTCGCTGGTGAATGAAGGGAGGAGAGCATCGCGAAAGAACGGAAGTGTCTCTGATCACAGGGGCTCAGTCATTAGTTCTCCTAATTGTCTCTTCCTGGCATGGGGGAGGTTACCACGGCAGCCGTTTCCACAGCAGCTGTCACCACTTGGCGGGAGAATAAGTGGAAGCATCGTGCGAGCGAGAGATGCAGGGGTTCTTGACAACACCATTCTCAGCGCTCAAAGAGGGAATCAGAGGGAGGCTTACAGCCACGGGCCAGAGCTCGGAAAGAGGATAAGAGCAACATTTTTACTCGGTTTCTCCCTCACCGTCAACTTCAGTCGAAACAAAACTGTCCGGCTTAAAAAATGTACAATTCAGCATAAAAGAGTCTCTAGTAAAGTGATACAACTATTAATGATTGTAGTGTCTGCTCATATATACATGAATGCCATCAAAACCTTAAAGAATTCATAAGTTTTATTATTTAGTGTGTTGAATCGCGTCTTTACTTATTTGAAACAATCCGTGAATCTTTATGACGCGTCTCCCACACTGATTGGTCAAACGGTCAAGTCTACTGTTTTTGATCGACTCAGCTTTCAGTCACTGCATCACCACCGGCAACGCGACGACATCATGAGAATCCAGTTACATCCGTAACAAATCTCTGATGACACGTCACGGTTGTACCTGGATGACCACAATCCTGCCGTCTATTGTAGTCCAAGATATCTGATTTCGGTTAAAGACTCCAAACTCACTTTATCGTGTCTAATTTGTCATTAACAGGTACTGACACACACACACAAAAGGAAATAAAAAAAGGGGTTCGAATCCGTGGGACACTTTGAAAATATTCTCAAGCAGGCTTTGGCAGTAGAGTTCTCACCTGCCAAGATGCGTCGATCAAATTCCAAGCCAGAACTCCCGTCAGCAGAAGCAACGTACGTTCAAAGCACAAAAGCCTCAAGTAGCCTAGAAGCAATATTCAAATCAAAGAAATGACACGTCTGCTTAAAAACCTCCGCAGAGTGCAAAATGACTTCGACGGCAAACAGGCCGAGACTACAAAAGCAATGTTTATTGTCGAACATTCAGCAGTCGTTTCCACATGAGCAGCTTTCAAAAAACAGATGACAGTCGGAGAACCCGTCGAGGCAGGTGTGTCGAGTAAAAGAGCGCGATAAATCCTCTGATAACCTCGGTAGAACTTTAATGCTGGAACAAGGGGGAACAAGACGAACAAAGCGCGATTCATATGCTTGAACAAGCCGTGGATAATCTGGTTAAGGATTGCATTCATGTGCAATTAGTTTCAGAGCTCCGTATCTCACAAAAGCATTAATATACAAGCCTGTAGCAGTGCTCGATTCAAAGTCATTTAACAGTCAAATCTTTGAAAATGTAATTTGGCCTTTAAGCTGTTCCTAAGGGTGAGCGTGTGTGCATGCGTGTGTCAATGTCTGAATGTGACAAAGCACGCCAAAAATCCGAGGCTGTTCCACTTTTGAGCAAGTTCATGTTAAGTTTATTCACATTGAGAGGCTCTGTAATGTACATTTTACAACTATATTGTTCTCAATAAATAGAATGAGAGAATAATTGAATGAAGAAAGTGGCGTGTAGAAGAAAATTGTGTGAGAATGGTTGGCTTTGCTGTGGTCTAATATCTCTCCATCCATCTCACATCCACCTGAGCATATAATCAAGCTCCAGGCAATCCCATCAAAGTACAGCGTGAAATCATTCCTGTTGGAAAACAACTCGCCGTATCCTCCGTGCAACCTTCAAAGAACAATCAGAGCTTTTCACATGCACGAATGAGCACATACAAACATACACACGCACGCAGTGGACAACTGAAATGAAACAGGAACAGCAAACACACATGCTCATATGAATGTTAAGCCTATCACGCTCAATATTCCTACCGACATATCCACTAGTGGACAAAAGTTTTGTTACTCATTATTTAAAAAAACTTTTGCCTAAATGCCTAAATGTCTGGAAATTTGTTTAATACACAAAAACAGAATTTAGCAAACATATTTTGTTCATGAAAAAAAAATGTTTTGAAATGTAAATATTGAAGACGAATAACAAATACGAGTGAAGTTTAGACCGTGATTCTTTATTAAACATTTAGGGTGAGACTTCAAGAGGATGCTTAAAAAATTGCAATAAAAAAGTTAATGATAAAATTTGTAATGTTTTTAATTATGGAAAATATTAGTAAGTGTCGTAGGACTTAATGATGGAATCTATGATATGGCTTTTTGTGAGCAAATAATGTACCATATTGATATTGTCACCATACCTATGAAGTAAAACACTTTATTTCACATAAGGCACTTTCATCTTTATTTATTTATTATGCGTTTCCTCTATTTTTGTCCCAAAAATATTTTAGTTTATTATGTGTTTCCTCTATTTTTGTCCCAAAAATATTTTAGTTTATTATGTGCTTCCTCTATTTTTGTCCCAAAAATATTTTAGTTTATTATGTGCTTCCTCTATTTTTGTTGGGGCAGAGAAAAGTTTTCAACCACCGTGGCCCTAAATAATGTTGAAATCCAAGTTGTATAATTTTATCCCTTAAAACTAACCATAAAACATGCCATAATCTTTGCACGAACATTGCATTTTTATGCTTAAAATGAGCTGATGTGATTGGTTACAGGTTTATGATATCATTAACTGGGGAAGTTTCAAACCACACATATTAAACTCATGTTAAAATTCAGTTTTATGGAGAAAATACTCTCTGCTTTAAAATGGTTGACACATGGTTTGTTCTAAAGCCTATTAAAAAACACCACAAAAACATACAAAACATACATTTTTACTTCAAGAAGTCTTTAAAGGGGTGCAAAACTACAACCGTGACTGTATGATTGATTGTAACAAACAAGAAACTGTTTTTCTGTACTCATATATTTATTGTTTCAAATATCAAAAGTTCTCATGTTAGAAAATCCTTATCTCAATAATGCCTAAAATAAGTGTAATTATTATTTTTGTAATGATTGAGCAGCTATAAAAACAGCACCTAATCTGTGGGAATATTACCCAGATAAAGGCGGTGAATTATTACAATGTTATCATGGGAAGCATACAATATGAATAATAACAAGGATTATTTATATTATGGTATTTGACAAAAGCAGTATCGTATGACAACACTGTATCTACAAAAGCAATTGCACTTTCATATCAATTATACAGTACAAGACATGCAACATTTGGCTAACATCTTCATGAATGAAACCAAGAAGAGTGACAAGTTTTAGTATTGTGGTGTGCACCACCTAAAGTGTACCATCCGCATCTTTTACATCATCAAAATGTATGTTAGAATATATTCATATACGTGTTAATTTGTCAGTTACTTATTTTGTTATTTGGTATTTGGCCTTGCTTGTTCTACTCTAAATCATGTATTTGAGTAAGTAAAAAGGGTTTTTAAAAGTCCCGAAACTGTGACCAGAACAGGACAGAAGCCAGAATCAGTAGTGACATTCATAAATCGGTCTTGCGATTACACGCTCTCGCTCTACCTTACAGGTTATACCTTATTGTACATTTATGACTGCATGCACACCTAGACCGAGTCTTCTCAAAGATAACCCTGACACAACTTCACAATAAAAGTCAACTCGAAACCTTTTCGGCTGGCTTACAACGGGACCTTGTCGTATCACGGGTCTGAGGTGTAAAAGGAATAGCTTGGGTTGTCCTATGCATAAGGCATAACTTCCTCCCTGATTTCCGAACACATCACCTTGCCTGTTCCAATCTCATCTGAGGCCAGGGATCAAAAGAAAGCCAAACCTTTCATACAGATATAACAAAGCATTATCCAACACCAGAAATATAGATGAAATCTTGCCTTGTTTATGCATCAACACAACACGTTCTCTCTGGCAGAACGTTCTTTAGAGACGGGCTGAATGTGGGGTAGAAAACAATACCCTCTAAAAGCCTCTTCTCCCTCTGAACACATTAATAATATAAACCACGGCTTTCATTTCCTGAATCGGGCCAACCTGAGCTCAACTATTTATCTAACACAAGCAGGATCGTCCTGTTCGGATTTGCTATCGTGTTCGGGTATCTCAACGCTGGAAAAGGGACGGTTTTGTTTCGTGTCTGGCTGAGGCTTAAAACAAAAATGATCACATGAACAATGTCATAAAATAAAAACTGGTCACCTTCATAAACAAGCTGAAGTGTAAAGGTTTTAAATAAAACACCACGAAACAGAATTTCTGGAACTACAGTAGGTTCAAAAACGGATAAGTCCTGGAGATAAGTGATGGTGACAATATTATTCCCATGTAAAGCAGTTCATCTATTATAGATCATTTCTAAACCACCAACAGTGCACATTTACACTTGAAATGGTCATGAATATTCTGAATTGGGGGCGAGACATCGTTTGAATTTTTTATGGACAGCTCTTTGTGCGTCTCACTCTCATCACCTCATGCTAACTGAGAGCAGGATCATTTTCATATGCTTAGTAAGCACAAGTGTCAAAGACGGCACAGTTCTCCTCTACAGACACCACAGTCTGATAATCTTTGAGAGATAGGAAAACAGGAATGAGTCAGGTGTTTTCTAAATGTGCCAATTATTTTACGAAACGAGAGCAATAAAGTCAAAATTAAAGGTGCGGAGGATCAACAAGTGATTCTAGAGTAATTCACAGTTTCACACCCACTTTTGAGTTATTATATGTCTGGCATTGGGTCGAAATGAACAATGCCAACCACTGGGTTAAATAAGCCCAGAAAAGAGTTTATATTTGACCAACTTGAAATGCATTAAACTATAGGCCAGTCATTAGTATCGGAAAGCATTTACCCCACTATGATCAAGGCAGGTATACAACATTATGACAATCAAGAAAAATATAATGAATTCCTGCTCTGTGTAAAGAAAATGTTAATGGAATAGCGATCTAAATTCGAAATTGGTTTTGGGTCTCCATTGACGTCAAAAGCAGTCTTTTGTCCTGCCACGAAAGTCAATGGTGACCCATAAAGACTTGGATACAAACTTTTCTTAAAATATCTTCACTCATGTTCAACACAATATGCACTACTGTATAATTCACTTTTGGATGAACTTTATCTTTAAGAAACAGTTTGATGTTCAGTATTAATGGCAGCTCGCGGACAAACATGGAGTTGTGAGGAGGTGCAGAGCCTCATCGAAATTTGGTCTGATTATCATATTAGGTCCCAACTTTCGAAAACTCACCAGAACACCAAAATATTTTCAGCGCTAAGACAACAGCTCAGTGGAAGGGTTTTAATAGATCTGTATAACAGTGCAGTGTTAAGGAAAATAAACTCCGCCAGCATCAGCATTGCCATATCCCACCTCAATTTCTTTACTCGGTTCAGTTGGAATACAAATTAATTCCAACCAATACACTTTAATTCTTAGCGATCCAAATCCAGTTTAAGAAATATGTTCTATGACACATCTGACCAGGAGTGATGTGGATGTTGTCACATGACTGCATTTTGGTTCATTTCCACTGGTTCAGACCAGAGCAATCAGTGTGGTGTGAAAAGGACCAAAAACGCCAGGTATCCTGGTACAATTCACTTATTCAATAAATGTGTTAACATACTAATTATAGTTTATATGTATTGACATATTATCTGTTACAACTTACTGAAACGATACTGAATTATACTTAAACTTCATTTGGAGTCATAGCTATACACAATTCATAATTCTTAATATTAAACCTGTGTTTTTAATAGAAATGTGTTATAATGACACTTTGATAAGAATGATATGATTTTTATAAGAAAATCAGTTCTAAGGTTTATAAAGAACACAAAAGTGACAATTTAATACATATTTAGTTGGACTTTTCTGAGCAATTTAAGTTTATTAAGTAAAAAATGAGTTTCAATGTTGATACAATTTTATAAATTTTTCATGTGGCTTAGTAAAAATATTAACTTAAACATTAAAACATTGTTTTTTCATTGGAAAATATGAAAATAAATGATTAAATCTCCAACAGTTCATTTCTCTTAAAATAAGTTTACATAATAAAAAATAAGTATGTATTTCACAACTATATTTTTATGATATGAATCTTATATTTTTGGTGATTTTAGAAGAAAAATGTATGGTACGTAAATCAGAATTACTTTTTACCTACATTAACACAAAATATAAACAGTTCAGTTTTTAATTTACTTTAAAAGCTTAAGATTAACAAAATGTATTGACTGTAAATTGTTTCACATAAATACCTAGTTATTATCTTATGAGTGTAGAGACTGCACAAAAGCATTTTGCAGTATACTTAGAATGAATAAATCTATTTTAATTAAATTCAAGTACTTTTATTTTTCACTAGACTTATGCAAGCTATAACCGGAAAGGCATTGTAACAGCATCAGGAGATATGACTCTGTGACTATGACTCTGAGATATGTTTGTATTTGTTTTTTACACTGTAGTTAAATCAATTTGTTTTACCAAACAGTGGGCAGAAAATAAGTCTAGAATAAGTACATAATTTAGAATAAGTAATTTTAACCAGAATACATTTTTGGACCAGCTCCATCAATGTCTCAAATCTAAGACAATCTATTTTTATCTGACGATGACGAACCTCATTATTTTAATCTGACATTTTGATAATGTTTAATACCAAAAACTAAATTTCTACTTTCCCCTCCTTTCTGTTAAAACATCAAACTCTACGTGTATGAGTCCACAAAGATGTATTTATTGCTTGGAGCGCCACATTATTGCAAAACGATTCGGAAACACTGTTTTTGATAAAGACACCAGGTTTAACCGAGATATGCCAACAGACATCCCTGCTTTATTTGATCGCAAACACACAAGTCCGAGATCAACCTAAGCTATCAATCATGTTGACGATTCAGATCACATCTTCATTCCTCTACATAAAATACACAGTGCCAGCAGTGAAAGTAAAAGTCAAAATAAAGCCACGCAAAAATTCCGCCCAGGCCCCCACGTCTGTGCTTAAAGGATCTTTGACACCGTTTGGGCAATTCTCAGAAGAGTCCTTGTCGTGTCCCTGGGAGCTAGAAGCAGGAGGTGAGACAGATTTTGCTGCTTTGAAGATTGATGTTGGTGTTTAGGATACCTCTGAAAAGCAGACAAGACCTTCAGGCTAATCCGGCGTTAGATGATAAAGATGGTCACCTGCTCCGAGCTGATAGCACAGCACTGGCAGCCCGGACTGTAAAAGAGCATCAACCTCTATATGGCAATGTGAGATTTAACGTGCTCGCCATGGCTGCAAGAGATCTTATAAGACCTTAAATAACACGGAGTCAAAGTTTTCCCTGAAATATGTTTGTACTTATTTTGAGTTCCCACGGATGTTCGATGGAGATATTACAAGGTCGGTTTTTGGGTCGGATTTTATGTCTGTTGTGAATAAAAAAATCCTGGGAGGTTTTTTTTTAGGGGGGGGTGGATTATCTCCAAGTACAAAACAATGGATATACAAGGGAACGGCATTATGAGATATATCAAATTGTTTTTGTAAATAGCAGGTTTGATAAAGAATTGACTCACGGATAAGCTCCGTGTCAAATGCCAATATGAGCAGTAAAGCTCATATCCCTGTTTACAAACATTTATCACGAACTCTATATCGGTAAATAGAATAAAACACGAATATACGCTATTTACCTACTGAAGTAAATGGGACCTTGTTGAAAATAATTATTTCCAGTAAGACCGAATTATACTAATTACCATAATATGGCAGAAAGGTCAAATAAACACTCCCACTTCAAGACTCACTCCATAGCGAGATGTTGAATAGCCTAACAAAAACCTGGTATTCCATTCATTTGCATCCAATCAAAGCACTTGGCCTGGCGAAACGAAAAAAAAGGGACTATTAAATCATAAAAATAGTCAACATTAGCTGGCTGTGGTGCATAAAAAATTACGAATTTGTTGGGGGGGTCATACAGTACGTGCCTTATATAAGCCTGGCTTACTGCAGCTGAGCTTACAAACGTGATTCTTGAACTAAAACCTGTTAAAAAATCTCTAGAAACCAAAGCGCATGTCATTCATTATATGTTTAACAGCGGACATGACAGCTCACACACGCAAACTTGAGAAAAAGAACCCTGTGCTGTCGTGAAATCCATGATCTTGATTATTTATACATTTATGGAAAGACAACAGCGAAATGTAATGAGGCTAGTTGTCAAAATACGGCTCAATCCCTGTCTGCTGGGGGTAGACCCTATTAGAAGACTCACAAACATCTGTACAAGACGTCTTGTGCATCATCATTAGAATTTCAAAGTGCTCTTGATTGTTTGATCTCATATCCAGAAATTATTGTTGGGAGAGTCATTATCATAAACCCAGTTCTAAATTTGTTTTCCACAGGCTTGGTTATGATCCATAATTAACCATGCTGGAGACGTTCCATTATTTCTTTCTTTTCAGATGATGAATCCGTGCGGAATTTCTCGACCTGGGAATTCTGTGAAGGCGTAAATGGATTTATAAGCGTGTTATAAGAGTGTGAAGACAAGAGTATTTTTTGTTCAGTACTTCGCTGGGCAGCTATTACATATATAACTTCAACTGTCATTCCTACAGCCCCACACTCTGGAAACATTTCTGTCACATTTGGAGGACTGAAATAAAAGCACACCTCTTCTCCTCAACATTCTGCACTTTTAAAGGGATGAAGTAATGAAAGAGGCCCATTTGAGGATATTGACTGATTCCCTGAGTGCTCGCGGCGCCGTCCGTCCGTAATCTATCTTTGAAATAATCATTCACGTTCTAAATACATCAGAGAGAGGGAATCATAAAAAAAACACCATTCAGCTCCATTGATTTGCATTGTTAATTTCCCACTCGATGGCTGCAGAGAGAAAAATGATGAAGGGAGCGCTACAGTCGGCTTAAAGGGCCTAGCTCCACAAATCTAAAGCTAGCCACTGTCAGCAGCGAGGCCTGACAATAAAGCAACACAATTAAGCAGCGATGGTGAGCGAAGTGATGCAGCGCTCTATAAAAGTTCTGTGAGATCCCAACTCATCAGCCTCTACATAACCATAAAGCCAGAAGCAGGATGGAGATAAAGCCCGGATTCCAAAAACCGAATTGACTGTTTATGATGGAGATCAAGCTGCGTGGGAAAGGCGTTGGATAGAACCTATTGAGTCTGTCATCGTCAGTGTGTGACACAGTTCAAGGATAGATGGATACAAAAAATACAGCAGATCCTGGCCCATATAAGACACAATTGGTAAATAACGTAAATGTATGTACGCGTCTTATGATGCAGAAGCATAACACAAGAGTTTATCCTTGTGGTATAACACATGCAAATACATGTGCGTTTTATTTTAAGAAACAGTTTATCCAATTGAGCCATCGTGCTGTTGCTATACGTGTCTTTTTTAAGATAGCAATGTACATTCATTGTATCAAACTTATTGTATATATTGTGTAAAAATGGATGAAATGGATTGTGTCACTTTGTCACATTTTAGACAAGTAACGTTTCTTCTACTCGTAATTCAGTTTTTTTAGAAATAAGCTACAGGTAATTTGTGGACATCTTTGTGCAAGTTGTTGCTTTGAAACAAAAAATGAACACATTCACACCCAGGATGGCACGAGGGTGAGTAAAGTTTTTTATAAATTAAATGTTTGGGTGAACTACTGTAAGATGACTTATGCCTTGTCACCCTTATGACCTCACATGCACAAATCAGTATTGTCACCTGTCCGGGCTCATCTTCATTCAGAGTGCAAAGCTGGATTTTATGAACTGTAAATAAATATGTCGGTGCGAGGGTTTCGTACCATCAGTCACATTCAATTCTCCCCTGTGAAGTGGTTACAATGGCGTTGTGATGTCAGGCTGGGCAATTTTTTCTATAATTGATCAAATGATGAAATGACGGCGATCAAATTATTTTACCAGATGTGCACGATGTGTTTAGTGAATCAGGTGCTACAAAAACAGTACAAGTGCAAATACACAACGTATTCAGTCAAACCCCCTGATTGTGTTTCTATTCCTCCAATCAGGATTGCTTTTGGAAATTTGAAGTGTGCATCATGTCTTTTGTTTTTTTAAACCGTTCCATTATCCAAACAATCGTTGTAAGCGCACATTCGACTTGGAGAAAAGCGCAAAGTGTGAAAGCCGTCGCGGAAGAGTGATCAGAATAAAGTGCGTATTTAACTCCGATAAAGCAACACTTACCGCTCGCGACATGCTTTCAATTAAACCGACCTTGATTATTGTATTGATTTTAAAAAGCTTGATGACAACTCGTTTGCCAAATCCCATTTGCGTTTATGTGGCCAGTAAAATAAAGAATGAACGAAGGAATAAAAAGAGAGAAAGAGTGAGCGAGAGAGGAAAGAAAAGGCATCCTCTCTGCATCTGCTGAGGCTTTTAGAGCGATCCATCCCTTTAACACGAGCCCCTGTCAGGGTTAATTGGTTTGTGAAGATGGGTAATGAAGGAAAATGGTGTTTATTATTGCACCCCTCTCATTAAGGAAAGCAGCTTGGCCCGGACCCTGGTGACAATTACACACCCATCACACGCAGGGAGGCGTTTTCTTTTTACAGCGTACCAGCAAGAAACAAGTTATAAAATGCACGGTTTGTTCTGATCTCGGAACAGTTCCATCGTGTTACAATGAGCTTCATACACTAACGGGGTTAAAGTTATGAGACGTTTTTACAAGACTCTACTATCCCCAGGAGCATCATGGGAGGTCACAGATGGTAAAGGTAATAACACACCAGCTGAGACAAGATACAAACACATGCACGCAGACACGTGTAGAGCCCCAGCCGTTAATCCTGAAATCACAGGCACAATCCTAAGAAACCTCGGGCGATAACCGATATCAAGTGCGAATGCGTCAATGAACGCAGGAAGTGTTAATGTGCAGCTGTTACCTCTCTCCTCCGTGATGCCCAGCACGTCTGTTTGACTTTCCAAACCACAGCAGCAACCAGCAGCAGGGACAGGAAACAGCTGGAGACAAGAGACACAGAAAATCAATACATCAGTCAATCAAACAAGATTCACGACTTCGTAACTGTAATCGTGGAAAATATTCCAATAAGTATAGACGAGAACAGCTGCTACATATTTATTTTTCAATCGCACGATCGATGAGAAACAAGTTCATTTCACGTGAAAGAATCGATGCAAAGTGGAACCGACTGCTCCGTCGATCATTTACTTAATACCGTCTGCTGCGCCGAAAAACAACATGGGCTGTTTTTAGAAGATGCTAAAGAGAGTCTGGATTGAGATGAACTGTCGCAGAAGCACTTGGACGGCAGAATTTCCTTTTGTACCTGCAGTACATTTTCATTCAAGTGACAAGGTGACATTCATTGAGCTCCAGTAAAAATGCATTTGCTGGACGTGTTTTTTGTTTGGTTTTCTTCTACAGGTCATGGTCTGAACCTGCTGCGGCAGATGATGACAAATCACTGTGGACCTAGAGTCAGAATACTGGATCATGACCTTACAGAATATAAAAAAGAAGATTTTCTAATATATAACAATGTCCATATATTGGTTCCACAATAACACATCTTGAAAATCGTGAAGTGTTTTGGAAATCCCAATAACCAATATCATTGCGATATCTATTGGATCTAAAAATAAGTCAAGTAATGCTTTCAATTAAAGTCCTACTTAAAAAAAATGTAAGTAGAGCAAATCATGTATTATCATATCCCTACTGTCTTTCTAAAACCGTGTCTCTTCGATTTTTTTTTATTTCTGCCGTAAATCATTATTATTAGTCACGTATAAGGTTTCTCACTTGGCTTTGTAAATCTAGGCAGTCAAAAGTATTAAAAAGTTTAAGTCAGCTTTGACAACAGTTTTTAAAGCTCCCCTGTGGTTGATAATTTAATCCCTTAAAACTAATCTATTTTAAAATAATATATTCAAGGATTTTCCTAAAAAACTATTTTACCGGATTTAAAGTAGATTGAATGTAACACCGCAGACTGGGTAAATAAATGTTTATATGTGTGATTAGAGATTTATGACATAATTAAATGAGCAGCTTTTGATAAACATCACATTTATAGAGAAAATACTTAATAATGGTTTAAAGTTAAACACTAGAACATGATTTGTCCTAAAGCATAGTAAAAACAGCGTATAAACATCAATAACTTGGTTTTCATCACAGGACATCATTTAAAAAAACTTTTAAATCATTAACTAATTAGAAGGAATTTTTCACATCCAACATTTTAACATTTAAATGGAAAGTAGACAGTTGTATATTTGTCGTATATTTGTTGACGGAAAAATATTTAAAATCCCTATATATAACTGTTGTTACTTTTTTTTACATTTTAGGTTTTAGATGCGGAAAAACATGTGAAATTTGTGAATATTCTGACGGCACTTTGAAGTTCATGTTGATACGTTGGGTGATAAGACGGAGTAAGATGGTGATCGTAAGAGGGGGCGAATGTGTTCAAGCCATCATTCACCCTCAAACAGACCACATTATTATAAATACATTCCACCCGCTCCTCAAATACACGGCCTGGTGGTAGAACATTCCGTTTTAAACCCGACAGTTTGAATCACAGCTAGTTTAAACCCAGCAGCAGACTTAAAAATGATGTTCACAGTCACAGCGGAGAATTCATGGTATCTGGGGAAGTACTTCTAGTCTTTCTGCTTTAGAATCATATATTAAATGGCGTTGCTCATTACATGTAAAAATGTTCAACTGCTAAAACAGCATCAGTCTTATAAGAGTCTAGCTTGGGTAAAATAAGCCTTTGAAAGCTCCTTTTCAACCATTTCATCGGCCATATTTCAAAACCCAATCATAACAAGTCAGAGGTCCCTTATTATATCTATTAATGATGAGGGCAATTAATCCTTAATGAGCTGGATAATGCTTCTAATGGCCAGAGAAGGAGGTGTGCTTTTAATGGAAAACTTGTGAAAGTACCGTGACAAACGCCCTAAATGAATGTGTTCACCCTCAGTCTGGTCACAGGAAACAGACCTAAGTCAAGGTAGACTCTGCATGTGAAGAACAGATGTAAAGTTTATGAAAAGGTTTGTGACCTGTCCTGAGTTGGGTTTTCCCAACCCAAGTTGTTTCCAGTAGTGATGTTTGGTTGCATGGAGGAGTGAGTCCAAAATTCAGCATTGGGGTTAAATTTGTACACTATTTGCTGTCAGTGCCCGTGCATGTTGGATAAAAACAATAAAAGATGTATGGAGAAAATAATAAATCCAATTACTAGGCAAAACGATTAAGCAAAATGCAAACCAAAGTGTATCAATATTTATTTCTCCTATTATACAAAAAAGCTTAAAACAAAAAAGCTCACAGAAGATAAGGCATTCATTGGCTAAAATTTCATCTGTTATTCAAATTTATTGGCTACCTTGTGTAATATTTTGTCGCCATTCTCCTAAATTGTGACATAAAGAACTTTGGGCGGTGTGCCATTATTTCGATATTTTATCACTTCCTATCAAAACCTTGGATTTAAAATTCACAGTTTTTCAGGAAATGAAATAACAAATAATTCTTTAAATGATTAAATACTATTGTCATAGCCCAAATTTGTATGACCCACAAACATAAATAATGATTGATAAATTAATATGATTTATGGTAAAAAAATATAAAATCACAAAATATGGACATACAAGGATTTAGAAAGAGAGCAGCAATAATTTAAAGGGATAGTTTTCTCAAAAAGAAGAATTCTTTCATCATTTGTATCACTAGATTATTTACATAAGTTGTTTTTTGATCTGAACAATGTATTTATTCTGATAAACACAGAGAAGATAGTTGTTAGAATGCTTGTAACAGTAACAAATCTTGGACTCCATTGACTACCATAGAAGGACAAATGACTTTTTTTTAATTTGTTGAACAGCAATAATAAGATATTGAGAAAAAATGAAGGACAGAACAAAGTTCAATTGGGACCCATAAATAACCATTTCTATTTTGCCTTTTACAGTAGTCAATAGTGTCCAAGACCTGTTTGGTTACAAGCATTTGTCCAAATATCTCTCTCTGTGTTCAGCCGAACAAGAACATTTATAAAGGCTTGGAACAACTAGACAGTGAGTAATTAATTACATCATTTTTTTGTTTCTAAACCTATAATATAATAAATAAAATATATTGTAAAGATACAAAAGTGGTAGCTTCCTGGACAAGGTTCAGACTAGTCCCAGACTTATAGCTAACAATTATATTATATTTTGTGATTTTTAGCGTCTGCTAAATGACTAAATGTAAATGTAGCTAACCCTGGCTTAATCTAACCTCTTTCCAGGAAAGAATTGTCTGCGGTTGCACATAACTTTTGGCCTCCGCTGTATTTTCAAAGGTCGATATTTCATGTTTTTTAAAATATCCCAAATACATAATTATAATACTGTTATATTGACAAAATATAATTTGATGTAATATTAATAGATATTGGGGATGCACCGATATGGAAATGTTGGCCGATAACGATAACCAATAACTCTTTTATATTTGGAGGCCGATAGCCGATGTAAAAGCCGATATACATTTTCTAAGCATGAATCAAAAGACAAACACATACAGTGATCATCTGATTTTATTTTAAAACTTCAGAAAAGTTTGAACTGACCTCTGAACTGTACTTACTATACATTTCTATGGCCAACTTTTTTTTTCGCATGACAAAAAATAAAACATATATAAAGCGGGTGACGAATAAACCCTATCGGCCAGTAGCAAGCATAAGAATGGGTTCAGCCAACAGAAATAATCCCTAAATTATTAGCATAAAGATATTGACCTAATTTAATTATTGAACCAATAACGGGGTTATACTAAAAATAGAAACTTATTGGCCGACATCGATAAGGCTGCCGATGTATCGTTCACCCTAATAGATATATTTAAATATTAAACTGAAGAGCTTTATGAAATGTTACAGGTTGTCCTCAGTCCAGGCATATACACACTTTTGTTGTCTGCACACCTCACTTCTCCCCATGCAGACACAAATAAAAAGTACAGTGTTAATGCAGCGCTGACCCACTGACAGTTTCCTCAACTCTCCTGAACTTTTCACACTGGCCCCGGGCATCCTGATTGCCTTGCCCTCGTACCCCTTTATCTTATCTTCTTCGCCTGTCATGGCTCATCACTCTCCCACTTTCCCGAATTGGTATTTATTCATGTGTGTATTTGCACCCGGCATGGATTCGGTTTGCGCCCGCATTTGTCAGTGTACATTTGTGGAGTGTGATCTGCTTGTGGTATTGATCTGTGCAGGTAGTGGCAAATGTCTGAAGGATAGAGCTCAGGAGACAGCACAAAGCCTACAGTGATTACACAATCAATGCAATGAAGCAGTCAACCTTAGCTGAACCAAGTAGGTTTATATATATATATATATATATATATATATATATATATATATATAGATATATATAGATATAGATATAGTTAAACATAGATATATATATAGATATAAACATAGATATTTATATACATACACACACACACACACACACACACACACACACACACACACACACACACACACACACAATTACTGTTACTCACCACAACTGTTAAACATTCACCATAATGTTAACCTTTCTATTTCAATCTCTCTATTATGTATGGAGGACAAAAGCCTTATGACATCCAAATCATAAGTGGGAGAAAGAGCTTTAGTCAGTTACAACGGGAAAATGAATTGCCTTCAGTCACCATCCACCGATGCACAAGCATTCAGCATGTTAATAACGTTAGGCCTGATATGAACGCGCTCATTCAACGCTTCAACTCGGTGGACGGCTGTAGAGAGAGAGAGAGAGAGAGAGGATGAGAGAGAGAGAGGGATCGAGAGAGAAATAAGAAAGTAATTGGGCTAAACCGAATTGCAGTGTCACCAATTAGCCCGGAGGAGAGGGTGAAAGGCTTAAACGCTCTTTAATTGTTACCGTTTTTCTTGCTCATTTACAGCAGTAAGAGAGCAGAGACCGCAAAAAAACACTCGCTTCAAAGAAAAATATATTCAAAGGGACTTCTAGAGCTAATAAGGAGCTATAGCAAAACACCTACAGTCTCTGAGCAAAAGTAGACATCTCTCCAAAGTAGACATCAATTCTTTAAGGGCGATTCGTCAAACACAACTTCTTGCACATAAAAGTTCTTTAGAAGAGAGTGAACTCATTTGGGGACCATCTTTGAAACACTTTCGGACTGCTTTTATCTATGAAGGTGTGCATATTAGTTGAACACAAAGAAAGATATTTGGAAGAATGTCGACAATGACTGTTTGCGGGGCAACTGACGGCCATGCTGGAAAATACTGTTAACATTTTTTTCAGAATATATTAAAGCAAACAGCACTGGGTTTGATGACTTTGCTATTTTTCAGATATGCATGTCAAGTTTGCAGCAGAATTGTTGGTTGCAAACATTTATACGTCATCTGTCGCTCTCTGCTAATGTGAAAGTGGCATGACATAAAGCCAAGCGCTCTACGTGAGTAAATACTCACGTGCTCTGCATTTAACACATACAGAGTGGATACACACAGTAGAGAACACACACACCAACTGTGAACACACACCCAGAGCAGTGGGCAACCATTTATACTGCGGCGCCCGGGGAGCGGATGGGGATCGGTGCCTTGCTCAAGGGCACCTAAGTCCTCGTATTGCTGGCCCGAGATATGAACCCAAAACCCTAGGGTTAGGAGTCAAACTCTCTGACCACTAGTCAATGACTTCCTCTCCGCATCAAGAAAAGACACCTCCCCTTTGGTTGCACAATTGATTTTGAGTTAAGCTAAGCATTATTTTAAAGGAGTAGTTCTTTAAAGAAGAAGGGGGTGTTGCAATCATTGATTCACCCTTTAACACAAATTAGGGTCTCTAAATAAAAGTTTGTAAGTCGTATTGGGTCACCATTTACAAAAGTCTACTATGGAAGTAGTGATGACCCAAAGTGGCTTACAAACTTTCCTGAGGATGTATTTTTTTGTGTTCAGCAGAACAAAGGAATGTGACCCTGCCTGTGAAAACCCAGCAAAAGTTATTTGTAGGAATTTAATTTTTATACATAAAAATATCTACACAATGTAAAGAATATTCTTCAAAATATATCTTCAAAAAACACCTAAAAACTCATCTTTTCCGGCTACACCTAACTAACTAGGAGTACCTTCTTTTCTAACCTGCTCACTCTATCAAAAAAATAATAATAAAATTAAAAAAATTAAAATAAAAAAAATAAAAAAATCTTTTGTAACTTCTTTCTCTGTGTAACTCGGTAGCATTGTTGTAGCACTTGTTCACCTATTGTTGGATCGGCTATTTACCGCTTCATCGTCTCCTCAACTATTGTAAGTCGCTTTGGATAAAAGCGTCTGCTAAATGACTAAATGTAAATGTCAATGAATATTCCGTGAGTATAACATCAATATATTTAATATTGACTGAGTACGACACTAAAACAGTTTAAATTATTTCTATTAAATTAAAAGGTAAAATCAGACTTTAATGCTCAGACTTTTCTGACTTCTTTTTCGAGAACCATTCTTTTAATAACTTGTTTTAAGAAAGCAACAAACTTGTTTCAAAATGGATTTATCTGACCGTGCAGCTAATGTGCATGTTTATTATCATGTTAACAAACCACACATCCCTTTTTCAAGACATAAAAGCCAATACCAATGCTTTTCATATTTTATTTTATTTAACTTTATCTCAGTAAACACTATTAATTTCCCTTTTTATTCATATAAAGATACACATCTCTGAACGAATAAAAAATACCTGGAAAAGAAAAGCCCTCTGGAAGTACTGTGAACGACAGTGTACAGTCTGATTAGAAACCTCATCAACTTTATCAAAGCGAGAGAAATCAGAGGAGAGAAATGTGCTTCTGTTGGCTGCAGGCTTGTAGGCCGGTCTCTCAGGAGAGCTGTTGTTGAATTTCAGAAAGATTTTGCAAACTGCACTTCTAATTAAGATTATGATAAGAGCTGGAAGTGATATGCTAATCAGATGCAAATCACAAATGTATTCTTATCATTTTTATTCTTTCTCCGTAAGACGTTTTATGGCAATATAAAATCGTAGCAGAAGTATAAAATGCAAATGCAGAATGAGGTAGCGTGAAATACTGTATCGGGGGTTGTAACAATTTTAACAGCCACACTCGCTGGAGAGCTTCTCAGAAAGGTACCTGTTTACCTCTTTAGCCAGTCTGGCATTGTGGCATATCCATCATCCTGACAGCCAATCAAGTTAGTGTCAGAGTGACACGGTTGCTGTGACATCCAGATACAAAAAAGGTTTAAGAGGGGAAAAACTAAAAGGGTAAAACCCACAGGAAGTTTTTAGTCCCTGCAGAATGAATCCAGATAACTGTCTTTAAGATGATGAGTGTTGGTTCTACAACTTTGGTTATAAATTTATCTGGCAAAACATTCTACCTTTTTATTGCATATTAAAGGACTTGTTATTAGATATTAAAATAACATATTTTTGTCAAATGAAAAACTATATATTTTAACATTTTTTTAAGAAAAATAACAATATTACACAATTTCTTAAAAACTATTGTTTTGCTTAGTTTGAAAGTTCCCAGGAAGTGATGCAGCATGTTCAATTCCGTGTTTTCCATTTACTTTTATTTTACAGATTAGTGGGTTACTTTATATTTGTTTAAACGATACTTTATTAGTTATTTGTGTTTTTAGAGTTTTTTAATACATTATGGTGGTTAAACATTCAGATTGTGTGCATGACACAATGGCACAACCCAAATATATGCACACAAAAGGTTAACTGTTCAAAGTTTTGGTCTGTCTGATGCAAAAACTTTTTAATTGTATTAAAGGAAAAATAATTTTTTTTATATAATCAATCAATATTACTCAATTTATGTTTCGCCAAATATATTTTGTTTTGTCATTTATAAAGTAAAGAAGACAAATGTTTCAATAATGTTCATACAACTTATAACATTAATGAAAAGGTTCCCCAAAAACATGCTAGTGATAGGTTGTCTTCTTATTTTTAGACTACACAAAGTGTAAGTAATATAAGTAGTTTTAATGTAGATGGAAAAATGATTTGATTATAAATTTTGCAATAGGTCGCACATCGCTTTTAACACATATTCAGTAACACATGATAATACTTGAATACACAACTTGAAAAAGACAAAACACACACCAGACAGACAGTAAGTTCTGTTCTTCCACCTGCAGAGATGTGTTTAAAGCCTGCTGGAACACACCTGCGTGTCGTTTCCAAGTGATGTTGAAGGAAGATATCAAAATAAAATTAAAACTCATTTGTGTATGAATTCACTTACCGTGAATTATTCTTTTACGCATGTTCTCGCAAAGAGAAAAAAAAGCTTTGTCTTCATATTTAAAACCAAATGCAATCGATTGGATTTGAACTTCACCATTAAGCGTGGGCGAAGACATCGCTGTGTACGCTATGATTCATCATCACAAACTGTAAAATAATGTTTTTAATCCAAGTAAAAGTTATTCTTTGTCCTCCAAATGTAGGTACTGGTTCCTTCCAGAATGTAATCATTTGCTCTTAAAAAATATTATATCTTTTATCAAAGTGTAATATATTTCGTATGGGAAAAGTCTCTTTTCTCAAATGTCAAACAAAATAGGCTACAGCAAAGCCCTACAGGTTGAGAATTGTTTCATGTTTTTACGAGAAAACACAAAAAAAAAACAGCTTACTAAGCACCTTTCTTCTGTTTTCTAGTAAGATTTAATAAATTCTTATATTAGGACACATTTACTTAATATGGAAAATATAAGACATAAGTAAATTCATGTTTTGATTAAAGCAAAAAATCTGCCAATGGGGTAGAACATTTTTCCTTTTTAAGTGTCTAATTTGAACTATTTGAAATAAAACCGTTAAACACAGTTGACACCTAAACCTGATTCTTACTTTTCTTAATTTTTTAAGTTTTTCTATATTTTAGAAAAATACAAAAAATACTAAAATGCTAAAAAAATGTTTTGCAGTATACACATTGTTAAACAATGAAACAATATTATTTACACATATTAATTGATATTAGCAGAGGATTAGTCAGAGGTAACTGTAAAGCGATATATAAGTTCCGTAAATCTGGGGACATCAAATACTCTTTGGAGAAATGAACAAGGCGATTCTATACAACATGTCCGTAATATTAACATAAGAGTGACAGAAACCTTTAAAAATATGTGGCTTGCTGGACTCTCAACTCTCGACCATAAACTATAATTATAAATGTACAGCCTGAAGACATGAGGCAGAGAAAGAGAGAAATAGCTTCAAGGGGAGGGTTGGGAAGTATATACGCCAATCCTTCTGAAATGCCATGATGAATTCTATCATGTACATCTCTCGCCTGCAGAGAACTTAAACACATCAAACAACAAATGCCCTGAAGCTTCTAACTTCAACTTTTGTATCTATCAACATTACCACACACACGAAAATGAAATATCCTGTGCATGGTACTGTGTGCATACGAGATTAATACAGGTTACAACATTGTCAATTCGCACTCAACGAAACAATTATCAGAAGAAGCAAGATTATAATTAAAATACTTACTATTAAAAAAGTTTATGACAATTGGGGAAAAAATCTCAAAAGACCCACACTAACAGCAAATGGCATTGTGTTTATAGAGCGGGTGATTGGTTCCACAGATGGTCAGATCCTTAATTTGACTTTTTCCATTACTTTTTCAGATGTACAATAACCTTTTATGTTTCTAACTATTGGTGAAACTAAATTAAACTATACAATTGTTAACATCCTGTGATGTCAAATGGAAGATTTATCATGGATATAATTATAATGTCTTCAAGAGTGAACGTTATCAGAGAGCAAGCTATTCATTATTTCAAACGTTGTATTCTTTTCTGTTACATATCACATTTCAACAATCTATGTGAGAAGACTTTATGGAGGCCCATGTGATGTTTGACCTATCTTTAGTTCCTGCTTTTACATTAGATGGGCTTCAGTACACAGTGTTTAGTCTAGATATACCAAGCGAAGTCATTAAAGCACAAGTAGTACTTTTATCATATCTACTGACTGTAGGTTATAGTACATTAGTCCAGAGATTCCTGACCCGAGGAGGCTATTAAACACAAGAGTGTTTGCTTGGGAACCAAATACAGAACCTGTTTATGATTTTTGGTATAAAACCAAAGACACGAGCTGGTAAGCCAATCATTTTTGGGAAAGTTTAAGAGGTTGTCATGGACATTGAATTTAAATGTCTTCTCATTGCTTACAAGACCACCACCGGTTCAGCACCCACTTACCTTAACTCACTAATGCAAAGATATAGGCCCTCAAGATCTCTGCGCTCCGCAAATGAGCTGAGACTTGTGGTACAAGCTCAAAAGGGTAAGAAATCTCTCTCTCGAACGTTCTCTGCTTCAGTTCCTCGATGGTGGAACGATCTGCCTCTGGCCTCACGCTTGTCAGACTCGGTCACTATCTTCAAAAAACAGCTAAAAACTCATCTTTTCCGGCTACATCTAAATCACTAACTCACCACTTTTCTAACTACTCACTCTATCAAAAAAAATTTATATATATACTTTTTATTACTTCTCTCTCTGTGTAACTTGGTAGCATTGTTGTTGCACTTGTTGACCTATTGTTGTATCGGCTATTTACCGCTTCATCGTCTTCTCGACTATTGTAAGTCGCTTTGGATAAAGGCGTCTGCTAAATGACTAAATGTAAATGTAAATGGAGCTGAACCTGGATATGGAACAAGCCTATAAATCAAATGTGAAAACAGATTTAGGGCCCATATGTACACTGTGCATCAATAAATGCACATATTTGGGCAAAAAGTGTTACAAACATGAAGATTGAAGGGGGTGTTTCAATGGTTGAACCATTGTAGTCATACAATTAACAATTGTTTAAAACATATCGAGTCATGTAAACCCTCAAGCACAACGTGTGAATATTCAAGGAGACTGAAAGAGTGGCAGCATTTGGCCTAGTCACATCCAACACAACTACATCATTTCTTCATATTTCTCGGCCATTGTTCACGAATGAGTTGTTGTTAACATGTATACATCACTGTCTCAATCATCATACCTTCTCTTATCAAAATCTAAGAAGATCGTAGGGGATACAGTTATGCCAAGAATAAAGTTTGCATACCTGAAAAATGTGACAAAGAACTGGACCAGGTCCATAATGCTGCTGTGCTGAGAGAAGGATATCTGTGGGAAAAGAATACGCATGAGGTTTAAGGTTATTACTTTCTGCCAGCACGTTCATCAGAAACAATATAACGTCTATATGTTAGGTCATGGATACCTCCTACAACATGGATTCAGCCACATCTTAATCATAGTTACAAACACACTTGTTTTAAAAAACCAAACAGACTTCTTTGCGGTTTTGTCGTAATTGAATAATTGTTCAAATCAATTATCACACGGTGTGAAATTCAGAGATCAAGAGCTGGCTATGTGTTATGGGCTTTTTTAGAGATTCATGAAAAATACAAGAAAATACAGATGGTGTGTCATACATTTGACATTGAATTAAGTGTTTGGCTTGTTGATTTTATTTCACTAGAATGTGTTCTGGACTGTGCCGTGTAAACTTTCTGTAGCAGTGAGAAAATGTTTTGAAATTAAAATAATTTTAACTCGACTTCTGAGACATTTTTAAATACGGCATTTCGCCTTTCTAAGACTTGGCAAGCAGCATGAATTCTCCCACACACAATGTTTCCACTTTATTTCACAGAATCAAATATTCGAAAAAGTCCGACAAGACACAAAAACAGCGACTTGCCATTACCATGTATTATCAAGCTGTTTTATAACAAATGTATTCTGTATTAAGTTTTAAAAAGTAAACGGATTAAACCAACAAATTTACATTTACATTTACATTTAGTCATTTAGCAGACGCTTTTATCCAAAGCGACTTACAATAGTCGAGGAGACAATGAAGCGGTAAATAGCCGATACAACAATAGGTGAACAAGTGCTACAACAATGTTACCAAGTTACACAGAGAGAGAAGTTACAAAAGTGTTTTTGTCTTTTTTTGATAGAGTGAGTAGTTAGAAAAGAAGTGAGTTAGTGAGTTAGATGTAGCCGGAAAAGATGAGTTTTTAGGTACACACAGTGACACAAAAAATAAGAGTTTTTTTTTAACGGCGGCGACTGGGAACAGCCACATGGCTTATTTTTCACATTAGGAACAAAATGGACTGCTGGCTTTCTTACAAAATGAAACAACGTGATCATCTTGTGCACAAAATCAAATTCCAACCTAAAAATGTTCTTGAATGTTTATAATTTGTACTGTGAAGTTTAAACTAAGTATTATATAGAATTTAAATCACAGAATAACAGAACATTGGTTCATGTATACAAGATCATGTCTACTTAATCATAACATTCAATGGGATTTTATGAACTTTCAATTCATCAGTTTAGACAGCACACATTCAGGACATGTGTGCACAACTATTTTATACAAATGATGTATTTTGATATTTGTCTGTTGACAAAATGAAGAAAAGTATGTTATAATATACATTTATTACATTTTGATAAATGTTTCAACAGTCAGTTATAGAGTCAGATTTGACATTCTCTTCTGCACGTGGTGTGAGTGGTTGTCAGAGTTGGGTTTAACACAATACAGTTTTAACTTTCCATTAGTTTGACTTCATTTAATTCATCTGACAAACAAAATTAAGTTCAAGTTAACAGTCCCCAGTAATACTTGTTTTAAAACACACCACGTGTGACCTTTAACCTTAAGTGTTTGAACATTACAAACAAACAAAAAAACAAACAAACAAACAAACAAGTTTATCTCTACGCCACAAGTGTAATGCCCTCTCTTACATTAAATCAGTATTATACGCCTAGCCGTAAAATAAAATGTACAGTTCAAAGTGATAGTTAATTTAAAATATGTATTTCTTTAATTGTTTACATACACTTATCATTTCAAAATCTGTCAAGCTTTCTTTCGCACAACACAAAAGGACAGAAGTGAAACCAGTTCACTTCTACAATATGGACACAAGATCAATGCAATGTGAATGGATGACCAACATTCTTCAGCATATCTTCTATCGTTTTCGTGAAAGAAAGTCATAAAGGGTATGATAAATGGGAGCAAATGATCACAGAATTAAAATTTTTGGGTGAACCATCACTTTAATATAACAAACAAGGTCAATCCATTAAATGGATGAATCCTATAAGGCCTACTGTACATTTCCTAAACAATATGTGTGCTAATATTTAACTGTATAGGAGTAACCATGGCTATAGCTACTTTGTATAAGGTTAATCCCAACAATTAGTTTTGGAAAAGGCACTTGATTTCTGCGCTGTCGATCATGTGTTATTGTCCATTATCAGATTAGTTTAGCTACATGACCAAATGATTTGCCTTTTCAATATCTGAGGCCACTCACATCGATTGCTTATGAGAGTCCAATGCATAATTCTCTCAGCTTTAGCCATCGAAACCCTAAACTGCTCTCCATCACCCTCTCAAAATCGACCGTCTGATAAAAGAAAATGTCACTTTATGATTGATTCGTAAATGTCAGATGTTATCAGTGTGATTTATTTTTCCAGAAGTGACGTGCTTTAAAAGTTCAGGTGACGAATCTTGTTTACTTAGTCTGAGCTTTGGAGTTTGTTTTTGTGCTGTAAATAAGCAGATACAGGTAAATAGTTACGCATACACACACACAGAAGCATGACATGTGCTGTCTCACCGTCATACATGTTCATAACAGGTGACTAATTCATCCACATAGCTTTAAATATGCTTTGATTCCGGAGAGATGAAATATTAGTTTAGATGGTGTGTGTGTGTGTGTGCGTGTGCGTGTGCGTGTGTGTGTGTGTGTGTGTGTGTGTATGTGTGTGCGTGTGTGTAGTTTGAGGTCAGAAGATGGTTAGTTCTTAAGTGATTTACTGGCATTTGCTTTTTGCAGGGAAAGTGCATGACAATCAAAAACTAAGAGAAAGAAAGTGTCGAGAAAAGCTGAATTTTCTGGCGGGCGAGACCGGCCATTAGCGAGGTGATCTGGAGCTGGTACCTTTGGTGAAGTGCTCTCTACTGTAAAACCATCTAAATACAACACTTTAGTATAAACAGCAAACTGGGTTGAGAGCGCAACACCCCCTCAAAAGAAAAACGTGACTACAATAATACTCTTCTATTCTATTTCATGCAATCAGAATGAAAAATTTTACACCACTTTAATCAAAAACATTTTAATGAAGCTCATTTTTCCTTCCTATCCGCAACTCTTCCCCACATGACATAAGCAACAAAAAAGTGGTAGAACCACACTGTAAAAAATCTAGTTTACCCTAAAAATTATTCTACCGACAATTCCTGTAATGCCTACATTTACTTTAATACAGTGCGAATGGAAGTTACAAGTATAAACAACTATAACGAGTATATATTGATTGTATACTGACTCGTTGCAGCACTTTTTCACCATTCGTTATCTCTAATTTTCGCTTAATTATATCCTTGATTCTTAGCAAGTCGCTTTGGATAAAGGTGTCACTTTAAATGTCTGTACATTGCATTTTCAGCTCTACCCTACAGTCAGCGTCAGTTTTTAAAAACAAAGGCAGAAATAATTCCTAATCCTTAATTTAATTTGCAACATTCGGTCCATTATGACTTTAAATACTATTCCATTCAATAATAAAAATAATAAAATATAACAAACTTAGTTGTTATTAAAAAATTTAACATTACTAATAGAAGGACAGTTGCTATTGGCTTAATTCTTGGCATCTGTAATTCAAATTAATATACTTATGCAAGAAACATATTGAAACATCCTAAAAGCAATTCAGATTTCAAAAAACAAAAAAACGTAAAACAATAAACTTTACGTCTTGACCTTAATTTTCAGTATCGCATAAAAAAACAGGAAAAGAATAAGTTTCAAGACTCGGGTCACTTGGGTCATTCAAAGTGCTTCTCTATAATAAACGGTCACAGAACAAGTTTTAAGCATAAATTATATTTTTTGTATACAACTGTCAGTGGTTTGTGGCCACTTGCAATATGGCCTGTAGTCTTATTGTCAATTAAAATAATATCAATACAAAGTAAAAAGTTGTCTTTATCTATCGTCAGCATTTTCCTGTGCACTCCAGCTTTAGGCTTATAACTCCGACTTCCCCACCTCCATTTAAGAGCTCTTTGAGGATATAAAGGAGCATTATAGGTATACACTAGCCAGCAGATTCCAGGCTCTCCCCTTTTTACTGACCTTGTAGATTTTAGATACATACGAACAAAGTATAAAGATCGGAAGCCTGTGAATGGTAAGTGCAAAGTCTGAAGCTCAATCTTCTCAGTATATAAGACAACTTGGATCAGTCGGTGTTGGATCTGCGTCACCAACAGCAGCTTAAAGATCAGGTAGAAAGCCAGCATTTGTCACATCTGAATCTAAAAATAAACTGAAACGTATAAAAACCTTGTAAAAAAAACTAAGACGCAAGAAAAACTATAAACTGT
>CM065665.1:13549108-13564615 GCA_033220385.1 Triplophysa yarkandensis
TGTGGATGAGATATACCGTAGGGGTGCGGTACGGAACCGCAGTGACAGACTAAATATAAGTCAGTTCCACAAGGATGGACAAACCCCCTCTCGATCTGCCCCTAACCAGCCCTCAGCTCTGAGCTGATGTCATTCTGAAAAGATCGCCCCGGGGGGAGCAAAGAGAGCAAGGGCAGGAAATGCTTTCATCGCTGGGGAAGCCATTCCATAGCAGAGTAGATCAGCATTACACACGACTATCTTCCGTCTCCTACTGTTACTAATTTATGATGAAGCCTGCTTATTTAATCCGGATTAAACCCGATAACCAGGTAATGCGAAACCATGAGGAAAGATTTATGATAAATAACAAGATATTTATAATGTAATAAGTGCATGCGTGCAAAGGCCTGAATGTGAAGGGTTCTTAACCTTTTTGACTCAAACAGCCAACATTGAATGACATTCGAACACACCCACAAAACCTCAGAATTTCCATCTGAAAAAATATGTTTGAGCAGTTAGCCCTCAGCCGTTATAAAGTGTAATCCATTATAACCCGCTGCTTTTGGGGCTCAATGATTTGACAATGTGACGCAATATATGATTTTCACAATTCAATGTATTACAACATCTATTATTGGTTTAATAGATTAATAATGTAATAAGTAAAATTATTTTTTTTTGGCCAGTGATTTATTCTCAAAACAAGAATGTAGAGAGGTGAAGGGAAATAAAAAATAAAAATTGTGCAATCCTTTATTTTTCCTAATGCTATTTAAATCTGAATATGTCCCTTTGTTCTAATAAGATTTTAGAAATGCAAAATTGGTAGTTTTGTATTTATACAATGTAAGTCAATGGGTCAAATGTTGTTAGGTTACAGACATTCTTCAAAATATATTCTTTTGTGTTCTGAAGAAGTAAGACACTCTTACAGGATTGACATGACAAGAGCGTGAATAAAAAACCAAAATGTCTTCAAAGTGACTCTAGAGGCAAATGCTTTGCTTATGCAAATATTTCCAATATTATGATATGTGCAGTACACGCACAATATCACTAATGTTTTAATTGTATATTGTTGCTTCATGTGGTATAAGTATTTGCTTATTTGTTTAAACTCGTCCACACCCGCTCAGATGGTGAACACACGGTGAGATCGGTTATACACTGAGAGTCTCTGCCAATGTCTGACATGACATAAATAAAAGGAATGAAAGAAGGAGAGAGTGACTGTATCCAGTGAGAAAGTAAAGGGTGATGAATGCAGCACACAGCTCCAACTGTGATACCAATCACTCCTCTGTCAGCAACACACTCCAGCCACAGGGCTAACAGCGGCATATCTCTCATCCCCACTCGCCCTCACTTGTGTGTAAGTGTGAGTGTGTGCGTCTGTGTGTGTGTGTGTGTGCGTGTGTCTGTGTGTGTGTGTGTGTGTGCGTGTGTCTGTGTGTGTGTGTGCGTGTGTGTGTGTGTGCGTGTGTGCGTGTGTGTGTGTGTGCGTGTGTGTGTGTGTGTGTGTGTGTGTGTGTGTGTGTGTGTGTGTGTGTGTGTGTGTGTGTGTGTGTGTGTGTGTGTGTGTGTGTGTGTGTGTGTGCGCGTGTATTTCTGCTCACAGCCTGTGGATGGGACACGACAGCCTTGACCTACACTATTAACCCTCATAATGAAGACTCTTTTCAAATGCGGCAGCATAAATGATGTTTTATAAATAATCTGTTGTATTAGATGTACCGCTAAACGTGCTTAAACTTTGCTGACAGGAAGAGTGCGCGGGTTAAAAAGCAGATGAGAACCAATGAGGTCCAAATAGAGGGAGAATTCTGGAAACGTCTGAAAGATTTGATATTGTGGCAATTTTTATCTAAAAGTAATGTTAAAGACCAACAGCACGACACATTAAAACTGTGAAAAAATCAAATCAAATAAAAATAATTTTTAACCATTTTAAGATTGATTAGGTGAATATGAAATATGGAATAGATTTATCTCACAAACATCTACAAATATTACTTCAAAGTTTATGGTTTCCCGGTTGAGATTTTTTTGCTAATAATTTTTTAATCAACAATTTATTTGAAATTTGGTATAAATAATGTTAAATGTTTACTGAATAAAATAAAATAATGATTCTATTTTTATCACATAGTAATAATATTAAAATAAATGTAATTAAATAACATTAATAATAGTAATAATAATAATAATTATATTAATACATGACAATAAATAGTAAATTCAGAAAAACTGAAAATGGTCTGTGAAATGTTTTTTTCAACTGTTGTTTCAGTTGAAAAATATTTCAACTGAATATATTGGATGTTTTGAATCCCACCAAGTATTGCATTAGTTTTAGTGAATTTTATACATATGTTTTCAGGTTAGTAAATTAAATAGTACATTTAAATTAATATCCAAACGCGAATCCTGAAACATATCCGGCATAGGAAATATTATGGTCTCTTATGCACAAAACTGACTAATAAATTACATTTGCTTTGTTTTAAAAGCTTTAAACTGATGTCTATCAGACATGATCAAGGTCGTGGTCAGAGGAAAAGTTCTTCTCAGGTTACTCAGGAGTCTACAGATGACTGTGTCAGTGGGAACCTGATGAGAACAATTTAAGGCTCGTGTTACTATCTCATCTTTATGTGGCTATGGTAAAACTGCATTAATGGAAATGATTCACAGCCACAATCAATATGTGGCTGATACTAACAGGCCACGGTGCAGTTGCACAGCAGCATAAAACTGAGGGATTCTGGGAACGGGGATGACTGTGCCGTCTGACTCAAAGGCTTCCAACAGAAACATCTGTCAAAAAATCTTTAAGTTGTATGGAAAGCAGAACAAGGACTAAAATGCATCATTAACCAATGAATTTCCATGATTTTTCCTGCTACTTAAAACGACTGCACTTTAACATAAAATGTATAGTGGTTGAACTCATGAGAACTAAATTCAAGCCAATGTAATATTTTAAAGATAATTCTATGTCATAATATTAAATGAATAACACACCCTTATCATAAAATGAATAATGAAATTAATATTGTATAATATAAGTTTTTTTTTCAACATGTATCTACGCATATACATACCAAACACATGTCAAAAATAAAACATTTGATTTTTCTGAACAGTCTGTTAACCAGACTATAAAATTGTACGTCTGTTTCAAAACTATATTAAAAGAATGAGGACATTTTGTACAGTTGTCAGCTTTTGAAAAGCACTTTAAATAACTGATGAGGACAAAGCAGACGTATGGATCATTAAACATCATATTTTTGCAGAGCACATAATGGTTTATGTTCAGTGTCTTATTTAGCCATGATGGCTTTAAGAGCCGAGTGAAGATTTGCAGTGAATATCACATTTAAAGGATGATATTTACAGTTATTTCTCATCGATGTTGTCCATTATGATGATGGAATTAATGATGGCGGTGATGCTGCTGTTGTTGTTTGATCAAAGTTAGAACTTTCAAGTAGTAAGTGAGAGATATACACAAGATTCATAAATTATTAAAGTGTCACATTTAAACATTAATAACTTTAAATTGGCACAAAAAATATCCTCTACAAAATGTTTTGCAATGTTAAAACCTATTTTGCTGACAGTGGACCAACTGTGTAAAGAACAAAGAATCAGATGCATTATACATTGTAGATCAATACATATTTCCTTTCATCCCAACACAAAATCAATCTCTCTAAATGATCAAAACACCTTTACTTGCTACGAATAAAATTCAAACGTTTTCTTATTGGTCACAGAGTTTGTGAATTTCCAGAAACTTGCAACAGACATTCATAACTCACTGGACTACATTACACAAGTACACCAATGTCTTGATGATCTTACCTGTATTTTGATTGGCCATGAAAAGTTGCTGACGTAGACATGGAAGGTGATGTTGGGATTTGTGGGAAAGGAGAATTTCTCACAAGAAAAGCTGTCTCTGTATTCTCTGATGTTAGTCTTGGACACAATGGGGAATTCCTCTCCTGAGATTGTACCCGCTGTAGAAAAAACACAGCATCAGCATACTGCGTGTGAGTCTGCAATAATGCCGGCATGCTAAAAAAGTACATGGATGTTGGCAGTGACCATAAGATATGGGCAAACATTTAGATTCAAACTTAAGTATGAGACAAGAATGATGCAAAGAAAATGTTTTGTTTGGGAGATTATTAATACGAATCAATTCAACATAAGAAGTTGGGCGATTCCCTGAAAATGTCAGCCTCACAGTGAACGGTAAATGATTTCAAGGTTTTTACTAAAAACCACAAAATGTCATTATTTTGGGGTTCAAATGCCTAGTTGGGGATTCTCTTAACAATTTTAAAGCATTTGCTTTATTTTAGTGCAGATGGTTTTATATTCAAGTAAGGCTGTTTCAGGGTTGACATCCGTACGCTACATATTCTTCAAACACATAAAAATAAAGTTACTATTTTATGTTTATAAATGAGATATCCCTTACCACTGGTTTGTGCATTTTTACGTCACAGAAATACAAAGTTTGTCATCTTCTAAAAGCTCTGTCCTTTATGTCATTGTCTGAAATTTATTTTTTATTTTTTTGATTTTACACAATTAATTTGGCAGATGTTTTAATCCAAAGTGACTTACAGTATTCTGCAGTCCAACTATCACTGCAGAGCAATCACGGGTAAGATGTCTTGCTCAAGGACACTTCGGTTATTGTCGGCAGGCACTGAGATTCAAACTTGCAACCTCCTACTTACAAGTCCAACTCTCTAACCACCAGCCCACAACAAACCAAAATGCCGGAAGGATCTAAGAAATCTAAGAGCTTCGATCGAATGCTTAAAGATTGTGTTTAGACCATTTGTTTGAATTTCTTAAGAAACCAAGTTAGACGCATGATGTAGGATTTCTATGCTCAAAACAATCCAAAGGCTTCAGAAAGTTTTTTAAATACTCAACTTGCAGACATCATGAAATCTAGAGTTATTTATTGGCCATTCGCCTGTAAAATCCCACATATGACCAATCAGAGAGCATCAGCGTGCACCTTCCAGCCGAAGTCCTTGCGAGGAGATCGGTCATGAGCGCTGCTCTGTCCGCCTGAAGGAGCTCGGCTTTATCCGGAAACCGTCGTTAGGCTTTATCTTTCTTAGGTAAAAGTAAGAATAACGAAATACTTTTCGGATATATGAACAGCGTTATTCTACACTACAGGTACAGACACTACCTTTCTTACATCTACTTTAAGCATTCTAGAATGAAAAACTGCTAGAAACTCTTTCAAACCATGCAAACTAGACTTTTACAGTTATACTTAACAACTCTTGGAAAAAGCATTGAGCTTTAATATCATTAATATATATTATAAGTGATTTTGTGACATTTAACACTGGCGAGTCTAATTTATCTGTGTTTGCAGCACAAATCTATAACAGTTCTCCACATCTGCTTGGAGGTTTGTTCATAACTTAACTCTTTCACTAAAAAGGAGAAGAATCAAACACAGTTTCTGCCACTATAATATTAATCTTGAGTACCTGTAGTGTAGAATTGGTTTGTTCATATCTCCGAAAAGAATTTGGTTTACTCACATTGTCATAGGACAGATACGGCTATATGACTGTTTTCGGGAAAAGCCGAGCTCCCGTGGCACTTATGACCAATCTCCTCACATGGGATTCTCCTGTTGCCCGTACTCTTCCACTCTCACTGATTGGTGCGTTTGCATGATTTTACGGATGAACGGCTTAAAAATAACTCATAACCTTATGACGGTGATAGGTTGAATATTTGAAAGAACCTTAACGAAACTTTTGACTGTATGGGGGCAGTGTATCGGGCAGAGAAATACTAAGTCAGTTGTGAATGTAACTCAACTCCTAACAATCGGACATGTTGAACATGACAACTCAACATGTTTAACAGTATAAAGCACTTATAATGCATGAAACAGCATTATACCCCTCCTTTAAGATATAAGCATAAACAAATCTTTATCCTAATTGATATCACAAAGTATTTGCCAATGCCCTGAGATACTGACTCAAACTACTGCTCTATACTTTGTTCATCCAGACAATAACATGATATGAAAAAGAACCGTACAACGATACCTGTGGACCCTAAAGACCATGTGACGTTGAGCTTGAAGTTGTTTGATGAATTGATGGACATATCCAGGTTTTTGTTGGTCTGAAAAATAAGCATTTGTACATATTGAAATATTTACTAGAGTAACTTTATCTCATATGAGATAATGCAGAGAAATGACATCACTTGAAGGGATAGTACGTCCAAACTTTTAAATCATGAACAACTCACCCACTGGATGTACAAAACATGTATACATTTCTAAGTTCAATTTACCATAATAAAGATAATGTTAGCAGTTTCTGGGGAACCACAGTAGTGGTTAGAACTCTTGTATTTTACCTTTGAAAAAGCAAACCGTTCTGGTGCACCTTAGACTACCGTTTAAATTTTTCCTCCTATGGTAGTTAATGATATCCCAAACATGGCTAACATTCTTCTAAATATATCTGTGCAAAATTAAGAGTTTTCTTCAGGTTTTGAGGGTGACATTTTATTACCTTTCTTATATTTTCTTATATTTAATTTTGAACGCACTATTTAGTTTGTGGATGTGACTGACCTCTTCCGGTGTTGCCATGAAATTAATGGCTGTGTAGGGCTGATCGTCATCCTGAAGTAGACTGAAGGTGAACTGGTAGTCTATCAGAAGGTGATCTACAAAAACAAAAGCTGTATTTATAACCCTATCAAACCTGAAAAATAAGGAGAATACATTTTCCGTTGTAAAAGTGACCACTAGTCTAGGCACATGTCAAAGCAATGATTTTAGCTTTTCTCTAATTTAAATAGAAACTCTTTCCAGTTGTAATATTAAGTCCATACTGGCAGTTCACATCTGCACGAGCAACTAAAGGTCACTGTGTCTGATTCAATAGTGAAGATGACCTATGATTAAACAGAAACACATACAGAAGATTGAGAATTGATTTGATTGTCCGGTGAGTCAAAACTTGCATCATGAAAACAAAATACTGAACTGTCTTTAACATGATTAAACAAAATGATGAATCCGTCCTTTCTGGATTCTATTGAGCACTTTTGACCTGTTAGAATTTGTAGATTACAGCAACTTAGCAGCCTGTCAAAAACATTTCAAACTAAAATGAAAGACATTTAACAGACAAACCACAAGCGATCTATTGTTTAAATTGCAGAAAAGTATAAAGTGGTGGTAACAAATTTCCATTAAACCTTTTCTCCCTCTTGACATATCAAACATGTCTGACTATCTTTCTTCTGCATAACACAAAAGAAGATATTTTAAAGAATGTCCACAACTGGCATTTATTCACTTGCAATGGTTTCCGTTCATACATTTGAAATGAATGATTGCCAAAATTCTTCAAAATATCTTCTTTTGTGTGAAAAGTCAGAAGAATAAATCATGAGAGAATTTAATATTTTGGTTGAACTATCATTTTAAGGCTTCATTCACACTTCCTGTTGTGATCATAGCTTTATCCTGGAATATGTTATATAGTTAGACTACAGTTCTGTGTGCGGCTGCGAAGAGTTCACAAAATATGAAACAAACAAACACCAGTGTGCTTTACAACATTGTTACTTTCATTCTGTTAAAAAACAAGTCAATAAAACGCATGAATTCAAGCAGCAAATCAAACTTTCCCCCGAGACAAATCAGTCCGCACTTATGTGCTTTTGTGTTATCTTAATCCAGCAGTTTTGTTTGATAACATGTGCTACTATTCTATTATATACTTAAAAGCAAACATAGCATCATATGAGCGTAAAACATTCTTTCAACTATCTAATAAAGCCAAAGACAAGCAGATGACATTCTCACGGCAGCCGGCAACATGAAAAACTGACGTGCTCTGTTCGCCAACCGCATGCATTTGCCTAAAATACATAACCCAATAAAGGCCTCGTAATAGTTTCGAATAAAGGTCCTGACAACCCAAAGTATATTTTCCTTTAAACAATCTGCAGAACACATTTCATTTTCAGGTCCAGAGGTCTGAAATGAAGCAATAACCGAAAACCATCCCTGGTAAATGGGATTTAGGCATTTCATTTAATGACTCCTACCATAAACGTTATCATCCACAATTTTGGAACACCTTGTTGGCGGTAATGAGAACTGCAAAGAGCTGGGACATCTGGTGTCATCTTTTTTAGCAGTAAAGAAAATAACACGCTGCTTTTAAATAATACGTTCAAGTTAAACATATGCAGATTCACATGGGTCTCTGAATGCAATGAGCTGAAAACAACCACCAAATCATCAGTGGATTTTCTCTATTCGCACAGATTCTAGTGAACACTTAACAATGAGTCATTAATATGAGTGACCTTTAAGGGAAACCAAAATGAGTGAAGTTTGTTCAAATTCTAAACACAACGGATATATTTGTTTTAATCGATAAAGATTAAAATATATATTGTTGCATTAATGTTTAATTTACCAAGATTTATTTGTAAAGTCATGTTTATATGTGTTCCAGTATGTGTTCACCAATTTACATTGAACTGTAGAAGAATACAAGAAAATCACAAAACTTGGCAAATCTAAATAAAATATGAGCAATTCCGTGGAAATGTCAACCTTGCCATGAAAATAGCGAGTTTTGAACATAGGATTTTGGTCAACTTAAAGCTCAAATGTCCACATTTGGTGTTCAAATACCCATGTGGGATCTCTCTTTAAATCTTTAAAGAATTATATTTATTTTTAAAGCAAAATTTTCCATAGTCAAGTAATTGCTGCTTTCAGGATTGTCACATCCATAACGCTTCAATTTGCTCATCAACGGACACATGAATATTAAATAGGGTAATTATTTTTGATTTATAAAGAGCTATCCTTTTGCCATTTGTTGGGTATTTTGATTCTGGTTTGTACATTTTAATTCACATATATCTTAAGAAGCTTGTTATCTCCCAAAATCGGTGTCCATTTTATGTCACATCCATAACGCAGGTTTATTTATCTTTATTGACCTAGATACTTAGAAATATAATTTTTACTGATTTAAACACTATTCACAAGGGTTTTGTATGATATAAACAGTTGGTACAGTTTACCAGTTACAATTGCATTGTAAAAGCATTTTTATGTGACGTCCATAACACAATATGCCACGTATATAATGCTGGAATTGCCCATATTTTTATAAAAACAATCAAAGATCATATCACAGTCTGACACTTATATCTTATACATCTTTCTCCTGCATCTCTCTTCAGAGAAACAGAAGGATTATTTCTGGTTTTTAATCTCTTCCTGTGTCTTTAATTCTTCACCGCAGGAAGCTGTTTATCCCATGAGGGTCATTGGTAAACTTGAAAGTTTTCTATACCCCGAAAAGGAAAATATATATATTTATATGAGATGAATAAAAATAGCCTTCAAGTGATATTTTACTTTAAAATAAAAAACTTTTCACTGGAAATTCTCAGAAACAGGTTATTTTCCACCAATAACTTAACCCAATACACATTACGATGTTTGGTTATTAACAGGCGTATCTGGTTCTACCCTTAACAATAAACAACATTTAAAGTGAAAGTTCACGGAAAATTCTCTATCTCTTATTATTCAAAACCTTAATGACAAAAGTAAAGATATGAAATACCACAACCTGCAGAATACAATCTACAGTACATTGTGCACACACTGTCAAAAAATGATTAATATGGCTTTGTAAAAATCACAAAAAATAAACTGTTATATTCACTTCAACAAAATTAATTTTTTTTAAATTAAGTAGATTTTGTTTTATATTTCAAAATATTTTCTTTTTTTTTATTTTAGAAAATATTAAAATAATTGACTACAAACAAATTGAAATTAATTGAGCTTATTTCTTAACTAAAATTTAAAAATGTTATGTAATGAGGCTGTTAATTTATAAGTTGGTATCCTATCATACTACTAATACTAGTTTTCAGCGTGATTTTAAGAGAACTTAAATTTAACGCGACCCAAAACGTAATGTGCTTGACTCTCCTTTAATTTCCGATGTGTGATTACAGTTATATAAAAGTAATTGCAAACAATATTTAACACACCATAATTGCCAGATCCCCACCGAAAAGACATTTCATATAAGCCACTTTTACAAGTTAATCCAGACTAGAACCAATCTTATAAAAAAAAGTTGTGGAATGTTTACATTATCACAGTGCGTGAAGTTTTTATTTAACCTGTATCATCCCATTGTCCCGACTGCAGGAGATATCTACGTCTGGATGCAAAAGCCAACAGAAATGTTAGGGGAAATTTGATCTAAATTTAAAATGTCCAAATAAAGCGTCCTTGTGTGCAAGCACAAAGCAGCCTGTCTAAAACTCTTTAGCTGTCTAGGCAGAATGCCTGATTAGATCTTGATGAGGAGCCCGAGGACGTCTGCTAGTGTCTGTTTGCCCGCTGGAACACGGATCTGGATATGTCATATGTCTGAAACAGCGGGAATGGCTTTGATTTGGGCAGAAGTTGTACCATTTGAGTGTAGCGGGTATAAACTCTCTCATTAGATAGATTGTGTCTTGATGCTAATGTAGGATGAGGTGCACTGTTCCGAATTAATGAGCAAATTCCATCACTGAAGGAGAGGACACGGAGTTTTTTTAATGCTTGACTATCCCGTGCTCTTTTTCTCCATATTTTTCTTTCACCGCACTTTTTCTTTTTTATAATGTCTTATCCGGTCTAATGCCCTGACTTTGAGTTATCCATGGCCAGTTTATGTGAAATACACTATATATTCTATTATTACGGTTCTTATGCATTATGTAAATCCCCCCAAAATATGAAAATGCCTTAGAAAAAAACAAACAAATATGATTTCACATAAAACAATCTCAGGGTTACCTTGTTGGGGATTTTTTACCCTACTATACATTATTACCATACTCAGTAACAGAGTTGACTGAAGCACTGACATTTTGGGGCCAGAAGTCAAGAATTAGAAATGTTTTTTTTAAAAAGGTTTACTAAAGTTCTTCTCAAAATGTACATTGGTATCAATAATGTCTGAGTAATGTTGTTGAAAGGTAAATAATCCACTCTTGATGTATGTTCGCTTCTTCAACCAATATTTGGGAAAAGATAGATGAGAGACCCTCTAGTCTTTTTTCACATTCGTGAGATTGAGAATTGAGATGGGTTTACCTAGTTAGTAACAGTGTAGAGCTGTTGCTTGGACATACAGTACGACAAAAATATACTATTAAAACTGTTTTTAAATTAACAGAATTGTAAAAAATAAAATCATACGATATCAATACGGGGAAAGATGTAATCTTCACACTTTTTTGCCATATCCACATATAACCAATTCTAGGAAAAACGCAAAATCAAGTGCATACTAACCACCTGTGACATCATATCACTGCGAGATAAGACACTCATGTGACGCTTTGACATCATGTTGTCATCTGTTTGCATAGTGCTGCATTTGCAGCATACCGGAGCTAAAATCCATTCAAGATTGTAGGCGCGGATTCCATCTGGCCCTAAACTTCACAAACCATCTGACTACATAACAACACACATTTAAAAAACTGATGGAAGATTAAACAATAAAAAAAACTGTGTTTTTATCGTGAAACAATTTACACCTAAAAAAATTACAATTAAAAACTTTGAAAGTTAATGTACTGTTTAAATTTTATGTAAAGGTAAGTTAACAAAATAAGTTTGAATACAAGGTGTGTATTACTGATATATTATTTAATACAAATCTTATTTTTTTAATAAACTTTTAAATTAAACTTACAAAAATATTTGTACATTTCAGACAAATCAACTGTTTAATTTGATCAACTATCTTTACTCTAAAAATGTTAATATTTTCAATATAAGGTGAGTTTATTTTTGCGATATCAACTAAGCCACATACAACATTTTTGTGTGCACGGCGTTTTAGCCAATATATCTCTGATGTCTCTAGAGGTCAAACATTTTATTACCAAACAGATATTTATTTAGCAAATTAATTACAAATTATTCAATTATCCACAGCTACTGTAATTATCATTGCCGTGTTTAATAGTGAAGTTTAGTCCTGCGATAACAGAGAGTAGAACGTCCAAGGCCGCTGGAATGAGTCTGTTACAGAGACGAAGCATAAACATGAATCCCACTCAGCGGTAAATGTCATGATGTCCCCCGAGGGAACTCGACTTGCCTCACTGCCACTAGCTTCTCGTCATGGCTTTAATTGGTCAAATTAGCGAGCGCGACCGCCCTGCATATTCAGAACCGGACAGCTGAATCACCGCACACTCGTGTGATGAAAGCCACACTGACAGACTGAAGTCAGCAGTGTTACTACCAGATAACAGTTGGACGCTCGGAGCGAGAGGTGCCACGTGTAGTCGCCGGGCTGTTTACGTGTGTTTGGGCACTGGACAGATAGCGGGCCGGCCGAGGTATAAATCTGCACTTGGTTTCTCTATACAAGGAGCATGAAATGGAGAAGGACAGCTGCTTTAATCTACACTCAACAGTAATGTAATCATAGACTCCAGAGGTTATTCTACCCGAGTATGATTGACTGCAGATGCTGTCACTGTGTGCAAATTCAGCATTTCAAGAAAATAGTGGAAACTCTTGAAGTCCTGACCTTGAACTTCTTAATCAGGTCAATAAAAATGAGATACTAAAGAGGTTTTAAAATGTGTCTTAAACCCACTTTATGGAAATTGTAACCTGTTAGAAACCCGTTTTACTTCTTTAACACGACTTATTTCCAACTAAAAGAGGATAATGATCAAAGGTTGAACTTTACTGGATTATAAAAGAGAACAGACCTTGCTCGTCTCAAAGGAATAGTCCACACAAATTTTAAAATGAATGTCATGAATTACGCATCCTCAAGAGGAACCAAACCTGTTGGATTCCTATGTTCTTTTAAACACAAGGGAGATATTTAGAAGAATGTTAGCGACTGACATGTCTTTAACATGTTTTGTACTAAAGTACTCAATGGTGCCCTAGAAATTTCAGCTGCTTATATTCTTTTGCAAACAAACTTTTCCTCTAAATTCTTTCAAATATCTTTTGTTTGTGTTCAACGGAACAAAGAATACAATACCCATTCCTACTATGGTTGTCAATGATGCCACAGAAATCTCACATACCAAAATTTTCCCAAATATCTTCTTTGTTTTCAACCGAAAAAAGAATGCATACAGCTTTGGAACACCTTAAGAATAAGAAATGCACAATAAAGATTACTTTTGGGTGAACTATGCCTTTAAGCCAAACCAAGAAGAAGAAGAACATGCAAAGAGATACTTGACCATTAGTATATTGTTTTAACAGCTTGTAAAATACATGATACAAATGAAAAAGTGGCTTCAAAAGGGAAGATTATTACATCCGAAAGTTCAAGAGAAATTTCCAAAAAAACACACAAGGGAATTATTCATCGAAAGCCCAAGGTCATGAATTAAAACGTAAAATTGTCAACTTTGACTTTCAACAATGACGGTAATGTGCAAAATGTAGTTGCGTTCTGCTTTTAATTAAACGATGGCAACAGCACAAATAACAAGAAGAACCAAAATGAAATAATTCGCTAATAGCAATAATTATATTTCCACCGAGATTGTTTTTTATCAAAGGCCTTGCTTGTGAGCAACATAGTGCCTCACTTTAAATGTAACCCAACAGAATGTGTTTTAAAATGTGATTAATGTCAGATGAAAAGGGAGATGCTGGACTGGATTTGTTGACCACAGGAAGATAGTCTGCGCTGGGCTATCAATCATGAAGTAATATAAAGCATTGTGCGACAGAGACTGGAGGGGAGGTCACAGTGTCCAATCATTGCTTTCAGTTATAAATAATGCATCGGTAATGAATCCTTCCATATACAGAGAACAGGAGTCTGAACGGGTCATGAGCAAATACCTCATGTGTGCTTTCAAAGCATCATACTGCGTTATTGCGTCAGCTGGGTTTTTTTTTTTCGTGTGGTGGAAAACAAAAACGACTGTGTCACCAGTGGAAACTTCGGCAAATTGATGTTTTAGATGTGTTTGTTTGCATAACTGGCACACATTGCAGATAAGAGCGGAATGGATCGCCTAGTGATGAATCTGCATCCATTTAGACAAATAAAGAGGCTATCTTGATATGTAGTGCTTATCTTAAAGTCAGTGCGTAAATGGTTTCTGTAGAGCGTAGTATTGAAATCATTCAGTGTTTACAATGGAAAACTACATAGACCAGGTTTGGTTGGTCAGATTCGCCTGAGATTATGTTTCAGAAGTGATGGAAAACTGACAGGCGTAATGATTTCGTATGGTCTTTTTATTTGTATAGTCATTATTTGTGTCATTTTCAGAGCACACATGCTGATTCCTCCCGAAGCTGACGGCTGTGTTTTGCAGCCGAGTGATTTCCTTGTGGAAGTCTTGTGGTCAGCTGAAAAAGTTATGACCGCTTTGTCAATTTAACCAGAACAATCTAGCCACATATACTGTGGAGCTGAAAGGCTGCCATCTAGTGCCATGAACATCAACTGAGGATACGCGATGTGTACATGGGATAGGAGAGATGAAATTAGCAAAATCACAAACAACTGTCATTTTAAAATGTGCTTATTTGAAACAGAAATGTTTATAGAGGCACACCATCAAGAGTCTTTTATAACATGGACTAAATTCCTTACACTTAGAGATTTTTTGACTTGCCTAATGCCAAACTACACACTTCTAGAATTTCAAACTCATCCGATCACACTGCACAACAATCTGGAGTAGTATTCAGTCACTGATCTATTCACATTATATGATGGATCAGCAACATCACACAGCATAACTTTGCAACAGGTAAAATCCACGCTCACAAGCTACAATGAAGTCACACTTGAGATTAGAAGTTTCCCACGAGACTGGACATTTTCAGGATCCAAATGGTCTGTGCAGCGAAAGGGCATAAAAAAGATTATGATATCCAGCATTTCTTGGGCTAAATAGACAGTGAGGCCTATTTTGTTACGAAGCCGTGTTTTCTCAACTCCTCCATGTGATTCCCACTACTCTCTCATTGGAATCACCGACTTTTGTTACCGTCAGAACTCCTTTCACAAAAATAGGTTTTGTCAAAATTTAAACAGTCTGCTTTAAATTTTAAAGCTTTTAGGTTTTGCAAAATCACCAAAAGAAGCCTGATATTGGAGGGTAAATCTGCGCTTGTTCACACATAGTGACAATCCCGTAGTGTGAACTAACAAAGACTCGTTCTTAGTGAAACACCGATTCATAGTCCTCCAATATCAGGCTTCTTTTGGTGATTTTGCAAAACCTAAAAGCTTTAAAATTTAAAGCAGACTGTTTAAATTTTGATTATATGTAAAATTCAAGTAACTGATTTACTCAAATATCTCTACCAGAATTAACCATCCATATTTATTACATAAATGAAAAAGTATTTATGACTTTTAGAGAAAT
>CM065665.1:13565115-13637615 GCA_033220385.1 Triplophysa yarkandensis
CACTGAACTGAAATGATCACAGAACTTAAAAAAGTAGATTAAAAAGAAATTTGAAATGGTCTGTTTTTAGATTATTTCGTGTCTATATTTGGATAGTTGGAAGTTGAATGCAGGCACGTTATTAAGGAAGAGTAGTGGTTGTGTTTTAAGTAACACCTTAACAATAATGTTCTATTTGTTAACATTTTACTAGGTAACAATTTAGTTTTTTTCAGCATTTAGTCCTTAGTTGGTGTTAGTTGATGCAAACGTCAATATTCATGTCAGTTTATGGTGTAATAACTAATGCTAACCAGGACAACTTTTGATTGTGGGAATATATTCATAAATGCTGATCTTAATGGAAACTACCATTATAAAAGCATTATTCTCTTTCTTCAAAAAACTCCTAAAAACTCATCTTTTCCGGCTACACCTAACACACTAACTCACTTCTTTTCTAACTACTCACTCTATCAAAAAAAAAAAACTTTTGTAACTTCTCTCTCTGTGTAACTTGGTAGCATTGTTCTAGCACTTGTTCACCTATAGTTGTATCGTATATTTACCGCTTCATTGTCTCCTCGACTATTGTAAGTCGCTTTGGATAAAAGCGTCTGCTAAATGACTAAATGTAAATGTAAATGTAAATGTAGGTGAGGGGCAGGAGCAGGCGAACCGTCTTCTCTGGTTCCTTGCACTAAATAAACAGTGTGTGTGTGAGAGGTTTGCCCGCCGGAGACTAAATTAGCAGATAAATCTACCGGGTGTCACATTTCACGTAGAAATGTGTTCTAGATCGGTCTCACAAAACCACACACATGTGTTGCTCTTGGGGTTCAAGCGCTCTCACTTGGGTACTGTGCAGGAGGGCATGCCTTATTAAATATTGAAACATAAAGCAAGTACAAAACCCAAGTTCACGTGAAAGTAAAAGAAGTATCAAAGCTGTCAGATGGTAAAACAGTCTGTCATTTCTCAGCTTAACAGATGCCCTACACTCCATTGGTTAGGACGTTACATATTCAAAAATCCTGCATTAAAACATCGAACAAAACTGATTCTGTTCAAACAAGGTTCCAAATAAACAATTCTAAATAAGTATTGCAAACAGGCATTATGCCATTTGGCATTTAAATACTAATCATTTCTATTCTGTTGTTTGTAAGTGAAGCAGCAGCTGTCTGTAGAAATGCTTTCCATCAGAGACACATGTTGCAAATTACTTTTTACAATGATAATGGAAAATAAATCACGAGATAACCGAAAAATGTCTGTTAGGATTATAACAATGCCGTTTCATCACGTGCCGTTATGTATTATCATATATTGTGCAAGACTGTTTTGTATCACCTACAGGTGGAGCAGAATATGTAATAATTCTGGTTTTGGTAAATGTTCATCTATAGGCCATGTATTCTAGTATTATTAAAGATCACAGAGTATAGAGAAAGATAAGCCTTAATTACGTTTTAAGATTAAGATTTATTAATTATGAGTTTTTATAAAGAAGGAACCAAGTCATAAACGCAGTCGAAAACAATTGGGTGTCTTAAAGGCAATATTGGAAATATGAAGGGTTGGCAATGCTATGAATGATGAAAACTTTATAAAAAAATTGATATTCAACATCACTGGCCTTCTAAGAGGCTTGATTTCACATTTTTGTGTTTCAAAACCTTGTGAGGCAAATCTTTTCTAAAAGATGAGATTTTATTAACTTGTAGCTCCTACACGAATTTGTGACTACTAAAAAAATGTAGGCAAAAAATAAAACAATGTCCTTGAATTTGCAGGAGTGTTCTCTTGGTATTTTACATTTTAGATGCCTTTGAACGATACCAAGGTTGTCAATATATCCTTTGCTCTTATTGGCTGTTTTGTTTTATTATTCAGTCAAAGTCAACCATTTAAAATGCATAAATAATAACTCAAACGGTGTGTATATAGGTGATTGCCACATGATATTTGCCTCTAAATGTTTGCTTTAAATGTTTCAACTCGAGCAGGATATTCAAGAGAGCTTATTGAGCTCATGACTAAGCGTTTATTTGCACAAGAGACATGAAAAACAAATAATCATGTGAATAATTTAGCAGGAGAAATTAGATACTTGACTTTTGGTGTGTGCAAAGCATCAGACATCCAAGCATACACATGCATATCAAAACCTTTCAAACTGATAGTCCCCTAAAAAATAAAATGGTGTCATCATTTACTCACCCGCTTGTCAATTACAAACCTTCTTTTTCCACAGAACACGAAAGACGATATTTTAGGGAAAGTTGGTAAATGGCCTCCATTTACTTGCATTGGTATGTGTCCATTGTTCAGCTACCAACTTTCTTTAAAATATCTTCTTTTGTGTTATGCAATAGCAAGAAAGTCATATAAGTTTGAAATGATTTATAAGTGTTGCCATAATTTTCGTTACAAGAAATGAGAAACATATATTCGTGATAAAAATATCAGTTTGTGCTCATCATCGAATTTAAACATGTTCACACTCAATTTCCCCATCGATGCATTTTCCTTTCTCTCTTCCTTGATGGCAGACATCCTCAATCCCTCGGATCCAAAGCATCCAGCTTAAGAACTGTATCTTTACTGACTGCTCCACCCTAGCTTCATTTCCATCCTCTACTGGCATCTAAATGTGTACATGTACGTCTCTCTCCTGCTGTGCTTTGCTCATTAAAGGAAACCGACTACAACAGGACATGAGCCGACTGCCAGCTCTCTCACCTTCTCGTCTTAGTATATCTTTCTTCTCCCGTCCTTCATTCTTTTATTTTCTTGAACACAAACACTCACAATCTTCCTCTGACTCTCTGCCATCCTGACGCTTTCAAAGAAGCAGAGCAACACGGACGAAAGACCCTGAAACACATCGCTTCGTTTCTCATTCACTATATAACACCCGTTGAACCCTTTGCCTTGCTCAGTTGATTGCAAAACTGAAAACAAAACTGTTGGCTCTGAAAACTGATCACCAGGACCACAGGAAAAGAGATTGCTTTAATATCTCAGTTGTTTTCCCTAACAGAGAAAAACCATAGAACTCATCACACTTGGTAAATCTTTTTTTGAGATGGATTTTGTTTGGATAAGCTGTCCTAAGATGTGCCAAGATACCATTATCAGCATTAAAATGTCAAATGGTATAAATAAGTGGGGAAATTGTACAAAATCAAATTTTTGAAGCTATCCACACCCGATGCGAACGTCCATTTGCAGACTTCATTTCTAAACTTCAATTTGCAGACTGACTTATGTGTGTCTGCTTTTATTTCTCCTGAAACCATCGGCGTAAAAATATGAAACAGATGCATAACACCTCATGACCCAAAGTATGTGGACATGGGCATTCCCTCCGCTGCTATAACTCTTCTACTTTTCTTTGAAGGTTTTCCACAAGATGTTGGAACGTGGCTGTTGGGTTTTCTTTTAGTCGGACTGTGACGTCATGTACTGATGTTGGACAATAGGTTCTGGCCTGCAGATGGCCTAACAAATCATCCCAGAGGTTTTTTATATTGTTTGGTTCTGGACTGTAGGAAAGGACATCATACACGTTATGTAACATGTAGCTAACATAACCCTGTTAAATGCATAAATGTTCACAAACGTTAAAATAAAATTAGCAAATATACTTTTCCCTTTAGTTCTGGGTATCTGTGTAAAGTGTATGCCATAATAGTATTTATATAGTTCATGTTTGATGGGCCATGGACTTTGCATGTTTGATTGTGTAACTGATTGATGCATTTACAGTGGCTGAGATGTACAAAACAAATCTCACAACATTATCAAGAATACAATTAATGAAACGAAAAGTGGCCAATGCACGTTAATCAAAGTATTTTCTATGTATGTAACAATGTTCGTTCTCATTGTGGAAAAGATACTATTGGATATTTTGATTGACAGGAGTTTCGGCCAATCAGCAGCGACTACTCCAGTCTCACAAAATTTCGACCTTTTTCGGTTCGACTATCCTTTGCCGTTGTTTTTTTCTGACATCTTGTTTTGTTATCTGCCCTGTCGTTGATGTGCTTATGGTTTGCCAATTTATTTTTAGATTTAATATTGTGTTTTCAGATTGTGATTTAGATTTTAGATTTGTTATTTGGTTTTCCTAATACATTATTAGTTTTGCTAGTTGTTGTGGTGTTTTCGGCCACCGTATGCGTTGCATTAGTTCTGTAATACAACTGCAACAAGCATGAAATAAAAAACAAAAGCAGAATAGAAAAGTAGAATAACCATGTTGACAGCTGTTGAACTGTTGCACCGTATTTGTCTTAATAGAAGACATCATTTTTCTCTGAAATATATCAGGAGAAAAATGGGTAATCACATATTTATCGATAATACCGCCGCAACAAAAGATTGTGTCAAATATGAGTAAAGCCACCATTGAAATGCTTTTTTCATAGAAATGATTTTAGTATGTTTTTTTTTACGAAAAATCGTAAATTTAAAAAAAACTATTTTTTTACATTTGTTATATTTGACCACTATTAACCATACTTTACAATATACTTTAGTACAAAAAGTATTGTTTCAAAAAGCTAAAAAGAGAGGCTGTCTTATAATTAGGGTCGTCTTCTATCCAGGATAATATGGTACTATTTACCAGAACACAAACCTTAACAGAAAACGTGGCATTGGACAAACATACCAATCCAGAATTGTAGCTGTCAAGATTCGAACCCAAAGACACAAAACATGCTCTACACATTTCACAAACATACAGATAGAAGGGAAAGAAACATGAAAACGTTTGTTGGGCAAGTAGTTCCACCACTAGAACCTAGAAATCCACCTGTCCATCAATAACGTTGTGTGTTCATCACATTAACACAAAAACAACATGCAATATCATTACAAAGTGATTCATATTTAGAGAACGGAGCCATATGGAGATGTCGTCATATGATTATCATCAAGGAATGATGTTGCTGCCATAAAAAGTCTGCAGTATGAATAATGTATATGTGTTCAGTCTATACTCCCATTGCTCAGGTTGTGTGAGTCACTGTCTTTAATCACTTCAGCGGTTCCCATGGCGATTTGAAAGTATGTGAGAGCGGTAGCCACTTTACGCACATAAACTTTTTAACTTTGTTGCTGACTACAAAACAACAGGTGGTAAAAAACATCTGGTGTACCTGTGTATTTGTCTTTTCTTAACTTATACCAGTTTAAACTGGTTTGGAATGTACGGCCGAAGTGTTATAAAATCCATCCATGCGATTCCCGCTTATCCAGCCTGCGGACCCAACTTTGAACCCATGGGTCAATCAAATGATATTTTAATAAACCGGACCTCAACAAAGCATCTTATTTTGTGCTGTGACAATAAACAAATGTCCTAGGGTTATCCGACCACGATTTAAAAAGAAAGATTTCTAAGATTGTTGCTTGTTATTATCCCAGTTAGTCAATCTCTGCGATCTTATCTGTAGCTTATGACAGACAGTTCAACACAAATGCAAGAAGATTGCCCGGCATCCTAGTTGATGGTGGTAATATGTCAATTTGTTGTTTGTGAAAAAATTAGATGTATGTCTGGAGTTAAGTAATCAGACCTAGATCGTAAAGCGCCAAAATAACATGTTTAAGATAGTACACAAAAATCTGTGGCTCATATTGGTTCCTTTTTTAATTGTCATCGGTAAAGATGTCACACTGCAGGTTAGTGGTTGCGATCGTTAATTGGCTGTCGGCGAACCCGTCAAACTAGAGATGATAAAAACTGAGTTTCATCTAGGATTTCATAAATTGTTTGGGATTTCCAAATTTGTCGGAGACTGTCAAATCCTTTTTGAGAATTGAAAAGTGTGCACCCACCTTTATTAAATCTTTAAGTGATCTACCCCTTTAAAAATATGCTTAAATCCTGGGATCTCATTACAGCATAATATATGATCAGTGCCAATAGCGGTGGTGCAGACTGTTATAAATACATTCACACAGCACTGTCTTTATAGGCTTTGGTGGGTACACACACAGGGCCGTGTCGTCCCCAATAGTGCTATTTAAACCGATGATACCCTCCTTTTACCGCCGAGAACAGAGGCCCGCTGACACAGCACAGCAGAGGTTGGCATTAAAATTAATGCCGGGGGATTAAAAGAGTTCTTAAGGAGGAAATTTGTAACAGAGGATTTGAAGGAGGGTAACATTTGTGAATCAAATGAGGCTAATGAGAGACTGAAAATATGAGGATGGAGATGATGTCCAGAACTTTTTGACTGACAGGTCGACCGGGGATGCTGATGATGTGTAATGCATTCATACTCACAGCTGGCACTGGTCTCCTTTGACCCCTTTAGTGGTGCAGTAACATTTCCCTGAGCTGGAGTGGCAGACGTTAGCATGGTTGTTACATCTGCAGGCTGGAGAAAAGATAAAAGACATTAACGAAGACAGGAGAATTTTCATCTGGAAAGAATTTCATCTGGAGACGGGTCCATCCAAAATAGAATTCTGTCCAAACTGCTTTGGAACACAAAATATTCAGGTTGTTATCTTCTGAAATTCAGGTTAATAAGATATTGTGCGCTGATAAAAAAAGTTTAGTAAAAGTATGTCATTATGGTACAATCCGTGATAAAGTCTGTATTCACTTTCATTATATGGAAACAGTGACCTTGACTTCAATAAAAATATGATAGAAGACAGATTTGTGTTATAGAGAGCATGCTTCCAAACCCCAGAATTTAAATGTCAATATAGTAAAAGTTGATTAAGTAGATTCCTATCACCGAGTTGTGGGTCCTAAGCAAGCAACAAAAGACTTTTCAAACTGAACAGTAAGGTTTAACAGCTTTATAGACCAAATGTCCATGAAAAATTAAATTAAAGCATCAACTACAAGTATCAAAATTTCAACCCTTGTTAAAGAGCTAGTCCTCAACAAAATGCTAAGGTGAAGGTCAAGGCACACACTCTAGTGAAGTGAAGTGACGTATTACCAAGTATGGTGTTCCATACTTGGAATTTGTGCTCTGCATTTAACCCATCCAGTAAGTGAACACACACACACACTGTGAACACACACCGGAGCGGTGGGCAGCCATGCCGCGGCGCTCGGGGAGCAGTGGGGGGGTCGGTGCCTTGCTCAAGGGACTCACCTTAGTCGTGGTATTCCCGCTGGTTCCGAGTCTCGAACCACGAGCCCAAGACTCGAACCACCAGGCCACGACTGCCCCATCCCTTAAGTCCCTTAAGTTTCAAACCAAAACAATAAATAATTTGTGAACTTACAGCTACTACACCTATCAGAAGATCCCGAATAACCGATATCATTGTATGATAATTTCATACATGATAATTTCATACAATGCCATTAAAATCTATCTTGAAATAGAAGCTACTCTGCATCTATCCTACATAAGTTTTTAAGTTTTGGGTTAGGTTTCTCAGCCTATCGCAGTTGCACATATGATTTGCAGTCTAGAAAAAGGGCACTGGTCTGTTTTTTCAAATTAAAATAATAAATAAATAAAGAGAAACAGAGAAAAAGAACCCAGACCTACACTCAAGAGAATCGACTTTAAGGCCTTTTATCTGCAGGCCTTTTCTTTACAAAACGCTTCAAATTCCCCCAGCATGCACCGCAACCACTCTTTCAGACCAGCCAAAGAGACACAAGTGATGAAGGAAAATGTTTTCTTTTTATCTCTCAAGCGATTATTATAGTGACGTTTGACTGTTGTTTATACTTGGGATTAACGTTATTCTGTAGTTCACCCAAGAAATGAAAACTGTGTCATTATTTACTCCCTTTCTTCATATTTAAAAGCTGTGTGACTTTTTTTCTTCCTCAGAACACAAAAGAAGATATTTTGAAGAATGTTGGTAGCTGGCTACCGTTCACTTGCATTTTTTCTGTCCATACAATAGAAGTGAACGGCTGGCACTGCTATTTGGTTATCAAATTTCCACAAAATATTTAATTTGTTCGGCAGAAGATGTATAAGACTTTCGGTTAAAATAAAACGATATACAATTTTAAATGTATTTAATTCCTTTAAATCAACCTTGTAATGCAAATCAAATCCCTGGCCACCACCCAGTATGAATAAAGTAGATAAATGTCTTATAGACATCTACACATATAACACATTTGAGGCATCAAAACACATAAAATCCTCAAATCCTTGTGTGTGTGTGTGTGTGTGTGTGCGTGCGTGCGTGCGTGCGTGTGTGTGTGCATGTGCATGTTTGTGTGCGTGTGTTTGTGTACATTCATTTACATTATGTTTGTTTGTGTGGCTCATGTAAATGGGTGTCATTTCGACAGGTCTTAAGATGGACTGTGGCGGAGTGTTGGTGGCTCCTCTGTGTAAGCTGTCCAAAGATTTATAGCTATATTATGATGTGTAAAATGTACTTACATTACAGCAGAGAAACAGCACTGCCTGAAGCTGCTGTTTCAGCATTTACTCTGAAAGCAATGGAGTACAAGCGCACACGTGCGCACGCTCATAAATATTTCTGCCAAAAGCCATCTAGGCCCGGAATGACAAAGCACGCTCGCAAACCCGCTTACAATAAAAGAAGCCGAACAAACTTTTTACCACGCAGAAATGTTATCACACATCTGATGTGCTTCATTTAAATTCAACTTAATGAAATAAAAGGAATAAATATAGCATTAAAGTGGGACGCAGAAGATAAAGTGATATTTGTTTGAAGACTGTTTGACGAAAGGCAGAGCGAAAGCTTTCAAGCTAATTTTCACAAACAGAGAAGGGTATAAACACAAACACACATCGAGACGACATTAAAGCTGATGGAAGTTAAACCAGAATTCATTCTGATGTTACGAATGGCAATTTTGAGAAAGCACATTTGGGTTTTCCCCTAAATTGGCTTGTTTAAGCCATAGAAGCCATTTGTTATTTCTATCTTGATGTAAATGTGAAATGCATCTTCAATCCCCTTGAGAGGCGATATCATTCTTTACATTTCATAGGATCCAAGTTATGTACAAAAACGAAAAAAGGCCATACATTATTGTTCCCGCTTATCTCAAATAGTCGACATCCATTTAACACAAACGCACTTCACTCTTCAATTTTTCGTCCACCTCTCTCTCTCACGGCTGTATTTGGATGTGCTGAACCCTGAATAACGTTACTCATTCCAGGTATGTTAGCGAGCTAACAGGCAAATCATTTCCGCGGTCTTTCCTAACTAGATAGAGGCCGACATCGAGAAATGCATGTGAAATAACATCCATTACATTCAAATAACATATAAAGTTATTCTGCAAACAAATTGACCGTCCCCATCTCTGACGCAGAAGGACATAATAGAGTTCAAGCTCCCGGGTTCCTATTTATACCGCACATACAGCCCATAATAGCAGAAGGCAGTCATTCTGAGCAAATTGGTTCCGGGTAAGTGTTTCTTGACTCACCTCTATAGGGCAGAAGGTTTTAATTAATGGGAAGGAAGGGAAGCCTGGTGCTCTGCCCCTCATGCCCTCTTTTGTCAGCTCTCGGTGATGTGTTACTACTTGGTGCCAAATACAGCAGATGTCACAGAGCCACTGTACTGAGAGAATAAGAGCTAGAGGACAGATCATATTCAACTGTTCTGTGCTATAAAGCATTTTACCAGTATAACATGGGATACAATTGTAAGTCTCTTAGATGGACGAATCGTGCTGATTTTAGAGAGGAATAAAGGTTCAAGTCCAGCTCACATATTTTTATTGTCCAGTGATTTCATCATACTAATAGTACAGATGTCAACATTTGATATTATATACTTGTTTTAAAAAAATCTATTAAAATTGGGCATAATAGTTGGGACCGACGGCCCATGTAGTGCATTTGCGGTCGGACCCGGGTTTGATTCCTGTCACTACTCGACTGCTTTCCTATCTGCCCTGTAATGCCTTGTCCCATTGAAAAGGGTTAAAAAGCCCATAATTGGGCAAAAAGAAATACCATAAAGGGTATTCCATATCGATATTTTACAGTTGTTTAACACCTATTTTGGATTTTCACAGCATAAATTACATTTAAGCATTAACAGAACTGTCCGTGAAATAAAGGAATATGTACTTGTTTTTGAGTGTAGTTTCCATAGTCATATAACCAAATTATCACATCCATAACAGTTCATATTCTTCAAATATGAACACATGAAATTACAAAAAATCATAGTCTATAAAGAGACACAGCGTCCCTATCTGTTGTGTATGATTGCTTCTGGTTTGCACATTTTATTTCACACTCCTACACACACTCCTGGTCTAAACTTTATGCTGGTGCACCTTAGAAAATAAATTCTAAGGTTCAAACCAGTCCAACCAGTGGAAAAAGTTAGAGCTCTGATTTCCGACTCTGCTTCTGTTTAGACAGCTGAAAATTCTGCAGAGCATGCAGTGCAACCTTAAAAGCACATACATTCAGAGATCAGAGGTAAACAAATGATAAGCGGAGTTTATGCGTGTCGCCATTTATTTTCAGTGAAGCTGTGAGAAATCTTCTGAATAAATATGCAGCGTTGATTAATTCGTGAGAAACACTGCGTAGAAGAACAGCACAAAAAATATCAAGCTTATAGTGGCATGCACGCCAACAGTTGCCATACATTATGAAATATAAATTGCGGCGTAAAACCAAGAGGGAACGTCGGCCCTAAGGAAGGTTCTTTTACTATTTATAAAGAACGGTGCAAAGTATGACCTTTGTTGAATTCACTCCAATCACCCGAGACCTAACAAAAGCTTGTAGAACATAAACTGAATGTGGCAAAACATGATTAGATGCCACAGTTGTTTTGCTGCGGATGAGAAGCGCGAAGACAGACGCTGCTGAGACCTCGCTGTGTGCAAACACAAACTGTCACGTTAAACACATCCTTAAAGAGATCGGGGGTGTATTGAGAAAGAGCTCTGCTCCATCTTTGGCTGTTGCCTCTTCTGTCTGCTTTATATGACTGCCACCCTGTGCTCTGGCTCACGACGTAGTTTGAAAAATAGTCAATGATAAAAAATTCTGCTTGATTGTTTGTGGAATGAAATTGAAAACTGCTAATTGTTTCACTAAATTCTGTCCGACAAACACAAAGTCAGATTTCATAAATGTTATGCTCGATTATGATAACAATTTTATTCACAATCATTTCCCCCGATTATTTAACACGATTACACATTGAGTTTGGAAAATGGGTTTCGAAATACATATGTAATTAATAAATGAATCAATAACAGAAATGAATACTCAACTCAATAAAAAATATTCAAAATAGTTCAAATAAAATATGATTACTTAAATTAAAAGAAATAACACAGTATATGACTAATAAAAATAAATGCAAAACGTATTACAGCACAATAATTGTTTTAATGCAATTATTTGTTTTTATGATTGTATTTATAATGGTTGAAAGGTAAAATTTTAATTGAATATATATTCATATAAATTCATGGATACAATATATTTAGGCTCTAAAATGATTTTTTATCTAAAACACATTTTCCCCCGTGTACTTCTTGTTATTTAAATTATCAGGAGACAGAATATAATTCTCGTTATGAAAACTAAACCACACAATGTTAAAGCTCCTAAAGTTTAATTTCTTATTCTCAAAAGGCGGTTTCTACTTTTGGCACTTGCGTGAGTGCTGGTTTTGGACTCTTGTTTAATGCCAGCATGTTTTCCACATCTAATGAGGATTCATGCAGATGTAAACAGATAAATGGAGAGAGAGAGAGAGAGAGAGAGAGAGAGAGAGAGAGAGAGAGAGAGAGAGAGAGAGAGAGAGAGAGAGAGAGACAGAGACAGAGAGAGAGAGAGAGAGAGAGAGAGAGAGAGAGAGAGAGAGAGAGAGAGAGAGAGAGAGAGAGAGAGAAAGAGAGAGAGAGCGAGAGAGAGAGAGAGAGAGAGAGAGAGAGAGATTGATAGATTGATGGTTTCACACAAGACATTTATGGCGGCTTTTTAGTTTGCTTCACTAAAAGTAGGTGATTTTGACCTGAAATAAGGATCCAGTCAGTAAAAAAACTTTTACTGGAGAAGATTTCTCGAATGCAATAACTAATGGAAGTGCTCTGATGAAAATGCGCATCCACTCGCTGTCAATTCCGATAAAAGGGACAATTCCGCCTAAATATAATGACTAAATAAAATGATGCATATGTTAAAAGATGTAAGAAATTGCACTGATAATAGTAGAATGATCTGAGGTGCGACAGGTAATCATGTACACACTGTCATAAACATCAACCCCTATTATACAATTTATTAACTTGTATCCACTCATTTTTAAATATGGCACACTACACTACACGGGTGAATAAGCTTCTGGTTCCGGACAGCGATGAAGATTTTATCTTCCAACTAACAAAACAACGCGATTCAGATGACAAAAACCTTGAAGAGTGTCTGGACAAATTGGAAGATGTAATACCTGACGAGTAAGTCTTTATTTTTAGCCTAATATCTATATCTATTTTATAAATATTTAGCATGTTTAAAAATTTAATTTTGGTGGATATTTTGTGCCGCATCAACCATTAAGGAGCTTGCTCTAGCCAAGACAAACATTGATGAGAACCCTAATGTGGCTGTGGAACCTAAGAGACCTAAAACTCAATTTGTGCCTGGTATGAAAGGGACATAAAAGTGATTTTAACGTTCTCTTCAAATGCTTAACCCAATGACAAAAAATGATTTATGATTTATGACTTTCAAAGAGATGAAATAAACATGCGGTTCCAAAAGATTCATTTAGATCTCCATCCGTAGAGAAAAAACATGTTAGCCGATGGTCCCTAATCGGCTGTTGTGACGGGTGACTGAACAGGTGTGTGTTTTACACCTCAAGCCACGGATGACTTATACAGGTCATGTAAAAAAGGAAAAACTAGGGTGTGCATTTGTGTACGTGCACGGTCAGATGCCAAGAATAGCATCGCTATGGGGTCAATATGACTCTATCTGAAGGTACACACAGAAACATACAACCAAAAATAAAATGCGAAAGAAATCATACAAATATCTACAGACGAGAACATGGATCTCATGATTCAACCATGATGCAATGCAAATGTATTTGGATAATAGAAATTAACATTTCTGCATCAGATTATAGACAAAAAAGAATTTACAGTTTCTAGGTACATGTTTAAGTAGCATTTTTTTGTTTATTCTAAAGTGATGAAATAATTAATTAAAGGAATAGTTCACCCACGAATAAAAAGAATGTCTCTTGTCATTTAAATCTTTCTTCATTTCGGATTTGGTTCCAAAACCGGTCAAGAATGTTGGAAATCAAATAATACCATTTTTCCCTATTATATGGACACAAAAGCAATGCAAGTGAATTTGAAACTTGAAAGCAGGGGGTAGTTTCGTTCTGGTAGTTAGAGAGTTGGACTTGTAAGCAAAAGGTTGCGTGTTTGAATCCCAGTGCCAGCGGACATTGAATGAAATGTCCTTGAGCAAGACACCTTACCCCTGATTGCTCTGCAGTGATGATTGGCCACTGCCTAATATGTGTCTGCCAAATGAATAAATGTTAAAAACATAGGGCATTTAATGCCTGTATTTAGTTACACACATACTCTATTTAAAAGGCAGCTCTTAGTCATCCATAGCAAAAACAACAGTAAAAGAACAGCCTTGGTAAAAAAGTAAATCTCGGTACCTCTCAAGAGACATTGCAACACAAATTCAAGAATATACACAAACATATTCATGCATTCAATGTACAAACAAGGTCAGAGAGTGAAAAGAAACAGTACAAGTCCTTGCTGAGGATTGTGGGGAGGTACAATTGACCAAAGCAACACAGCACCAAAAGCAATAAACCTCTTATTTGCCCTTTTCAGGGCATCTCGCTCTGACTCCCTGCAGAAAATATGGAGTTGTCAGATCTGTAACAGTTAAAATTATTCCGCTTTCAACAAAAGTTCCTGAGAGCAGATGTGAACTGGACAAATCCTATCAAACTGCCTCCATGCACACAACTACAACATCATAAAGACTGATCCAAAATAAACCTGTGACCGTACACTGCCAACTACAATTTATTTCCTACATGTTGCGTAAAGGAGGGTACAGAAAGCAACTCCAAAATAATAAAAACTATCACTTAACTGCATAGAAAGTAGAACATTTGCATTTACATTCCTTTATCTTAAAGTAATAACCATTTTCTTCTGCAGAATGCGAAGACAGATATGTTGAGGAAATCTTCAGCAGCATGCAAAGAAAGATATTTTGAAGAATGTTGATAACAATGAAAACCATTGCATGCATTGGTTTTGTGCCTTTAAAATAGAAGTGGCTGGGCACTGCCATTGTTCGGTACCAAAATCTTATCTATATCTTATCGACGGAGTTACACAATTCAAAGATTGAAATCATATTGAAATGAATATGTAAAATATAATTTTTATGCTTGTTTTTTTACGGATAGGGTCACATTTGGAATTGATTGCACTCTTTTAGAATGGCATGAGAACAAAATTTACAATGGCTTTTACAGTCCCTCAAACAATTTAGATTCAGTACCCTATATGACTTACAACTGTTGAGTCTTTGCATGTTTATCTTGTGTGTAAACTTTACATAGATGTGTTTGCAGTGACCCTAGATTCAGTTCAGTTATGAATAAGCCAATCTGAATTGTGTACTACAATGTTATGTATACTTTTTTAAGTTTGTAGTAAAATAACCTATACAACATATTATTATATAATTTTTACTCTAATGTAGACGTATTATGACCATACTGGCCACCCATTCACAGAGGTGTAAAATGTCAACTTTTTCATAGTTCAGGGGTTAGAGCATGGTGCTATCAAAGCCAAAGTCCCAGGTTTGATCCCAGGTATTGCACATACTCGAAATAAATGAAAAGATAAGACAATCGTTCAGGATAAAAGCATCTGCCAAATGCATGAATGTAAATGTGAACTTTAAAATGACCACACACACACACACACACACACACACACACACACACACACACACACACACACTCCACTCGTCCTCTGTTCTCAATCGGAAATGGCTTTTCCAATAGACATTTGTCCTCTATCCTCCATAGTTTCCGTTTTTCTCGGCCCCATCCCCTTCAAGGGCAACACACCACGTGTCATATTTTACCCTGATCTTTCTTTGATGACCTGTCTCTTTTCTCCTTGAGACAACGCGCACACACTACCCATAAGAGGTATCTCTCCAGCCTTCCTCGTCTTCCACACAGGGCCGCCCTCCATCTCTGGCTGTCTAATCTAACACAGATCAGTGGCTTAAACGCATTAGTGTACAAGGTGAGGTAAATCTTCTCCGCTCGCTAACGCTGAAAAATGACGCAGCGGGATTAACAGCCGCCACAATCAGGGCATTAAACACACGTGCATATTTACACCCACGAGCAGTCAATAAAGCCTTCGTAATCACTGAAGATTTCAACAGGAAGGAGAAACCAATAGAGAAAGAGAGAGGCATCCTTGAGAGATGTGCAGGATCTCTCATCTTTCACATCTCCAGCGTGAGCACTGGACTGATCCTATAGCGGAGGAGGAGGGGCGGCAGTCACGTCCAGGAAATAAGAAAATGATTAAGAGTGATTTAATGTCATAAAGAACGTGGAGAAAATGTGCGTCTGTCCGACAAAGAGTGATGTTATTACACCTCCTTTCAAGCACTTCGTCGCTCCTTTCGCAGTGTCTCTGCAGTTTCATCTCTAGGAGCAATGACACTTGTATATAGACTCAGCCATTGGAAACTAGGAGCAAAGCCACGGTGATGAACTAACATGAGGAATCCACGTCAAATCAATAGTATTCGAGTCAGGGCGAATGCTCCACTCGTGCTAAAATATGTCGACACTAACCGTTAAAGCAAAATTAGATGTGGGACACTGGGATATCCTGGGGTTTATCTGGATGTTGGGAACGATGCAGACAAAATGGTCAAAGTTTGTTGGAGAGGTTCCGACAGAAGTAATCGATGAGTGTTTGATATAGCCAGCGGCCTTAAAGAGATAGTTTTTAAAAAACAAAAAGTTGGGCAATCTAATGCTAATGTAAAACTTAAGATGATGATTTTTTTACTACAGGTTTTGACACTACTGATAGGCCATATATTAATATTTGGTGGATAAAATACAAAACTTTTCTACTGTCAAGCAAATTATCACATCCATCACAGTCCTTATTGCTCATAATGGACACATAATATGTCAATAAAAAATGAAATATTGTGTTCTACTGTATATAAAAGACATCCCTTCTCTGTTTTCTATTTGTGAAATTGTTTCCGGTTTACACATTTTTAACTCATATATTTCATATATTCATATATTTTTCTCTCTTTTAAACAAAAATAGACTAATGGATGGTCTGGACTCTATCATCAGGGGTTCAATAAAATATAAACCAAAAATGTATTATATTGGTTATAAATATTGGTAAATTAAATATATTGGTTATTTTCAGTGTATCAGAATATTTCATGTTTGGACTAAAAAGGGCACATACATAACTCTGGAATTGCTCACTTACAATCACTCTCGAACACATTTCAATTTATTAATTTATATGCATTTGTTCTGTCTGCACAGAAAAAAAGTTGAACTACATTTCTAAGTGTCCTCCTTAGCAGGCATACAGAATGGGCACAAACTTACTTTGGTACATGAGTCTCTCACCTTGGCATTTTCCTCCGTTAGTGGCATCTCCATAGTAACCAGGTAGACAGGTCTGGCATTGCTGGCCAGTGGTGAGATTTTTGCACTGCTCACACACGCTGCCATTAACACATGTACTGTGCCCGTTACATTGACATGCTGAAACACAAACAAGACGTGTGGTGTTTTGATAATCATATAAAACGCATGTTACAAAATGTCTACACATAACTATAACGGAGGCATAAAGCACCTGTTGTCAGTTTACATATGTACCTAAATGTGTAACCCCAAAATAGTCTCATCACTTATTCACCCTCTTGTCATTTTAAACCTGTATGACCTTTTTGTCTTATGCAAAACGTAAAAGAAGATATTTTAACCAAAAAAAACATCTCCACTAACTTATATTGGACCTAAGTTTTCTTTTACAAACATATTTCAACAATTCTTCCTATCTGTTCTGCAGAAAAAAGAAAGCCATCTCAAATGTCAATAGGATGAGTTAACATTGATAGAATTTTCATTTTGGTCGTACTGTCACTTTACTGCTTACCTGGACAGGTAATGTAAGACCAATCAAATCCCTTTTCCCTTGAACACAGACTGGTGTCCAATACCCTCTCTCGACCCTGTCTGCTTAGGCTTTTCATTGGTCCACGGTATGATCCCTCGATACACTGACCCTGACCCGTGTCACTGGGGTCACCACACCAGCCACAGTCAGGCTGTTCCAGGCAATGAGCGCATGTACGGTGACCTGAACAGTTCTGAGCTGGAAACAAAGGTTAGGTTAGAAACTCATCTCAACATTATTTTTCATAATCATGCATTATTTTTTTCTTGTGTTCTGTTAAAGAGTAGGTATTGTAATGTCCTTACGATTGTTTTCATGCAGTTTATAATGTTGCTGTGTGCCAATCTACGCTGTTGTATAGCTGAAAGTGCATGATCAACAAAATTATTGTCTTAAAAAAATCAGACGACGTGAACGAGTCCTTTAATATTCTCGAGTTCTTTGTCTTTCTACCCTCAGTTCCGTCCGTTTTGCTTAACTAGTTAGACTCATTTGCCCATCTATCGTTTAGCTTGGGCTGTTTGGTGAAAATTTGCAACATGCCCTGTAGACGGTAGACCAATCACAACTAAGTTGACTTTCTGACCAATCACAAAAATGTATAGAAGGGGTTTAAAAAAAATGACAAATCATTTGAGAATCAGTTAAATAGAATGGAATCAATGCATATTATAAGAAAAAAATTACTGTGGATGTACATCATCTTATTGGAGACTCCCAAAACCAAAGTAGGAAATGGTAGAACAACCGCCCTTTAAAACTACTCACAAACACTGTCTGAGCATACAGGCAGTCATAAATCGACACGCTGGTCTGTTTCCTAAGGGTCTGTCGTTTGCTGTGTAAACAACCATCCAAGATGCTTATCATTGAACCGTGGATGAAATGTGGCATATTAAGTGATGTTTTTATTGTTAAGCAAACATTTGTTTGGTTGGCACCATGGGAGGACCACCATAGGAGCTTTCATATCGATCACTGGCTGATCAACACGAAGTCCAGTTACAGTCAACTGGAGCCAACCGAGAAAGAGAGATAAAAAATAATAGACATGGAAAATCACATTAATTTCTTTCGATGGCACAACAAAGAATTCTCATTTTATCTAAATCACCCTGGACAAACAAAGCATTTGTAAATCAGAGGGCGCAAATGGCATTTTCACAGTCTGTTAACCTCGCAATCCTACTAGACTCACACATGAGACCAGAACGTCCCAGAAGTTTCCACTTCTATTATTTCATCTTTGTGCGACTTATCGTCTATTCAAAGTCAGTCCACATCAGTTTCCTTACAGTGGCTAAAACAGGCTCCCCGAGCACCCGGCGCTGCCTGTGTATTGTTGCTTGACCTTTTAATTTCAAAATAAATTGAGTTCTGTGCTATTACATTTAGACGGCGGACGGATGTGTATTCAAACAATGCGCCTGACATTCAGAGCACCGCGCGTTTGAGACGCACGTGATTTACATTCCTGCCGCCACTGGGGGTTTACCACTTTGGGTGGCATTATATTCCTTTCAACAACAAAGTCGCCTAAACCCCTCAGTAATGACATCCCTAACTTCGTTCAGGTGCAAGGGGGAGTGGGAAATATATACAGGCCAGAGGGGCAAAAGAACTTTTCAAATTGCCCCATGACCAGACCCTATCTAATGGGTCCTCAGACGGTGTGGGGGTCAAAAAGTGTCTTGGGTTAATAGCAAGGGCAGATTTAAGGAGAGGTGGAGAGTGTCATTAAAAACAGTGCAGAGGGAACTCTCTTGGAATGCCATCGGAGTCAGTCTGATACTTAGAAGTGAAAATAAAAGGAGGAAATTGTGTTATAAAAGAAGATATTTTTTAGCAGTGGTTGACGCCCTCCTTAATAATAATCATATGACAAAAAAAAATGTCTTTGTTTTTTTTGGGTTTTTTTTTACGTAACCAAATCCATCTTCAATGACAGAAGTTGTCAGAAACTAGCTCTGTTTGATTCTGAATGTTTTGGAGTTGATTCCAATTTTAAATCCTGTTTTTATTTTATGGAATCGATTCCTTGCATTACTTCGGATTGTTATTTTTCCTTGAAATTTTTTTTTTTGAGAAATACAAATATTTAAGCTTTCACTTTCAACACAAAATTTTCTATTGTATTTTTATATTAAACCCTTTACCAAACATGTCGGTTGTTGATCTTGTTGTCCAATTATTAATAATTTAATTAGTAAAGTAAAACAAGGAAAATGTGACATTACTTGAGAAACAATTCTTTAATAGAATCGATTCCCAGCCCTATCAGAAACACAATCGGTAGATGGACTGACAGTTACAGGTGTATGGTACACATGTACCAATTATATGAGCGCTCTCCGATAAATAATATACCACTTAAAAAAGGGAATTCTACCATATCCTGTAAAAGTTCCAGGGATTTGCATGTTCTTTTCCATTTTTGATCTAGATTTTCATAACAGATGTGCTAGATGAACTCTCCTGCGGCATTATTCACATCCAGCAGCACAATGATTCATTTAAAGGCATCGTTATTCGGCACTATCACAGAGGTGTCTCATAATTACAAACAAGCATTTCAATTCTCACTCTTTCCTTTCTGTTTTCGTTTGGCAAAGCGAGGATTATCTTTTAGCTAAAGACACCTACACACTTATTACATATGCAAATCTATACATAACATGTCTGGCATTTCTAAAGAGCGTGGCTTCTCTTCATCTAAAAACGGCATGTCTGGCTCTTCGTGCGAAGTTTCCCAAACTGACACGTGGACATTATTCTAAATGAAATTCAGAAATGAGCCGTTATCATAATATAAAAAAGTTGCTAGTGGCACTGGTTCCGATATTAGACTTTCTGAAAGCTCGGTTTAAATTACAGACGCATTTTGTGAAGTTTCCAGAGGCGATGATAACCCCAATGTCCTAGTGTGTTATTCATAACTTAGCAAATAGATGCAGACTCATTTTCAGCACTAGATTATCTCCAAGATATCAATTTGAACCCTAACATTTCATTTTTTCATATGATACTTTTATGACTATTGCAGGACTAAGACATTTAAATCTATATTAAAATCTGTTAATGTTTGACCCAAAGAGCCTAAAGAGAAATCCAGGAACATCTGAAGTCAGGATGAGTAGAATTGAAATGAAAAGGTTGATATCCAACATTTTTGTGTTGTGAAAGGCTTAAAAGGACAAGAGGGTGAATAAATGATGACACTTTTACTTTTTGGGTCAACTATCATTTTAAGGCCTTTACTCATAATTTCATTACCTGCCAAGAAAAAAGAATGTGCCACGACACTTTCTTACATTATCCTCTAATGCAACGGTTTTATCCACAAAGCCTTTTCCAGCAATAATGTTGCTTTGCCCATGAGCCGTTCAGACTCCACGGAGACGCCGATGGACTCCACCAGCAATGTATTTCCATCATAGAGCTGACCTTAACGATGTTTATAGCTTGACAGATCGTCTTTATGAAACACGGCCATCAGCATCCACCTTAACAATGCACTTGAGGCTCTCAGTCTCTGCAGCACAGATAAAATCAATGGCTTGAAGAGAAAGAACTGTCATATCTAAGAATCTCTATAATGGCAACTGGAGAAGGAGATTTTGGCGTGAGGTTTTTAAGGCCAGGAAAGACTTTCAGCTTCCGGAGCCGATGCAGACGGGCAATTCTGCTTGTCAGGTTTGTGTTGTTGTGTTTTCTTCTCAAGATATATGTTGGTTATTAAGCATTATGCCTCTCAGTTGGACTGCATGTCTATTTTTCATGCTCGTCCCTGACGCAGGCAGCGCTGCTCATTTACACTGCATTAAAATGCCAACACCAGTGCCTCTTACTACTGTGAAAAAGAATGGTTCCATGTCTCCACAAACTTGCTGATGTCTATACAAGGTAGGTCAGAGTCAGCTCCTCCTAAGACTGTTCTGAGATGATTACCATCAATCATTTGAAATTCTGGCATGAGTTTGTGTGTTGGACCTGACTGATATCCCTCAGTAGAGGAATAAGTTCTGCAAACCTACTTATAAGGAAATAGAAGGGCTATTGATTTAGATGGTGCGTGAAGAAAATTTCTTTTCTTTTTTATAATGAACACTACACAAAAATATGTGCTAACTGTATTACCCAAATCAAATATAATTGGTAGGAATTTACGGTTCTAAACACCCATGGAAAACTTTTCATAAAGTTAAAATGACTTTTGTTAAACCGATAGTTCTAACAAAACTAAAATATATTTGATCTTTTATTTACCTTAAATATACATAAACGTCATTGTATAAAGTCCACCCACAAACATATCAGTAAAAAAATTAGGATATGATTTCTATTGAAAAACATAATATTAAAAGTCTTTTTATCTATATCACTTGTATCTTACTTGTATGTCAAATTTGTTTTTATTATTATTTTATTATTATTATTATTATTATTATTTAGTTTTATTGTATTTTTGCTTGAAACTATCATTATTTTTGTACATTATGTCACTCACATCTACATGAGATAAATAAACTTGAAACCTGAACTTGAATACTTTATTTCTTCTGTGGAACACAAAAGAAGATATTTTGAAAAATGTTTCACTTGTCCTTATAATGATGGTTACTAGAGACAAATGTAGTATGTAACCAACGTTCTTCAAAATATCTTTTTAGTGTTCTGCAGAGGAAACAGGCATTAAGGATTAAGTGCAAGCTGGATGAAATTTCAATTCAGGTGTGCATTGTTTTTTTCAACAGTTTGTAATATCATATTACATTATATAGAATGTTTACAAGATCTCTTTATTCTGTGTTTTCTGCGCATATGTCTACATTGTCATTTTTCACCAAACCCCACAAACAAGATGTAATTGGTCATTCAGATGGCCTTTACCTATCTAACACAATGAGCTCCTAAAACTGACTAAACACAATGCATATAGAAATTCTGTCTCAAATTCAAGTGAGTTTTTCTCCATGTAAGTCCTCTTGTATGAGCCGGGACAGACGTCAATAGTTTATGGATTTTCCAGTGGAGACCAGTCAGACAGTGACAAGAGTTTATAGTGAGCTTGATATCTGCCTGAATAACAGACTGAGATCTCACAGCATCTGCTTTCACAGAACTCAATCTCCCCTAGGCTTACAAACAGAAGGGAGAAACAGAAAGGGAAAAATGAGAAGGTGGGGAGTAAAAGGGTTGGTGTGGTGTGTGTATAAATGTGTGTGTGCCCTTGATGTTCACTCACAGCCGCAGTCTCCAGTCTGCCATTCCAGACACTGGCCGTAGGGAAAGGAGATGACGTAAGCATTCGAATCCACACAGCGCCTGGTGCTGCTGCACCACATGCACTCCATGGCCTGGCTGGTACAGTTGGCACAGGTGGTCCGCAGGGAGCAGGGTATCTTACACGGGCGCACACTGAGGTTTGGGCTCACTGGGAAAAGCAATCATCAGTATTTTTAGCCGGTTTAAGAAAATTACATCACCATAATCTGAGAATTAACTTTCTGGATTATTAAGCATATCATGAATTTGGTCGTTTTATTTGGTCTTACATTTTTAAACACTCCTATAATGATGTATTCAAAGCAGCTATTATATCTGATTATATAACATTTAACCACAACTAATAATAATAATGAAAACACATAGAATCATAATGTCAGTGTCTAATATGTGTTGCTTCCTGTGGAGAAAGAGAATTTGAGCACAAGGATCTGAATAATGCAAATCCGACATAAAAACAAACCAAACAAACACAGGGACGAGGGGCGGAGGACTTCACATTCATTCATTATGCTCTTTGGATATGTCTGGGAGGAGTAGCCAACTCGGATTCAAGGCCTCATTTTACTTCCTCCGAGTCTCTTTTCCAGGGCGTTTCAAACGGGTCCAATAAACACACTGCAGCCATGGCAACAGAGGTGATGTGAGGCAACTGCTCATGATTAAACAACGACAAAAGTCAAAGAAAAGCAAGGTTATCTCATCTGGATTCTTGCCCAAAATATTCATTTACAAGTCAAATGGCAAGAAAGAATTCTTGTTTAGAGCCTATTTATTTATGCCAGTGATTTGATCAAACTTTTTGGGCCTGTGAGTTTATTTGAAAAGATGTTACCACATTTTAGAATAATAATTAACTGATCTTAATTATGAATTAAACAGGGGACTATTTGAATTATGTTTTAACTAAGTTATATAAAACATTTTATATTTGATCATCTTCACAGTCACATTGAATTTATAGAAATGTCCTTTCGTCAAGCTGTTTCTTAAATTCTTACTCTGAGATGCTTTTTAAAGAATTGTTAAGGAGTCTCCATCTATTCTGCGCTCTTTTTCACGTTTTTTTACCATCAATTTCAGAAAATAATAAAAAACGTTGTCATTAAAACTCATTTCAGAAATTCAAAATAATGAGGTTTCCTTTCACTGTCCAAAAGTTTAACAAAACTTTTGACCGGTAGTGTGTGCAATGAGTGCACACAAACCCATTGACGGGCCCATACACCATCAAAGTGCTGAGAAAAGTACAAAAAGTCTCGTAAATAAAGTAAACAATTGTTTTTCCATTCGAGCCTACCCAAGAAGAACACAAAGCAGGTGTTGAATCACCTCCAGGTTAATGTCGGAGTACAAAGGTGTGAAAAAACCACAATAATTTTACTCACCGAGTGATTTCTCACAGATCAGCCCCTCGGCGTTGGCAGTGCAGGGTTTGGCTTTCAGACCAGCTACCTCAGCTCTTTCCAGGTATGCACAGAATCCGGAATCACTTGGCTCGCCTGGTAACCACTGCAGTGAGCTGGCAGTAAAGGGAGATGTGTCTTCCCACCCCCAGTATGAAACATTTATCTTCCTGAGACCCACCCATGGAGTTAACCTCTGCGAGAGAGTCAAATCTTACATTAGTGCATTCTCATGACCCATGTCCCACCTGTGTTCCCTTGCAACAAATGCAACTTTAGGATTGTGTAAATGTATTCGATGTGTTATGTCCTGTTATCACCTCATGTCTATAAATACTTTTATTATGAACATTAGCGTAAAGATCAAGTCACCCTGAGCTCACACCATAAAAATGACATGTCTGCAGATGCTGTGAATTTAGAGAATAATGGAGCGGCATTCATCTTCATCGAGCGAGCATGAACTCGATTTGAACTTGATTTTGCCACATTATGAACTTCCAACTGGACATTCATCTAGAAAACCTTGACGTGTTAATGGCAAATAAGCTCATCTTCTGTGTGTGAGACACGCTACAGGCTTATAAATGCACTTCCCTTCTACTTTTTTCCACAACAAACACCCAAAAGGCCAACACACTATTAAATTATCAATTCGATTCAAACAAACAACTTTGAAACAGCACGACCTCTTTACATTGAGTATTCAAATGAACAACTTCCCGTCTGAAAGAGTTTTGCGAGCTTTGATTAACCGCTTAAAAAACATTTCTGATCGGCTGTAAGTTTATATGAAGGGAGTACGGCTGTCTGAATGAGTGACAGCTCGGAGACAAAATAGCGTTGAGGAAACCCAACGCATGTGAATCTTTTTCACATCAAAGGTGGGCCTTTATAAAACTGTGTTAATCTTCAAAGGACAAAAGCCGCTTAAACACTAAGGCCTCCGGATTAAAGCGAGAGTCATTCCTTTCCTTTTAATTAACACGCCAAGTATTTACAGACGTGTACCGGGAAATGCTGCTGAGTTTGGGTGACGGGGGTTTTTAGGATAGATTTGTGTGAACCTTCCCTCATTTGGATGAAGACTTTATGACATTTAGAAATAAACACAATGAAAGAAATCTCATTTTGTGTTTGGAGTAGACACAGATAATTGCCAGGTTAATTGTCCCAAAAATGAAAATTCTATCATCATTTATTCATCCTCTTTTCATTTTATTTCTGCAGAAACCAAACGGACATATTTTGAAGAATGTTGGTCACTGTACAATGACAGTCACCAATCACTTGCATTTTGTGCCCATACAATAGTAGTCAATAGCGCACAATGTTGTTTGCTTACCAACATTCTTCAATATATCTCTGCAGAAAACAAAATGCAGAAAGTTCAAAATGACATGATTAAAATATAACCAAACTTTCACTTTTGGGTTAACTGCGCCTTTAAAGTTTGTTATTTTCTGCAGAACAATCTGTATTGGAGATGCGTGTCTGCAGAAACCAAACGTAGATATTTTAAAGAATGTTGGTAACTGTACAATGGCAGTAACCAATGAGCTGCATTTTGTGTCCATACAATACATTTACATTTGCATTTAGTCATTTAGCAGACGCTTTTATCCAAAGCGACTTACAATAGTCGAAGAGACAATGAAGCGGTAAATAGCCGATCCAACAATAGGTGAACAATAGAAGTCAATAGCGCACAATGTTGTTTGCTAACCAACATTCTTCCAAATAACATTGCAGAAAATAAATCGTCGAAGGTTCAAAATAACAAGAATAAAAGATATCCAAACACTCACTTTTGGGTTGACTATGCGTTAAAGTTTGTTATCTTGTAACATTTATTTAGGAATTAATACTACATAACTTGAGAATATGAATTTAACCTTTAGAATTAAGTTAATTATAATTATTTTAAACACTAAACTTTCGGTATGAACTCGCAATGTGTAAATCCTCTTAAAGCCTTTTAGTAATCGTGGTTGTGCATTACGATGTAACACAGCACACAAATGTCAGTGAATGTTTAACTCACCCGTCCCTGCAGCTGATATTTGTGAAGTTCTTCCAGTATGAAGTCCACCTGCTTGCTTGAGGTCAACGAGACGATGTTGCCGTCCAGGTTCTTACAGTTGTGCTGAGCATTATCGTAACTGTCCTTGCTGGAGTTCAGTCTGAGACACGCATCTCCAATCTGGTTCCAACCCTCTCCGCACAAGTGGGCTGTAAACAGGCAGAGAAATTTGCTCTAGTCCCCGGCATCTTTCTAAACAAGGCCTGGATCACACATGTACGTATAATTCACGTTGTACAAATTCCTTCACATCTAAGTGAGTCAAGGTCAATTTAGAAACCACAAAGCACTTAAAATAATAACTCAAGACATTACATATTATTTTACTCCAAGATGAAAGCTCCCATATGATGTAGAGAAACACCAGAGAGAGGGACAAAGGGGGAAAGGACGATAAACTTTGGGTTCTTTGACAGTCTGTTTAGCCATAAATGGATAAACAGCTCAGCACACTTGAAAAATTAATGCACTTCTACTTTGCCCTTTGGGTCAACTCATATGTGATGTACAATCCAGCCGCAGAGTCTGGATACAGTAGTCTTTACTGTGGTTTATGTTCTTCCCAGATACATTTGTCTAAGTTTGTGTGTGTGAACAGGTTTACCCTTATGAAAAAGAAGTATACTTGAAGTTCATATGTGTTAGTATACTTAATAAAAAGGTCAGGTAAAAACATACTTTATTTAGTAACTATACTAATATCAATGTACTAGTGAAATAGCATTTAACTTAAACTTAATTGGCCCTAGTTTATTTTTAGTCTATTTTAAGTTTACATTTACATTTACATTTAGTCATTTAGCAGACGCTTTTATCCAAAGCGACTTACAATAGTCGAGGAGACAATGAAGCGGTAAATAGCCAATACAACAATAGGTTAACAAGTGCTACAACAATGTTACAAAGTTACACAGAGAGAGAAGTTACAAAAGTTTTTTTTTTTTTTTTTTTTGTTAGTTAGTGAGTTAGGAGTAGCCGGAAAAGATGAGTTTTTAGGTGTTTTTTGAAGATTAAGATTAAGATTAAGAATATTAAACAACAATATAATAAACTATATTGTAACATTATCTTATTCATATTCCCAGATAGACCAGGCACGTGTGTTAGGCTCCTAAACATCTCAGAAAGAGTTGAACATCTATCCTAAACCATAAACATCTTACAGACATCTTAAAGACATCTATATGACATCTGACAGCAGAAGTCTCAGAGATGTCTTGCCATGAAACTGATCCAAAATCCTTAAAGTGTACATTTTTAAAAACATAATTATTTAAAATAAGCGGCCTTAAAGAGATAGTTTAAAATAAAATATGGAGCTCTTTTCCAAAAAAGCTATAAATCTATTTTAATAGTTTTCGTGTTGTTTACATAGACTCATATACATTCAATTTATCTTGTTAAAATGGTCAGCTGTCTCAGTCTGAAGATGTTAAACAATATTGTTGATTATAAAATCAAAGCTTATATATATTTATCAAACAGAGGCTCTAACTATAAATTAATATAAATCCAATAAATGCAAATGACCAGTCGCCGAATTTGTGCCCTTAGGTGTAGATGTCACCAGCTAATCCATCAAAAGGGTTATTAGAGTTTAAAGCACTCATTTTGAGGACTGAGCAAACGCTTTAAAGCATCGCCATGTTGGAGTGCGAATTCTGATTGATCGCTCGGACATATTGTTGTTGTAGTACTTGTTCACCTATTGTTGTATCGGCTATTTACTGCTTCATTGTCTCCTCGACTATTGTAAGTCGCTTTGGATAAAAGCGTCTGCTAAATGACTAAATGTAAATGTAAATGTAAATATACAGCATTTAGGCTACAAAAAGGTTTGGAATTATAGCAATAAGGAAAAAACTGCACTAGAAGATTTTAAACAAGAGAATATAGAGATTTGGCATGAAACATAGCATGGAGCATGGAGCAGTGTATAGGTTCGACAAATTAACTTTTTTAAATTTGGCTTTATAGCGTTTTGGAAAAGAGCTTTTCAAGTATACTAATAGCACACTTCAATGAACTTTTTTTCTTAAAGGGATCTATTATTGATTATGGTCCAAAGTCTAACAAATCAACTTATTATAAAACATACGAAATAAAGCTACTGTGAAAATCTAAAAATACCAAAGGTTAGTTGTAGGGTTAGATGTAGGCCAATTTTTACATTAATCATAGTCATTGTATATCACTTACCTCTTGACATTTCAATTCTTTCTCCCGCAGAACGAAAGATATTTTGAAGAATGTTTGTAACTGGCAGCCATTTCCTTGCACTGGTTTTAAGTCATATTCGATTACCAACATTCTGCAAAATATGTTCTTTTGTGTTCTGCAGAAGAAAGAAAGCCAAACAATAAAAACCATTTTATCTGGGGTAAACTATCACTTTAAGGGCATACTTATATAAATATTAAAAATAGTTGTGGGCATAGATACATTTTTTTAATCTAGATTAATCTCACTGTAAATTTGGAATTAATCTAGATTAAAATGGCTAATTTGAATTCTGTCGAAGGCATTCAGAATATGTGTGCTACCCAAATAATGACCAAAAGTAAGTCATTGCACAAGGTACAAACAACATTATACCACGTTCACCCCAGATGTGAATAGAGCGTCAGGTGCGAGTCATTTACATGTTCAGTCAATGCAGAAACGTGAATAGACGAGAGTAGATTTCCTGCGCGTTGGACGCGAATCGCATGAGTTAAACTTTGGCGATATTTTGCGCCCCATTAACCAATCAGGAGCTTTATCTTATACAAACATGGAGGAGAAAGTCCTCAGGGCTTTATGAGAGCTTTATAAATCATTTTATTATACTTTTATTATACTTTAACATAAACAGGATTAAAAGACATTTACTGGAAAAAATTTTGTGAAGAAAAAAAAAGATCTTTACTCAATTTGAGCTTTATATATATATTGAGACTATAAATAAAGCCTTCACATTAAGTTAAATCGCTTTATTTTACAATAAAATTACTTTTCCTCTTATAAGTTGAGGAGTTCCCCTGACCGAAGTCCCTACCCCCTGACAGAAGCCCCACCCCCCTGCGTGAATGCCAACTTGGACACGAATTGTACACACGAATGAACTTAAAAGTTCAAGCGTCAAACTACACACGTGTGGCGCGTCAACACGTGAACATTTGCGTCTAGTGTGAACGCAGCATTGGTCTTGTCGAGGTTTCCAATCTGATATACAAAACATATAAATATGTTTTGTTTGTTCATCCATTGAATCTTGACTCACCAGGGAGAGCATGGCATTCTTGTTGCTGTGGTTCCCACTGGCAGTTGATGTTAACAGAGCAAGTCCTGCAGTTCAGCAGCTTGCTACAAACCAATTCTGTCCCAATACTGCATTTGGTGAAGTTCTTCACAGACTGAAAAATAAACAGAATTTACAGAAAACTTTGTTTAGAGCATCACTAATTTATTTATATTTTGCCTTGCTTAAACTCTTTTCAACTGTACTGCATAACACTAATATTTGACTGTGTACCAGGCCATTTTTGTGTATACTAGGTCTCCAGATGGAAAGCTGGTGCTCAGAGAGCATAGCAGGAGGAGGGTTGAGATACAGAGGACCTCGAGGGTGACGGGCGAGCTCCACTGTCAGCTAAGCATGGGCAAAACAAATGCAAATGTTTATAATTATAAAGACTGAAATAAAGTGTCCATTGTAAGCAATCTTGCAGAACGTTATTTCCATAATTTATTCTTACCACAGTACAGTTGCTTAAAGAAGAGATGCATTTCTTATCCTCACACCATTGGCAGTCGTTAGAGTTGGCCGTGCAAGACGTACAATCAGAAAACTGGTGACACTGCTTACCAGCTGTTAATACACAAGTCGTCAAAGAAATCAAAGAATGTCAACAGATCAACACAAAACAAAACCACGAGTTGGCATGAGTTTACAGGTCTCAAGGTGAGTTGAACTAAAAGGATGAACATTCAAACAAAACTAAATCCAAAGAGCTCAAAGCAAAAGCCAAGGACAGAGAAGAAACCTTTGTTAAGAGAGTCAATTGGTTTAATGTTGATAAAAGCAACTCGACTACATATAATTATTGTGTGATGTATTTTTTTCATTTTAAGAGGAATTTTGTACTTGTTGGTTTGTTTTCAATATTTCGGAAGAGAGAGAGAGAGAGAGAGAGAGAGAGAGAGAGAGAGAGAGAGAGAGAGAGAGAGAGAGAGAGAGAGAGAGAGAGAGAGAGAGAGAGAGAGAGAGAGAGAGAGAGAGAGAGAGAGAGAGAGAGAGAGAGAGAGAGAGAGAGAGAGAGAGAGGTCACAAAGGAACTGCTTTTTATCTGAAATAGAATTAAATAACGAGCAAAAAAGAGCAAAAAGGCACGGTTGAGGACCAGAGAAGGTAAATATGAACTATAAATTCTATTTGGTTAAGTCGTTACTGTGTCAAAATATGTTATTACTATGTTAATACATTATAATAACTTTGTATGCTTTTAATCCATTCGGGTTGTTATAACTTTGGAACGTTATGAGACACTTGAATCTTAAAATAGTTTAATTTTTAAAATGCATAATTCATATGTACAAAATCCATGAACATGTTTATGGCATATGTTAATGAATTACATCATGAGGATACATAATGTACAGATGCTCCTAGAATACCATTGTGTATACACAGCCCACTGAGAACAACCACCCACACTATGCATATAATAAACTGAAAGATTATAGGACTGAAAGATAAACACGATGCAGGATGATCCATCATGAATATGTGTGTCATTCCATTACTTAATTCAAGTTGAATCCACCTTTGATACCTCTCCAAACTCCATGCAGTAATTGCTGTAATCCTCCCAGGTCCAGTTTTGCCCACAGACAGAGACATCTGGATCCACCAACGCTGGAGTTTGGTTTCAACATAATCATAATTACATCGCCATGAGATTATTACTCGCTGGCTGACCTTTTGTTCTCTCAATTATCAACAGGCATTTTAAAGTCAGGAAGGATTTAGCCAATGGAAAACAGTTCGGCATTTAAGTTAACCAGAACATCTGAGTTGCTACCCCCCCAAATGTATCAAGTGTAAACAGGATTATAGGTGGATTAACAATAATCTCCGGCAACAAGATTAATGGGAAAGTTAAATACTCTCCAGGTGTATGTTTGACACATAAAGCAAACAGTTCAACACTATTCAATAAATCCCGCAGTAAACTTGACCGCACTGGGATGGCCATTTAGGATAATAAACCGGGTGTGAGGAAATCCCAGTCCAACATGAGAAGAAAGAGTAAACATTTCTAAATGATATTCAACCGCTCCATTTATCTTGTTACAGGACTTTGGGGAATACTTTATTCTGACTGGTTAATCACAGCCGTTTGGTGTTATGAAAGTCAGTGTCGGTGCTTTCATTCTGATCAAACACTATCAAAGGCCTGACACGCACGGTCTCACCCAAAATTGAAATGTTAGCGAGGGTCTGGAATACGAATAATCGAGAGAGTGAACTTGCTATAAGTACATGAGTGTGAAAGAAAGACGTAAATGGAACATTCAGACTGGAGTGAACAACGTTTGTACCCAGTGCCAAGGTTTTGAAATCTATGATTTGTAAATGACAGGCACTTACTCTTCCGTTCAGGGCAAAAAGAGGCCGGCACGCTGCCATCTGTGTGGCTGGAGTCCCAGGAAACACAACGTTCATTGACCCAAACACAGCGAAAGCCAGGACCGGCACTCTGACAAAGAGCCACATCCAGTAAGGCCTCACAGCTGCCAGGCTTATAGACCAGCACATCATTCAGGATCACACCGGAAAAACCACCAAACACATACATCGAGCTGTGGAAGAAACAAAACACAAGGCATTCATTTTAACATCTTACATTAACTTACTTAAAAATAACTTTATAGTCAATTTTCACATTTAAAGAAATGGCACTTAAAATTGCATATCCATATGTAAATATGAGAGAAGAATGCACTGATATACATTGACATTCCATGTTCCACGTGATATCTTAACCTTTTGCGTTATGAACACCCAGGCTGTTCATTTCATACATATTAGCATTCTCTGTGAATATATAAGTTATGATTTATACGTACAGGTTTTTGATAGGCATGGAATGGGAGAACATCAGGGACATACCCATTACTGACAACTGCTGTGTGTCCAAATCGGTTCACTTCCCGGTGAAGATTTGGCTTCGGCATAACTGTCCACTCGTCACATGCTGCAAAAGATACAAACACACACCTATAAAAATAATAAAAATTATGAAACCGAATAAAAATAATGGTGTATGCTTTTACTTTTACTTCTTCATATATAGCACCTTAATAATTTGTTCATTTGCATATTTAAAACATATGTACATGTCCTATATTAATATGGTTGTGTACTATACTTCATATATTTTACATATAGCCCCTTATCACTTGTATATTTATAAAACATCTGTACATATTCTATTTTATCCATAGCTCTTCTGTAACATTGCATTTCCACCATTGTGTGTTCAAGTTACATATTCATTTCATTTTTTACTTTATCATTCCTAATGTTACTTGTAACTCGTCTTGTCACTTTACATTATGTACTGGAAGCTTCTCTAACCAAACCAAATTGCACGTGCGTGTAAGCACACCTGGCAATAAAACTCATTCGGATTCTGATTCGAATAAACCTTGATGACATTATGACATCACCAAAACCTCTTCCAATTACAAGGATTTTTATGTCAGGATTGACAGCCACAGCAGTTGGTCTATCCACTTCACTCCATGTAAACCAAACCTTTCCACTGACAAATTCATCTTTGCCTATTGAGCTTTATGTGTTTGTCCATGTAACATGACCTGTGTGGTGTGTTCAACTCGAGCGGCCTGATCGGACACGCTCCTGGCTTGTTACACGCTCTTCAATTCCCTTATTTCTGCCCTCATGGTCAGTTTATCAACAGGGAGAGTAAAACGACATTTTTGTAGTTTTCAAAAAGTTTTCAAAAGTTTTTGGGACACTTAAGTGAAATGTATCTCACTGTTTCAAATCACTAAGTTTATGAAATTAGTTCAACAGTCACAAATGTAATTTGCCAAAATAATTTCTGACATGACAAAACATTCATTTTATTTGATAAGAAATGTTTTTGAAACGGGTGACTTTGAATGAAAACTCAAAAAAAGAACAGTCTATAAAAGAAAAGAAACAAGTTCTTGTTTGAAGCTGACTACACTGAAGATGATCAAATTGATCATGTTTTATTATTAATTCTTATTTTTCAGTTATACGGTAATTCCCATAGTTCCCTCTGTTTTATTTAATACTTTTGATTAATTTTATTCGTATATATGTGGAAAAACATGAATGCATAATTGAGTAAGTGTCTCAAAATGTTCAACCAGTAGTGAACTTTGCTGACAGCAAATTCACAAAATCATAAACAAAAATAACGTCACACTGGAAACAAAACATGTGTAATAAGACATAATTTGGAGTCCTGAGAACATAGATGCATTTAAACTTAAATAAACTGCAAATGCTTTTGCACGGGCCTATACGATGGTCATATGAGACACTGTTCACTCACTTGAACAGTAAAATACAGTTAAAACTGGCACATCAAGAAACATCAAAACACATCGTTCTAATCCAATGTTCATCTTTAACAATAAAAATCTAAATCTATTTCCATTCCCGTGTTTAACAACTAAACCTGTGCATACCACAGCTGTTTGTTCTACAAGGTTTTTTAAAAAGACATTGAAGCCAACACACACTGGTACAACATTAATATGTTAATTTGGCATTTACCCTTTCCCAGACAAACAGGGCGCAGCTGAGAGAGTGCGCAGGCAGGTTGCAAACAGCCCTCCTGTGCGTACTACTGAGTGAGCTGCTGTTTAACAAAAATCACACAAGCATACGCATAAAATATCTCAAACCACACGCCAAATAGCTGCACAAAGAGGATTAGATTTGGCTAATCTTTGGCTTTGCAGTGGTACTACAGCAGACGCTAATAAACGGGTCTGAAAAAGTGATAAAGAGAGCATTGTTTCAGAATGTCAGGTGTGTTTATTCATCCCAACGGAATACCCTTGGCATTTAATCTTATCGTGCACTGTGACGTCATACTTAAATGTGAGAGTTGCTTCACTGAAGGTGTAAATCAGGAATGTCGTGGTACTGTGAACTAATTGAAATGTCGGGATATGTCCATCAAGATACAATTGGATACGTGGAGAAATGTCATTAAGCAATAAAGACCTATTTTCTTATCTTGAAGAACCTTCTTACTAAAAACGATGGCAATAAAGATAGCCATAAGGCTAAGTATGTTATAGTCCATAACATTTTTAGCCTGAGATGCAGTTTCACAATTTACAAGTGCGATCCTTTCATTTGAATAGATTTTTAAAGGCTGTTTATTGTTCAGCCAAAAGAGCTAGAATAAAAACACTCTAAAAAGTAATATGTATAACATATACTGTATGTATACTATACATATACTGTATGTATGTTTTCTATTTTGTCTAACACCGACAAATACATAATGCTGTGTTTTAGGGTCTCTGGAGTTCAGGGATTTCCAAACTGAAGGGAATTGTAGGGGATCCCATTTGCTCCCAAACTTTGACTTATGTAACCTGAAAGTATATTTGGGGGCATCTGTTACAAGTTTACACCTATAACATTCTATACTGTACAACAAGTGTGGCAAATACAAGTTCATACGACGTTATTCTAATGACATTCACAAGCAAACCTCACGAGCAAAAAAGGATCTTGCTTTTCTTAACCACAACATAACACACTAGAAAAAAGTTACTTTTACTTGGTATCTTTTCTTGTTTTGTAGTACGAATTACTTATCTTGAATCATGATAAATTTGATTGACAAGAAAAGTGTAAAGATAGTTCCTCTTGCGTTCTTAAAGTAAGTAATTATTGCATTGAAAGCAAACGTGGTGGTGGTGCGAGTGTTAGACTTTTAAGCAGAAGATTGCAAGATTGAGCAAGACGCCTTACTAAGTATTTAATAAACAACTAAATGTTCAAAAGTTTAATTCAAGAATCTTTTTATGTTTCTTAATTTTAACATTTCAAGTATGGACAAATTTCTTGATTTTTGAAATATTTCCACAGGAAAACAAGACAATAATATTAAGTGAGAAGTTCATTTTCGCACTGCATTTATTTTATAAACAAGTTTTATTGTATAAAAGTGCATATAACACTTTGGGGTGGAAATCATTAAAATTTTCGATCTTAAATTCTAACTCAAGGCTTTGTTGCGATCTGTCTTCATCCCTCTTATATTCTACGCAGAGAATTGTTCTAAAGAAGCGAGGCAACCAGAAACCTCATCTATCTTTCAAAATGATAGAGAGCATTTAACAATTTGGCAAATGTCAGAAAATGTTCTGATTAATGCAACAATCTGATGGGATACATAGGAGCCACTTATAGGATAAGTGCCAGATCCCACGAGAGAGGCCTTCAAACATGCAAGATAAGGAAAAAATGCATATAGTATTCCGATAGGAAACACATGTTAATGCAGGTGTCAATCTACATGGCAAATCTTTTAGCAAAGTAAATAGCACCTAATACTGTAAGACACCAAACACGTTTGTCTTTAAATAAACCAAGACGACACAAGAGAAAGGTCTTAAATCAGAAAAACTAGCCAGATCACTCAAATGTTAAAACCGCCCTGATAGCCATCCCTGGCTCTGCCTACATTTCATTTCCTCACAGGATATTGGCTCAACTCCCATCACTAATGTACAGGAGACAAAGAGGCACAGCATGAAAACATCGGATGACTGGACCAGATAGAGCGGAGGTAGAGGCGAGGGGGGCTGGAGGAAGGAAATCAAACCCATTTTAATTGCGAGCTTAATAAAATATGTTTTTGTGCCGAGGCAATCTGCTCTACCTAGTCTGTCGGTTTTATAAAAACAAAAGGTCTTCACGGCAAAAAAATCGCTGCTTGCCAGCGCCTCTAGGCGAGCGCGCTACAATTTTTAATTAGGGTTTATTTTTCCTGAATCTAATTAGAGGTACGAGAGCCGGGTAAATCATGGCAAGAGGCAACGCAAATAAAAAACAGTGTCATCCAGAATTTAGGCCCACATTGTAGAAAAAAAACAGCTAATAATGTCACTTTTCTCTGAAGCGATGAATGAAAAATACGTTAATGGAGAGATGGCGACTCACAGCGTGATTGTGAAGAGAAATTGGTTGATGCTTCAGGAAAACACAGACAAGCTGCCACAGGTGGGAGTAATGAAATACTAACTCAACCAACTTAAGAACGATGCTCCGCACAAGGGAATAAACTATATTAAAGCCTCATTTACATACAGCACAGACTGAAAGTATACACTGCTTGTGATGGTATCTGTAAACCTTTGAGAAGAAATACAGATGCAAAATAGTCCGTCTGTTGACAGCCAACTGTGTACTGACAGTAGGGCTGCACGATTCATAAAAAAAAGTGATTTATACATATAGGAATATATATTAGACAATATAGTTATATAGATATATATATATATATATAAGAATATAAAAATAAACATTAAAAAAAATATTTCATGATGAAAGAGTACAGGCACTTAGTTAAAAATGCAGTTATGAATTATTATGATTATGGGTTAAAATATATATTTATGTTTGTGTGCTAATGTTCTAGCCGTTATGTAAATCCTTATCCATTTTAGTGTCCTTATTGAGGTGCTCCTATTTTGGCTGTGCAAAGAAAACCCTTGCATGCAGTTTGTCACATGTGTGTGAAGAAAGTACCGGCAAAGTTGTGAAGCCGACAGTGCACATTAAACAAAGTTATTGTGTTTCCAGTGTTTTTGTTATCATAACCATAAAAAGATAATAGGAATTCCATTCCAGATGTCAAAAAGTCATACATTTGCATAATATTTGCACACTTTCTACGTCATGTAAAATGTGCCCACCCACAAACAGTAACATTACGAAGTGTTTAACATCGTGTCCAGAAGATGCTGTGTTCCTTCGCTGTGAGAACTCTTCCAAAAAAACTATAAAGAATGAGTGGTTAGCTTAATTATTTCAAAAATCACCGTAGCGATACAACCCCAATATTGTGTTGTGTTTTCAACATTTTATTTGCTTTTCTAATCTTGGGCAGTACACCGCGGGAGGCACGAAACACTTGATTTCAAAAGTTAGTATCAATGCCTAGCTTATTTGGACCTGCTAGCTCTTTTAAACCTGTACCTGTACGTATGATTAATATTTTAAATTATTTTTTCTAACTAGCTGAGTATGGTATTTTGCATAATGTTAACCGGTAAACTTAGAGCGTACTCACACAATCCCAATCGAACCATTTTGCGCACAAGCCCCTGCTGTCTTAAATCAAACCAGATCCAAGCATGCTTCCATTATTAAGATCTTAAGTAGAGATAAAACAAAGTGATCTTTCTCAGCATATCATAGTTCATAGTTATATTCAATATTTTTACTAACGTTCATTGTGTTTGATTTGCATGTTCATGACACAGACTGATATAAAGTCATCATGCAACAGTTCGTTCTGGTTCTTCAATCTGATAAGCTGAGAGCCATGCGATATTCGACCAGAGACACAATGAAACCGCTGTTTTGACACTTTGGCACTTAGCACTTAAACACAAACACACAAATATAGGAAAGGAGTTTCAAGATGGGCTTTTCCTCATACCAATTTGTGACTATAACACACTTTCTATTAACATGCGCATAAACATTTAAAACACTTGAAAGTGCTGCAATGGAATTAAAAAGAACGCATTCTCCGTGACTTGTTGTTACTGTCTCTGTCTTTAATTCACATGCAAATCACACACAGTCATTCACACGCACATTCACGCTTCATTGTCTTTTTAACTTCAATGTTTTATACGAACAAGGTGACTTAGACTTGTTTAACGGTTTTGCTGCACTGGAACTCAGTGCGGAAGAAAGTATTTCCAAAATTCCTTAAAAATCTGAGTGTTTTAAAAACATTGCGATGTTGTATATTATAAATGTACACACTTGTGCCAAACTGTTTTATAAATGCAACCGTGGAATTGTACTTGTATGGGTAACCAACTACTGTAACTTTGTTAAAGTGACAACGCTAGTTCAGGACCCATTGATGCAAATGTAAATTTGGACTTTTAAATGTAGACTTTGATAAGGCCTGCTTTATTGATTTGTTTTATGACAATGTTTTGGTATGTTCAACAACATAAAGCTTTTATATCATGCACTAAAAGGGGTCTTAAAAAATATACGGTTTTATGTTACGGCAGCACTTAATTATAGTGAAAGTCCTGTGTTTGTTTGTTTGTTTGTTTGTTTGTTTGTTTGTTTGTTTGTTTTTTGTACTGGAGTGCAATAAATTTCGGTTGAAAAATGGAAATTGTTTAAGAGAATCCCATAAAGGAAAATCATGATTCACATTACATGAAGAATGCAGCCTTATCTGACATGTGGAAACACATGACTACTACAATATCTAACCACATTGGATACAACCACCTTTATATTCAAGCCTTTGCAAACAATATTGGAATTGACTGTCATTGTTTTGTCCTACATTGTCATATAAAACCTGTATGACTTACTTCTGTAGAACACAAAAGTATTTAAAACATTTTTTGATAACCGAAGAGCAGAGGAATTTATTCACTTACGAATCCATTCACACATCCACTTTAAATGTTGTCCAGTCCATCGACACTGTTTGCATTTGTCATGAATGTGTCCGCCTCCAGCTTAATAGATCACCTCAAATTGTTAGTTTTAGGTTATTACATTTAAAAAACTGCACTGGCAGACTGTAATTGGAAAATGTCACCAATTGTATTTATTGTAAGCAGTCAGAGATGCAAACTTCTGTTGTATGAGAGATACTGAGTGAAAAACAATCGTCAGATGCATACTTCAATTCACTGCAAAAAATTTACCATCTGGACACTTTTGCCATAACATTCCCAATCAGGGCTTTGGTCCCAGGGATTGAATATAGTTTTTGACATACTCAGAAACTAATGTAGAGTATAATACAATGTTACATTGGCTAAAATGGTCTATTAAATGCCTTAATATAAATTGGATGCATCCTGAAAAAACAACACATTATAGGTTATTTAAAATGGTTAACTCCAAGTCAGCTTCAAAAAGTTTACTTTTACCAATAGCAAATCACATCAACTTATTTAACATGTGAATCAGCTATTTGGGATGTAGATTTCAAGGAAAGCACATAGATCTGGGTTGTAACATCCGTTGCACTTCTGTTTCAGCACTCAGTTTCACATTCAGTTTTAGCCGCATTTGGCAGCATTATGGACCACAAAAAACACTTTAAAAAAGAGTCTTAAACTTAAAATCCTACAAAAGAACTTTCATGAAGAAAGCAATATTCTTTTGTATGTGCACCGGAAAAAAGTGTGCATACACAGTAGGGTTTATTCATGTTGTTGCCGGGAAAACCATATCATCAGACGGCAGACAAACAGTTATGAGCAGCAGTAAAGAACCATTTACAGGAACGCTTCTGGTGATTAGCAAATAGCCTAATTTGTTGTCTTAATGAATTAAATGAAATGAATTAAGTGAGTGGGTCGGTTTGAGCCATTGCTTTAGTGGTTGTGATGGATATGTAGACAAGCTTCTGCTGCCAGTATAGGTAAAGGCTGTCCAAGCAAACTTTAAAAAGTCTACACCATGCAATCAGACAAAGTGCTTGAAGTGTTCAGAGCCAAACCAAAAAAATGACAACTCCCACCAGCCAGGGACCAGAAGAGAACCAACAACAAGTCCATAAATGTGACAAATACTTATAAACCAGCACACGGCAGTAGAGAAGCACTTTCTGAAAGCAAGAGCTGTTGATCAACTTCTAATAAAGTATGAATGATTGTGGAGTAAGAACCGGATAGCAGGTGACTTGGGGTTTTACTGCTGAAACACAGTACTCGATGTGTCACAGAATTTGCATGTGTCTTCATTTTGACGAAGCATTTAAAGAAAAACACATATTCATAAAAGACTAGAGACCTGGCTCACTGGCACTTCACTGCCTTATATGATGGCTAAATATTACTGTCAACACACAAAAAAGCTTTTGATCACTTAGAGATGCCCCTCTCGAAATGTCTCCATACTAAAACTCACATTACGCAAAGACGTCTCACAAAGAGGCCAATGGACACACTGAATAGACCGCCTGCTATACAATCCACTGGGACACGGTAAACCGGAGCTGTAACAACAACCGTAAAAGTCAATGCTGGTCCCCGAGGATGGGCTGAAATATGTTGTGCATGTGAATTAGTGTTTAATATTTCACGGCAATTCAAAACACCACGTACACTTTTATAGGCAGTAGCTCCCAGTTACACACAAATATTTAAAATGTTGTGGGCACCTAACTTCCAGAATACAGTTGCACCCGAGCAAAAAAGCTTTGAAAACACCATCACACAGCACCACCCAGCGAGTGTAGAAATGAAATGTATACCGTGCAGTTACTATCAACACCCTTACGACCCCCTCGACAGCCTGTACCAGACAGATGTCCTCGGCCACACATTACACGAGGTCAACACATTCACCACAGAGGTCAAAGGTTTTCGGCAGTAATCCATCAGAAGTCTTGCCTTAAGAAAGGTCATACTCGGGATATTTGGAACGTTGCGTTTAACACCACTGTGTTTATGCTTATAGCTTTGAAAATGATATTTATGACTAGAGATATACACTCTCAGTTTAAGTTTTAATGCAGCACTGCATCTGTGTAAATGCAAGACAAGCCAATGGGAGCCAATGGGGAACATTCTTCAAAATATCTGTGTTCTTAAGAATAAACAAAGGGTGAGTAACTGATGAAAGATTTTACATTTTTTCGTGAACTGAAACCGAAAACCATTCCTATGTTTTAGAAAAGAGCAACAGGAACTTGGGAAGTGAGAGCGATGCATGGGTGGCATGCGGGCTATTTGAGGTGTCCTGCCCTGGGAGGTCTTCCATTAGGGTATCACCAAAGATCTGATTACAGACACCACACAAGCACTCATCGCCTCCTGTCCACATCTTGCTTATGTCAGCAATATTCTGAGAGGTTCCATTATGACACAACCGTACATTCCAATAGATGTGCCCGGGCTTATCAGCCTTCCATAATGAACTGTCAGTAAAATCACGCTGCTGCAGCTTGAATCAAACAATTTACAGTAACTGTAGCACTGAGAGTTCATGCCATGTGATTTTCCAGAATATGCCACCGGGTCCATTCATACCCAAGAGTGGTAATTCACAGCATATATGAGTATATCAACATGATGATGAAACCACTGCGCACTGCTAGATTGCATACACATTTCTTTGCTTTATAGATGAAATGTATGTTAATAAACTTTAATAAAGGTGAAGTGGGTCATTTCTTCACCACTGGAATTGAGAACATGTTTCAAAGCGTAGGCGGTTTTTATAAGAGCCACTCTCAGTAACGCAAAAAGTACTTTTAAATATGGAGTGAAATAAACGAATGAAGACAAATGGTAATATGAAAAATGTCAAAACTACAATAAATAAAAAAACAATTGTTTTCTGCATGGTGATCCAAGTTGGTTTAATGTGAGTGTTCGTATATTTTCAATACCACACTTCAGATTTACAGAAGTACACAAGAAACCAAAGAAGTAAGGTCACTGGTATGTCATACCGATGTCATAGGAGAGGAAGTCGGATGAGAAGCACTTGGACCCGTTACTGACTGAGGTGTCATTATGAGTGTTTCCCCCAAACACGAGCAGAACTCCGCTGATCAGAACAGCCGTGTGAAGATATCTAGCCAGGCCACTTTCCTTCAGAATAAACCTGCGGAGGCAAACACATGAGCCTTTGGTAATACAGTGTGAGCGCATGTGAAGCTTATGGGATGAAACAGTTGGTCTGAAGGTCAGTCTCCACAGGGCAGGTCAGATTCGCAGACGGACGCCATCACTTATGTGGAACCATGGAGTTATCTACCCACACACTTGTGCACACATACACACACGATACACTAAAATATAAAGGGATTGGTTAACATGGTCAACTCTTTGGCCTTTGCTTAAATTGTACAGCAAAGACTTTGTATTGCTTTCAGCTACAATGTGGCAAAAGCACAATGTAGTCGCCCATATTTTAAAACAAGCAAATTACCCCGACTATTCCAATGACATAAACGTTACATAATACTAAAGGTCCAGTTTGTGAAATCTAGCGGCATCTAGTGGTGTGGTAAATACTTGCAAACAACGGCTCAGTCAATCCTTTTTAAAGCAATACTGTGACTGATGCACAACAAAGATGCTGTCGCCTATTTGTTTCCATGCGAAAAGGATTATAAATTGTATTTAAGAGACATGCTCTTTCTAGAACAGTTCTTCTTTTTAGGAGTACTGTTGAAACATAGCGGCAAATTCTATGTAAGAGGACCCACGGTGTATAGTCTGCTACCGGTCAAAAGTTATGGACTCTTACTCACTTAAGTATTCATTTGTTTTCAGATTTAAGAATGATCAAAACTCATCAACATCATGAAATTAAACAAAGAAAACTAAGTGAAGGTAATTATGTTATAACTAACAAAATAAAAAAATAAAAAAACGTGATAGTTGATCATCGTCTGTGTAGTCCCTTTTTGACTAGAATTTGAAATGTGGTCTTGTCATTCTATCAAGCAGCATCTTAAGGTCTGATCCTGAGATGCTTTTAAGGGTATTTTAAATCCTGATCTATTCTGCACTCCCATTGGCTGTTATTCTTGAATATACAGAAAAAGGCATCCATTTCAAAAACATTCTTATTGAACAACATTTTTAAGATTTGTTGTGAAAACCAAAGTTACATTTTTATTTATCAAACTGATTTCAAACATGTACACACATACCTTCAGATGCAAAACCTCTGTAGACATTTTTGTTCATATTAAATTGCATTTCTTTCAATAGATCCTCACTAATATCACAACTTTAATAAACAATTTAAAAAGCCGAAATTATCCTGCAAAGGCTTCGGTCTAGCATTAGGAGAATGATTGCATGTTTGTTACACTAATGTATCATCTCTGCTTTGGTCTCATCGTGTTTGTTTGTGTCACTCCACATCCACTCAGCACTCCTCTCTTCACCCTGTCAAACACCCTGAGAACTGTAACCAGAGCTCACTTTCATACACCGTGCATCTCTGTCACTCAAATAATGAAAAGTGCAGAATGCACCGTCAGATTCGTGTCTGCATGCAAGCCTGAGTTCCTTAATGCGTAAGAGTGCTTTTGGATACCGGTTTCATTGTTAGACCACACAGGGTAGAGAAGGGAAAAGCATTGAGTGTGTCTCCGATTTTTTTAAAACCATTTGCAAATGCCGCATTCAAATCGTTCTAGAAAAAACATATCCAAAAGCTTGTTTGTTTGAGCCGAACACTTTTAAGTGAACTGGCTTTGAGTTAGAAAGGGCTGAATACAAGAGAAAGCCCTGCTTTGTGAACCAATGAGTTTCATGAAATGCTCAGAAATATTAATAAAAGCATAGCTGGTACTTCAGTGGAAGGCTCACTTGCAGCGGATGAGTCCCAGGTTCAACTACAGGCCAACATCACTGTGACTTAGTATCTCATAATAATAAGAAACTTGATGATTAAAACTGTATGCATGCAAAATGTAAAGCACATGTGCAATCCACAACAGCAAGTATTGAAAGAAATAACTTATTTTAAAAATAGATATATTGTGTACAACTAAAAGAATAAATACAAAATATACTTAAATATACTTAAAAAAAAGAAACTTGATAATTAAAACTGTATGCATGCAAAATGTAAAGCACATGTGCAACCCACAACAACAAGTATTGAAAGAAATAACTGATTTTAAAAATAGATATATTGTGTACAACTAAAAAAATAAATACAAAATATACTTAAATATACTTATACAAAAGAAACTTGATAATTATAACTGTATGCATGAAAAATGTAAAGCACATGTGCAATACACAAGAGCAAGTATTGAAAGAAATAATTGATTTTAAAAATAGATGTATTGTGTACAACTAAAAAAATAAATACAAAATATACTTAAATATATTTATACAAAAGAAACTTGATGATTATAACTGTATGCATGCAAAATGTAAAGCACATGTGCAATCCACAAGAGCAAGTATTGAAAGAAATAATTGATTTTAAAAATAGATATATTGTGTACAACTAAAAAAATAAATAAAAAATATACTTAAATATATTTATACAAAAGAAACTTGATAATTATAACTGTATGCATGCAAAATGTAAAGCACATGTGCAATACACAAGAGCAAGTATGGAAAGAAATAACTGATTTTAAAAATAGATATATTGTGTACAACTAAAAAAATAAATACAAAATATACTTAAATATACTTATACAAAAGAAACTTGATAATTATAACTGTATGCATGCAAAATGTAAAGCACATGTGCAATACACAAGAGCAAGTATTGAAAGAAATAATTGATTTTAAAAATAGATATATTGTGTACAACTAAAAAAATAAATAAAAAATATACTTAAATATATTTATACAAAAGAAACTTGATAATTATAACTGTATGCATGCAAAATGTAAAGCACATGTGCAATCCACAAGAGCAAGTATGGAAAGAAATAACTGATTTATAACTACCGCTTCATTGTCTCCTCGACTATTGTAAGTCGCTTTGGATAAAAGCGTCTGCTAAATGACTAAATGTAAATGTAATGTAAATGATGATTTTAAAAATAGATATATTGTGTACAATTAAAAAAATAAATACAAAATAGACATGTATAAGTGGATCCAAGGAGTCAGTTCCGACTGCAAATTCACAGACATAAATACTGTAATGCACACACTGTAAATACTCACCAGGTGCGCGTGTGGACCTGATAGCGGTATAAGTGATCCACTAGGCCATATTTGTTGGCTGGGAAGGGCTTGTATCCTCCGTGGATGTAGATGGAATGTGAAGAGCTGTCAAAAACACTGCCATGGCCATATCCTCCCTGCACAAACGCTCCATTCGTCTCCGCCACTGACCAGGAGTTAGTGCCTGACAAAGAGTTAAGATTTACCTCTCAAAGGAATATAGCCCTGCATGTGCAAAATCACTCCGTCTCGATGGAAAAACCTCAACCATGTTCAGTAAAGTACAGAAAGTAACATAAGAACAAAAGGTCATGTTCCGGTAATGGGATGAGACAGATATAGTCTTGATTATAAATCTGTAGAAGTACTACATATGTTAGCAGATTTGCATTTAACGTAATTAAATTACAAAAATATGAGTTGCTATAAGTTGCTTTTGATGAAAAAAAAATTATGTTGCATTGGCCGGGAATCGAACCCGGGCCTCCCGCGTGGCAGGCGAGAATTCTACCACTGAACCACCAATGCATACAAGATGATAGGTTCCTCCTTTCTGTGAGATTCAATAGTGAGCCAGCTTGTATGTAAGGTACCACAATTCGGAAAAAAATAAAGTAATAGATAAAGGAAGATTGACTGGAGGAACAAATACACTTTAAAAGAACATGAAGAACAATATAATCTAGTAAAGCGGCAGACTCCTCACAACACCTCTTTCAGCAAGCATTGGTGGTTCAGTGGTAGAATTCTCGCCTGCCACGCGGGAGGCCCGGGTTCGATTCCCGGCCAATGCAACAGATTTTACATTTATTTCTTTCAAACCATGCAACCAGTCTGTTACATAACTACGCAATATTATTGCTTGACTATTGATGTCATGCAGAATAATATATATATATGTATATATGTTCACCTCGATGGTGGAACGATCTGCCTCTGGATTCACGCTTGTCAGACTCGATCTCTATCTTCAAAAAACTCCTAAAAACTCATATTTTCCGGCTACATCTAACTCACTAACTCACTACTTTTCTAACCTACTCACTCTATCAAAAAAAAATAAAAAAAATAAAAAAAATAAAAAAAAATTATATATATACTTTTTGTAACTTCGCTCTCTGTGTAACTCGGTAACATTGTTGTAGCACTTGTTCACCTATTGTTGTATCGGCTATTTACCGCTTCATTGTCTCCTCGACTATTGTAAGTCGCTTTGGATAAAAGCGTCTGCTAAATGACTAAATGTAAATGTAAATGTAAATATATGTATGTATATATATATATATATATATATATATATATATATATATATATATATATATATATATATATATATATATAAAATAAACCCCTAAAATCTAAAAATGCATTCATTAAAAAGAGACTGCTAGGGAGATGGATTTAAGTGGAGTCTCAACAACACAGACACATTAATCACTGTTCAATTCTAGACAGAGAGGTTCAGGTACCGGCACTTCTTAATGAGTGTGTTTGAGCGGGTGTGTGTGGAATATGTTAGCAAGAACTCCACTAATAGAATAGAAAGTGGAAAACTTCACTTTAATGAGTCTAGCCGCGTCAACTCATCGTGTCAGGCTATATCATTACACGAACTATACTTTCTAATACTCTCACCGCCCTCTGCTGAACGGCAGATTAACTGCAGTTAATACTCCAGTTTTTCAGAATACTTTATTGAGAACTTTAGTATATTGTTGATGCTTCAAAGAGAACATTGGTACTTACGAATGTTGTATTCCTGAACGTGACTCATGTAGCTATAGATAGGTGAATGGCCGAACAATACGACCATGACGGGCTCTCCATATCTGTTGTCCACTATGTGTGCACTGTGTCCTTCTACAGCGAAACATTGAGCGGTCAGCACCAAGTTGGGCGTCCTAAGGGACCAGGATCGGATATTTGTATTAAACACCCACAGCTCATCTGTGACGTTCCCAGGGCCTACATCCAGCTTTCCCCCAAACATGTAGATATCATCCTGTAAAGAATAAAAGAGAAGCATCTGAAAATGAGTTTTTCCTGTGCTTTGAGGCCTAACATCACTTCAAGGTAAGCAGAAGTTGGACACCGATTTCCCTGCATGGCAGAAGCAAATATTCTCCAGTGTATCCAGCCAATCGATACACTGCGTCTAGAAGGAAGTCCATGAACAAAAACTTTCAGCCCTGCGGCACTGCTGCATTCACCCCGTTTGTCTCTTAAACGTACCTGAAGTTCAGCATAGAACCACTCATTAAAGGGTATTTACGATTGTTTTGTGGTATTCACAAAGTTCAAACATTGAGGTTATGGAGAGATCCCTAAATCAGGGGTTTTCAAACTGGGGTCCCGGACCCCCAGGGGGCCTCCGAAAGGCTCAAAAGGGTCACCAGATAATTTTTAAATTGTAAATGTACAACAACCTATTGTTGTATCGGCTTCAGAAAAAAGACTGAAAGGTGACTGTACGATGACGGAATTGTTTGGTAAATTGTTTTATTTTGTTGACAGCACACTTTGTGTTATTTGAACACAACTCATGTTGTCCCTTTCATTTTTTAACAAAAATATCAACACAAAATCTTTCTAAGGCCGAGAGTTTTCAGGATTTGCTTTAGGAGTCTCCCACAACCAGATCATTAATGTTAAAAGTGACAAAAAACTTTTTTGAGCTGGAAAGATAAAGCCTGTTCATTTTTAAGTATAAAATCACATTTGTTTAACAAATAGAAATGCAGTCTGATCTTTCATTATGTTTATCATAGACTATGATATAAAAAGAATTTGATGCATTGGCCGGGAATCGAACCCGGGCCTCCCGCGTGGCAGGCGAGAATTCTACCACTGAACCACCAATGCTTTCTTACAGATACATGTAAAATCTGTGCAGTGATTTGTGCATCTTGCACTATTCTTCAATAGATGTTAATCTTGTAGATCTCCATTATTTTGTTCTTGAACTATTCTCTACATGCTTCCAAAGCCCTGGACCGTTTTATTCCTCTTCACAAGAGGTACATTAGAGCATTTTTTTTTTTTTAACATTCCACACTTCATTTTACCCCATTGCCCCAGCTGTTTCTTGAAACCACATGTGGTACAGAGCCAATCCACAATGAAAACAAGAAGAACATCTCCCATGAAAGCATTGGTGGTTCAGTGGTAGAATTCTCGCCTGCCACGCGGGAGGCCCGGGTTCGATTCCCGGCCAATGCAACACCTACTTTTTTTACATCCACAAAACAGAACAGTTATCAGACATACTTGTACAGAAGCATGGAATCTATATAAACTAAAACACAGTCAATTTGATGAATTTAAAAAGAAAATCAACTAAAAGCGAATTCAATATATTTAACACAGCTAACGAACAAACCCACCTTACAAACCACAAAGAGTCAAACACTTCTATGCATTTGAAAAGAAACATTTCCTCTATACGTTGCATAAAATACCATTCTCTATTATTAACGCACGTAAGCACTGTTTACCCATCCAAACACATGCATTTACATTTACATTTAGGCATTTAGCAGACGCATTTATCCAAAGCGACTTACAATAGTCGAGGAGACAATGAAGCGGTAAATAGCCGATACAACAATAGGTGAACAAGTGCTACAACAATGTTACCGAGTTACACAGAGAGAGAAGTTACAAAAGTATTCTTTATTTTTTTTTATTTTTTTTATTTTTTTTTTGATAGAGTGAGTAGGTTAGAAAAGAAGTGAGTTAGTGAGTTAGATGTAGCCGGAAAAGATGAGTTTTTAGGAGTTTTTTGAAGATAGAGATCGAGTCTGACAAGCGTGAGGCCAGAGGCAGATCGTTCCACCATCGAGGAACTGAAGCAGAGAACGGTCGAGAGAGAGAGAGAGAGAGAGAGAGAGAGAGAGAGAGAGAGAGAGAGAGAGAGAGAGAGAGAGAGAGAGAGAGAGAGAGAGAGAGAGAGAGAGAGAGAGAGAGAGAGAGAGAGAGAGAGAGAGAGAGAGAGAGAGAGAGAGAGAGAGAGAGAGAGAGAGAGAGAGAGAGAGAGAGAGAGAGAGAGAGAGAGAGAGAGAGAGAGAGAGAGAGAGAGAGAGAGAGAGAGAGATTTCTTACCCTTTTGAGCTGGTACCAAAAGTCTCGGCTCATTAACCGAGATGGAACTAAGCTAACCCTAACCCAGTAGTTAAACACAATGGGGAATGTACTTTATTTTGAATTCATGTTTCAAACAAGATTTTGCATGTTTACAGCACGACATTGATGAATAAAGTGTGAGTCACCTTATAGAGAGCCAGAGAGTGTCCATAACGCTGTAGGGGAGCACTGTTGATCGGCACTACATCCCATGAGCTGCTCTCCAAATCATAGCTGCAAAACATAAAGAAAGCCAGAAACAGAAGACATTTACATTTACATTAAGTCATTTAGCAGACGCTTTTATCCAAAGCGACTTACAATAGTCAATAGAAGACAAATGTCACATGTGAATGGATGCAAAGACTCCTGACATACATCAACGAAATAGACATAATGAAACCTAATCATGCATTATGTGATTTTTCTTTCTTTTAAGGAATGTGCATGAAGTGAAGTCAAACATTTGTTTTATATGCATCGGAACTTACTTTATAACCATTTGGAAGGAGCTGTAGTTAAAGGTAAACCCTCCGATCACCCACATCAGCTTCCCATGAACCACGGCTTTATGAGAAGCCCGTCCCAGCGACTGTCCGTCGGGCTTCACGTTAGGCCAAAACCAGTATGGCTCGGCAGATGGGCCTTTCAGGGAACAGTCTGGACCTGTGATGGAAAACTCAAATATATCAGGCTCTAAAATCTTATCCATGTGTGCATGGGAGTGTATAGAAACTTGGAAAATAAAATAGCTACAATTATCATAAAAAATGCAAATAGTTCTCAAAATATGTTTGCTGTGATTGTTCAAGCCACATCAGAAGTTGAGACCAACTAAATGGGGACATATAGAGAAAACTTTTAGAAACTTGTCAAACACTGCCATCCAGTGTTTGCTGTAAAAATATTTTGTTCTACATTCCAGCCATTCCCGGAATTAAAATGTTTTAAACAAATAACATATATTTCTAGTTGAATATATCACAACTGTTGGAATTCTTGCATTATATTTTGAAAATATGGATCTCTCTCTTTAAAAACTATAAACAGATACACTAATGATTTTTAGGGCTTCTTGATTATGACATAAATTATAATCGCGATTATGTCACCCAATGTTGAGATCAAGATTATTTACATTTACATTTACATTTAGTCATTTAGCAGACGCTTTTATCCAAAGCGACTTACAATAGTCGAGGAGACAATGAAGCGGTAAATAGCCGATACAACAATAGGTCAACAAGTCCTACAACAATGTTACCGAGTTACACAGAGAGAGAAGTTACAAATTATATGTATATTGTTTTTTTTTTTGTTTTTTTTTTGATAGAGTGAGTAGTTAGAAAAGAAGTGAGTTAGTGAGTTAGGTGTAGCCGGAAAAGATGAGTTTTTAGGAATTTTTTGAAGATATTTAACAAGATTATACATCTGAACCTCTGAAACCGTATCTTTCGTAATAAATTAATACATTACAAATTATTTACCAACAGATTTAATAACGAACATAATGAACACTTATTAAAACAAATATCGGGAATAACAAATAACGACATATGGTTGTTTTTAATAATATTTTTTTATAAATGGAAATTGTTAGTTCTAAATTTATAATATATAAAATTAAATTGAAAGAGACAAGACCCTGGTGTTTGTTTAGGTGATTTTGAAAGTCAACATTAACTACCGAAAGAAATGTATCCTTTAAAGGTCCCGTTCTTCATGAATCCATGTTTCAAACTTTAGTTAGTGTGTAAAGTTGTTGTTAGAGTATAAATAATATCTGTAAAATTATAAAGCTCCAAGGTCAATGCCAGTGATATTTTATTTAACAGAAATCATCTACATAAAATGACCGGTTTAACATCCCTCTGCTTCCTGTTAAGTGACATCAATATCACGGTTAACCTTCGCCAAAAGTTGGTGCGTTAAAAAGTTTCAGTAACTTATTACACAAAGGGCAGCGCTGTTTAGCTTTGTTAACTAGATGATAATTAAAACTAATCTGACAAAACCTTTAAAAAGCCTAGTAATTCAACCAGACAGCATCGATTGTTTGTGTTTATAATGATCAGTTTAAATTATTTCTTGGTTATATTTATCGTTTACTGTTCTATCACATGCTGCTTTAGATCGGGGTAAAGTTTAGCTGCAGACACGTGAATCATAGTTCTATGTTTAGGCGCATGCCTCTTCATCTATGTTCTCCGGGTCTGATTCTGGCTCAAATAAATAACATTTAGGACATGTTTATAATAAAACTGAGTGCATGCAATTCCACGTTATGGTTAGAGGCGTCACCTTTCCGGGCAACACGTGCTAACTTTGCTGTCGAATCACAACACAGGAACCCCTGGCCCAATCAGGCCTCGTTACGTACTTCTGAATGAAATATTATGTGTAGAGATAAAGCTCTATACAGACACTTATTTTTACATCCGAAAAACATGAACACATGTTATATGACACACGAATCACAACCAAAGCTTTAAAAACACACAAAGAACGGGACATTTAAGTTACTTATTCTCCCATTATCTTAAAAGAAGAAAAGCCCTTTAATACGTTTTTATGCAACCGGGCACTTGAAGTTGCTGGTTGGAAAAAATGTTTACTCCTTACGTTTACACGATGTTCATTTTACTAAAATGACCTCTTATATAACAAAAGCTCTGGTTGAAAATGACTTTTCAATCAGAGCAATCACGTATTACTATTGACGCATAGTTTCTAATAATATTCATGACTTCTCATTAAATGTTTCTCATGCATAAAACAGTAGCTTGGTGCATCTGAATTCATGTAATGTTTACACATATTCAAATATCAAACAGTGGAGATGTGTTATACAGCAACAAGTTGAAACATCTGTATGATTGGCGACCCCTCACCCTGCCAGCTGTCATTGCAGACACAGAGCTTCTCTCCAGTGAGGTCACAGTACCCGCGGTCAGGACTCCCACAGTCATCTGAGCAGTAGGGAATATCACAGGCCTCACCTTTCCAGTACCGCTCACACTCACAGTACACGCTACTAGAGATAGAGTTGCTTGTGGTGCATCTCCCATGACCAGAACAGTTATTAGGACAAGAGTTTATCCTGTACAGCACGTTGGAGAGAGAGAATACCAACACATATGAAAACAATACAAAACAAACAAACACAGCATCACATTCCTTTAATACAGTCCAGGAAAGAGAAATACATATACATATAATACTACACCATATTGTGCAATTTTGTGCTTAACAATACTTACGAATAAAAGATGTTGAATCCTGTAAGATTGTATGCAGCATCACTGAAAAAGTGCAACATGGCGTATCCAGATGTGGTGGTCACCTCTGGAATCGTCTCGTTTCCTTTTGCTTCGGGTACAACTAGACCACTGGAGAAGTTAAAAATACAATTTAGATGTTAAAGATAATCCAGAGAAGGCTTGCATACAAACACACACAAACACACCTCTGTTCTGGTGAACAACGCGCAGAATGCGCAGAAAACAGTTTAAGTGAAAGTTCACCCAAAAAGAAAGTTCAGAAATCATTTACTCTACCTAAACATGAATGACTTTGTATCTTCTGTAAAACACACAAAGATATTTTGAAGAATGGTGGTAGTTGATTAGCTGTGGCAACCATTCAATTCTATAGTATAGACATAAAACCAATACAAGCCAATGAGTGCGTGACTGTCCAATAACCATCGTTCTTCAATATATCTTCTTTTGTGTTCTATGACATAAAAGATAAACAGGTTTTAAATGACAAGAAGAGTAAACTGTCACATTGAGGAAGTGGAGATAAAGACAAAAAAGGTTTAAAAGTCCCGTTCTTCGTGATCCCATGTTTCAAACTTTAGTTAGTGTGTAATGTTGTTGTTGGAGTATAAATAATATCTTTAACGTTATAAAACTTCAATGCCAAAAAACTTTTATTTTTTAACAGAAATCGCCTGAATAAAACTGTTGATTTGGACTACATCGCTCTACCTTCTACATTAATGACATCACTTTCACAGTTAACCTTTGCTCACAGGAGCACACAAAAAGTGGGCCCGGTTCTGCTTTGTGGATTGTGTTTGTTCCCTCTTTTTCTGGAGAAGGTGTTGTTAATCGATCCACTTCATCTATGTTCTGATTCTGGCTCAACTTGATAGAATTAAAGACATTTTTATAATGAAACTGAGCGCATACATCTCCAGGTTATGGTAAGAGGTGTGATCTTTCTGGGCAACGTGCCCTAAACTGTTGTCGAATAACAACACAGGAACCGCTGGACCAATCAGAACTCATTTCTATTTCTGAAGGAGGGACTTTATCAGAACAGAAATCAGATGGATTGTAGTCATCCAGTTACTTCCGTGACGTGTCGTCAGAGACCTGTAACGGAAGTAACGTAACAAACTGGATTCACACGATGTCTAAGCGTGGTGAAGCAGTAACTGTAAGCCGTGTTGATTAATAACGGTAGATTAGACCGTCTGATGAATCGGAGTACACTGGGAGGTGGATGTTTAAGAGTCAGGAATTAAATGGGAGAATTTTCCGACATAAAGAAAGATGCCCAGCAACAAGGTAAATAATAAAATCAAAAATGCATTCTTTGAGGATATATTGGCGTTTATGTATTGTTGAGGACTGAAACATTACAATAATTAATAGTTTTACAATCAAACAAGTGTCTGTTTAAGCAAAGTAACAAAGAATGCAAGACAAGAACAATAAAGGGACTTCAACAAAGTGAACAATAAAGTGACTTCATACTGAATGACAGATAAGGAATTCATAATAACGAAATGTATCTCATTGACATGGAAATGGCCGATTATAGTACTCTTACCTGAAAACAGCTACCAAAGGTGCATAAATTGAGTCTCCGTCAAACACATACATGTGATCCCAACTGCACTCAGTGGCAAAATGGTTGAACCTCAACCTGAGCACAGCGTTTGGGCTGGAAAAAGATGAAACATATTAAAAAGTAGCAAATATATATCTATAACAGAACATTTAGTATAATCTACAGTCACACCGTTGTTATTCCAAAAATAAACCCTGACACCCTAAAAATATTTATTATTTGCAATAATAACTGTAATAATCTGCATTGTTCAAGACTAAGCCACCTGTAACACAAAAACTGTAAACAAAAATACATTTAATGAAAAATTACCACTTTTTATCAGACTTTTAAATTGTATAAGTTTGTCTTTATATAAAAATGTATATGTTTAAAAATGTGTAAAACCAATTCAAATAGAAATGATAAAAAACAGACCATCTTAAAGCAACACTTACTATCCCTCAATGAGCCAGGTACACTTGGTCTTGTACTTGTAGTTAATTGGTCCATCGGTAAGGGATCCTGATGATTCTGTTAACCTGACAAGACACATAATTGAAATGTCAAAGTGGCCTTGAAACTGAGAAGGGAAAGAATACGGTATTAGTGTTCCAAAATAGACCGTCCATTACTCTCTGCACCCAGAAAATGATTGAAAACTGACTGGACTACTAATGTGATATTGCAAATATATTATTAAAATGTCATTTAGTGCGCATGTTACATGCTAGGGGTGTGAACTGAATCCTGGTGTGTAAGAATATGTGGAAAATTGGAAAATATAATTTTAATGCTTTATTTATTGTTTGCTTTTTTTGTTTTGTTCAGTCCATGTTTTGTTTGTCAATATTATATACAGATCATATTTTCAATAAGATTTCAAAAAATATTGTTGTAAAGTTGACGGTACAGAGCCCAGTGTCATCATCATGACATCACAACCTCTAGAACACGTGTGTCAAGAAGACAAACATGTGACGCTGAGACCGCCACCTGTTTCTGATTCATCCTCTCGGATTCCATCCCTCCCACAACAACAGAGAAATAAGGGTGATAATCCCCACGGATTGAAGATAAATATACACATTTGCCAGTGGAGGAGGGCCAAGATCAGAATGTGCTGAGGCAGACAGCCGGTCAGGAGATCAGTTTCTGTTCAAAAATCCATGTTTATCACAACTGCAACTTGTGAATATTTCACCTGCTAAAAATATTTATCTCTTTAAAGGGATTAATGAGATAGCTAAAAGTAATTATTTACACTCTTGACATTTCCAACTTGAATGATGGATTTTGCTGCAAATCTCAAAGAAGATATTTTGAAAAATGAGCTTTTCTAACAATATTGTAGAAGTAGATGGGGAGCAATGGTTTTTGGTTACTAACATTCTTCAAAATATATTTTTTTGTTCTGCAGACACTAAAATGCCATGCAGGTTTGAAAGGTCAAGATGGTGATTAAATGATGAAGACGTTTTCTTCCAAGGCTTAATATCACTTTAAATAATGAAATAGTCTTTGTCTGGATTTTAAGTGTTCTACCGTAAATAAAAGCTGCACTGCTGTACAGCACATAATTAAAGTAAACATTTTAAAGTACAATTTTTAGGTGATTTAGGATTATTTTTGACTGTACAGCTACCATGTTAGCAAATCCTCAAATTAGAACATTTAAGTGTTGGCTTTCTTAAGAGAATATCCACATGTAAACCATCATTAGGCAACTATTAGTGTGCAGAATTATTATAACTACATGAAAAATAAAAAACATAATTTGTAAATATAATAATCCAATCTCAGTTCTTTATTTTCACCTGTTAAAGTGAGAATAGAAAACAAACTCAAAATTTACAATAATCCAATAATCCACCCATCTTTTCGATAACAGTCCCAAGCTTTCCATTTAACTGAGTCAGTCCGTTTGTTGATATGGTCGGTATCAACTTTTTGTATAGCTCGAACTACAGCCTACCAGACACCGTTCAGAGAGGTGTACTGTTCACAGTCACTGTACATTTCCTGCTTTAGAAGGGCCCAAAAGTTCTCAATAGGGTTCAAGTCAGGTGAAGAAGGCCTTTGCTGACCATCCACGCAATGTAGTACTTTGATGCATTTGATGGAGCGTTGTCTTGCATAAAAATGAAAGTCGTCTTGAAAGGTGCAGACTTTTTCCTATACCATTGCTTGAAGAAAGTATCTACTAGAATATGTCAGGAGGTTTGAGGCTTGATTTTGAGTCCAGTTTCAACCCACAAAGGTCCAACGAGCTCATCTTATATAAAAACTGCCCAAACCAGTACCCCACCTCCTCCTTGCTGGAGTCTGAGATGAAGTGGAGCTCTGTGTCCGTTACTGATCCAACCACGGAGGGTAATCATTGATTACAACACTAAAAAGAAAGACTCTTTTTCATAGTGTTTGGTTTCATGAAGAAGATAAAAATAGTAACATAATAGTACTGTCATTTCTTTAGACAGCACAAAAGTTGATTTGTAGTTGAAAAAGATAAAAAGCATGTTATCCCATGCATTGCTGCACGTAGTGTTTTTTCAGTGATTACCTTAAATATGGGTTTTTCTGACCTTTATTATCTTACATTTAGTATTTTGAAATAGCAGTGCATTACTCGGTTTGATTAAAATGTCATTGTGTCATATATAAAAAGCTTATCATCATGCGAGTCGTTCACACTTAATATGTTCTTGGTTGGCTTGTGTTTGTACTGCTTACGCTGGGGCTCATATCGAGGACAGAAAGAGATTTTAGGACAGGGACAGAGATGGATGACTGGAGAGCCACAGGCTATCACAGTACATTGCTATCAACAAGAGACATTTCTTACAATCGTAAAGAAAAGGCTTGTTTTACTATAAACAATAATATGCATTCCTTTATATAGTTTAACATAAACTTACCGTCTTGTCATCTTAAACCTGTGAGACTGTTTTTCTTTTCCAGAACAGGTAGAAGATATTTTGAAGAATATTGGTAACGAAAACATATCAAGCCACATTGACTACTATATTTTAAAATACATTTTAAGCCAGACAATATATGCTGTCAATAGCATTTTTTCTAAAGAATTCCTCTATTAGGTAGCAGAAATTATAGTCTCCTTTAATTAGTTGTAAAAGCTTTAAAAATACAGAACAGTCATATCTGTATACGCCTGGAGCTGAACACAAGCGAACCCAATTACCAACAAATGAATCCATGGATTTTAGAAAACAATGTTTTTTTCCCATGCTTTCATCCTTGGTTAACCCACAAACATTTGCAAATTGCTCCAAAACACAGTGTGCCCAAAACACGAACCACATCTAGCAAGAAAGCACAAATCCAACCACAACATCAACAGTGCACAGAAGTCATCTGGGATGTTTGTTGAAACGGTTTGGCTCAAACACAGAATGCCCATACAGTACGCTTTTAATCAGATGCCACATGCTTCTTCTGGTGCTTTATTCACAACAAAACTTCACAAATGACATCTGCATATGTTTTTTTGAACAGAAATGTCCTGCGTTTTATTAAAAAGGGAATAGCTTGATTGGGCCAAATCCTACCAGTTGACATAAGCGCATCTGGTGGTTCCAAATGCAGCTTTGTCCATCCCATGGTTGCATAGGCCTTTACACTAATGGTTGACAGTTTTGAGACACTTGAGTAAAATGTTTCTCTCTCTAAAAATAAGTTTGATCTGAAGTAGGGATGCACCGATCCATCGGTTGGGAATCAAGATCGGACGATAATCTAACTCTATGACTCGATCGGTACTCGCTGAAATTGGCCGATATTATGATCCGATCTCAATTGATGACGTCAAAGCTTCAGGATGTACATGATGAGTGGGGGTACAAATGTTTTCCCCATCGTAAAGACATATTAAAATGTTCACTGTAAATAGGGTACTTTATGGTAATCATGTATTACTCCGTTAAAACAATAGTTACATTACAATCATTACATTACTGTAAAATGCAACAAAAATATAAAATATAAGAAAGACAACATCTATGGTAATACTTCATGTGAAAAAGGTTAACAGTGATCAGAGGGTTTATATACCAGTTATATCAACTTGAAGCCTTAGATTCGGCATTGGTATCGGCCGATTACTATGTCAAAAAAATCAGTACTCATTATTGGATGCAAAAATCCAGATTGAAGCATGTAATCTGATATTACAATAATTTGTGCTAAATTAATGTGATATAAATTAGCAAAAATACATTTATTCAATGACAAAACTTATTTTTTTAAACGAATGACTGATTATTAAAGAACTATGAGCCAATAAGTGCCAAGAATAGATAGGAATAGACAGAATAGGCCCTTCTTTAAAATTATTTAAAAAGCATCACAGGTTGAGACTTTAGAAGCTGCTAGATAAAATGACAAGAAATCAATTCTTTATAAAAGGTGACTACACTGAAGGCGATCAAATATAACATTATAATATAATTCTATTGGGTTTTTTTTGTAATATCAAAATTATAAAATAAAAAAAATTTAAATAAAGGGAACTTTGGGAATTTATTTTTAGGGAGTTCATAATAATAAATTACATTTTTAAATCCAAAATGTGGAAAAAACATGAATGCATAAGTCAGTAAGTGTCCCAAAACTTTTGAAATACAATAAATATTTTGCCATCTTCTTTAATGGACCAGTGGACGTTTAATAAACAATGGTTCCATAATACAATTATTATTCTAAGCGTAACACCTAACAACAAAACACAGACACATACAACAACATCCACACATAAACTTGCTTCCACAAATGTAGTATTCGATTATTATTAAGACAAAAGACCCAGGAATGTCTGTGTCAGCAGGCAATGACATCATCTTCAACACAATGTAAAGACCAAATCTGAGCTAAAAGCACTACTGTTACACTTTAACAGCACTGCCATTCTGAGCACAGATTATGTCATTCTCACAAGAGGTGACAGGACTATTCTTAGCCTTTTGTTTACTGTATGGGAACTGGTCTGCACAGTACATTAGACACTTGAAAACACATTTTCATGTTCTGAGGATTATAAATGCCAGATCTACCCTGTACCACATCATTGATGTTTTTATTAGAGGCGGAAAATCCTTTGAAGCATTTAGGAATGTGGAGGAACTACATCTGCAGAAAATCCATTTACTCTCATAACATCCTTTATTGTTGAACTTTTTGTGGCTTGGACGAGAAAAAATATAAAATAAATACAAACGTATGATTCTTCACTGTTCGAGTACTGAGGAAATAAACAATAGAAATGCTGCTTTATGTCTATCATACACAATAAAAGAAATGTGAACTTACAATGAGACTTCAGACCAACAACGCTTGACGTTTCTCTTAAATAACATTGACCTACTGTCCGATCCTTCATTAAAAATGAAAAAAATCACCCATGCTCAGAGTCAATGGTCTGCGGGGGAAAAGATTGACATTTGGAGGTCTCTGACATACAGTCACGGCTCATCGGTTTCCCACCGTCCGTTCTTTCGTCTAAAGGGCTTGGGATGACAACCAAACTAGCTTTTACATTACAGCCACAATGAGGTCAAGAAAAAGTTAATAGAACTTGAAAATGGACAACCTTTATATGGCCCTCACCGCTTGTCTACAGCGCCTTAAGAGCTGGACCAAATTATCAAAGAGCACATGGCGCTCAGGACTCAACTCACATCTAAAATCCAAACAAAACGAGGATATGTCCATGAGCTTTTCTTTCAGAAACCTAGAGATAGCTGGCAGAGTTTTGAATGCCCAATGTAAATCACTAGATTCACAGCATTTGACGGAAACTCGCTTGCAAAAGTGTCTAAAGGACAGCATATACTGAATAAAATCACAGAGATAGACAGATTTAACAGTACAGTCTCACAAACTGGAATAAACTCAAACTGACATGCAAGTGACGCTTTGTCATTACCAGACTTGACACCATGAGATAGAAGCATCGTGTTTCTTATTCCCAACCAGCCACTAAGAGTGACAGCAGATTCTTTTTTTTGAAATCGGAAGGAAATATGGAATAGTAGAAAATGTGTATTCTTCACTTGGTAGGCCTGTTTATTTTCCGTTATGTTTAATGGGTTATTGATTTTATATTTACACATAATCGTGGAATGTGTCACTATTAACTATTAATATTTATTTTCGCCACGTTTTGCATTTGATTTCTTTAGTTCTATACTTTAATAATTTTATATAATTTGCACCCGCTCATAAAAAAACACAAAGTTATACATTTTCATAAATCTGCATTTTAGATATATTGTGACTATTTAAGTGCTTCTGGATTATGACAACAATTATAATTATGATTATTTTTCCAATGTTACACAATACACTGATATTGGAAAATGAGTTAGTAAATAAATAAAAAGTAAATATTTGTTTTAAATAGTAAATTAATAGTATATAGTATGTTCCAATTAATATCACTCAAGCTGCAGTTGGTTAAAAAAATTTAACTGAGTTGTATTATTTCGGAAATTAACTCTTCAAAAATATAAGGTCTGAAATAATACAGATCATCCCTTCTGTTATCTTGACATGTTTCTCCAGTTTTCGTTTTCTGCAAAATAAATGCAAATATTAAAAAATGTTTAACTAGAAATAAACGTTAAAAGTTTACAAATTTAAACCATTTGATTCAAAATTTATAAATGTATAAATAAAAACATTAAATAATATGTTTCATTAATGATTATTTAATTATTTATTAAATAGAAGTATAATTTTGTTTTTGGCTATCACCTTCTATATTATCCTTCTCAGTATTGATTTCCCTCAGCAACAAGACAGTGTACCCAAACTGTTGCAGATTCAATCACATTCTCCATCTCAATAGAATCTACCCATGCTGTTCCACATAATTGCAATGTTATCCAGTCTTTGTCCCAACACTAAGATTGTGCTGAATTCCCTTCTTAGGTTCCGTTATTTTGTTAAAGCAGATACCAGCAGCTGAAAGTGCTGTTGTACTTGTGAAACAACTGCCAGAGGTGGGGCTGGTCAATCTTCCAAAAGAAGCATTTGATGATCTTCGAGAGAAAGAATCTCGATCCATAATCTGAATCGCACTGTGCATCAGTCATTGAAACCTGCCTGGTCTCAGAATCCTGTGTGATGACCACAGACCCTAACTCCAATTCTGTGGAAGCATCTTGGAATCGTCGAAACCTGGAAATTCTTTGATGGGCTTACGAGACACTGATGTAAGTCCCTGATGGGCATCAGCCTACATGGGATTCTGTGAGACCAGGTTGCAGAAACACCAGTCTCGACGGGCTAAAGGAAGTGTTGCTGCATCTGTCACTTTTCAATTGTTTCCTGGATCTCCATTTATTTTTTGACCATTCAAATGATTTGGTTAGTGTTTATGTATCGGCTTGATCGATCTCGATTTAAAATGTCAGACACACCTCCTTAGCCTGAGGTTTAATAAAACAACAATGAGTCTTATTCTGTTCGGCATATGACGGCCAAACACAAACACAGTCCACCGAGGTTCTTAACAATCCTACCAATGCCAACACACCCACACTAAGGAACCTGTAGCAAGCGCTTTGATCCGGCAGAGTTGATGAGCTGATTTCAATAAAGTCCGATGAGTAATAATGCCTTCGCAGCACTTCGCTCATCCAAATTTATCCCATCAAACCACTTCACAGACGAAATAGATTTACTTTCAACAGCGGGATGAAACTAAAGCATTCCCACAGGTTCCACCCTCACATCAAATTGTTTGATTTAACCCAAAGCTAAAGAGAAAGACGGCGGGGAGATGGTTTGGCTGTAATGTAAAAGTGTCGATGTGTTCTTTGCGGTCGAACACCATTTTTAATACCTCGATAGTATAAATGGAGTCTAAATACAGTTTGGATTTCACAGTTGGTTTGATCTCTGAGGGCATCAAAGTCAAACCCAAGTTTAACAGACAGTAACATGAAGGCTGTAAAACCCATTTTATATATAAAGCCAGACTGCAGTACAAGCGGTCTGACACCGAGACACAAACACTGTTAAAACGGGGTTATGAGAGGGTGAGGTCTTGCGAATGGTTTTCACGGAGGCAGTGTCTATAAGTGTAAATTAACATTTGAACTTGTTGTATCTTAAGATGTATAACAGAGCCTAGTGTGTGCCCAAGAGTGGCATCAAAACATCAGCATTTGATCGGAGCTTATTGCGTGTTTGTGAACCTCTAGAGCAGATGTCATCTTCAGGCAACAGTCAAATGTAAATCAAGTCCAGGATCATGCACAACAGAAACTGGGATGTTGTGAAACAGCTTGCAAGAGTACCGAAGATGACAAATCTGCAAACACAGATCAGAATTATTCGTTCTGAAATCTAATGAATGTAAGTGCCGCTGTGGTTATACCGTGCTGGATTACAGCTCAGGATTAAACTCTATGAGTCTTGCGCTGGCAGGACGAGAGATTTGCTGTTGGATCAATCGGACGGTAGCTCTGTGCCGGTACAAAACACAACACTTGGTAAACAAGGCCGCCATAACAACTTGAAAAAGCATTTTATAAACTATGATGTAGTTCGAAATGTATGCTTGGTTTTTTTTTACAGCTGAAAACACACAACCAGCAAAGAATTTGTTGATGGAATAAACCTTAAATGTCAGATTAGTCAACATCTGACCGTGTGATGGACCAGACTAACATTTTTTAAAGGAATCTTTTTTTCATTGAATTTTCAATTCAACACCCTGTAATTTTAATTTGAATTAAGTTACACATTACATTAGTAGTCTTGTAGTTTGGGTGAATACTTTTTAAAATTTTTGTTTGAATTACCCATTTGAGTAGTGCACCACTTCCTCTAAATATTCAGAAACTAGTCTCCCTCATTATCATAAATATAAAAATAAAGCCCAGTCACAGACAACGTTCGGAGTGCAAAATAAAAATAAAAATTTGAAATGATGCGAAATAGGAAAATATTTTCATTTCTTTGAGATGTTTCAAATTTGTGTACATATCTTGGTTCTGATTAACACAGACAAATTTATTTGGAAGAATGCCTATAACCAAACAGTTCTTGAACCCCCATGACTGCCACAGTATTATATAGAACTTCTAATTTTGATCCTCATTTTTTATTCCGTTAAGCACAAATTAGATATTTTAAAGAATGTGGGACAGCAAAAGGTTCTGGGGTACTTTTAACCAGGGGTGTAGCATTAGAAAATACAATACAATAATCATTGATTAATCACATTGATATAAATTTTAAAATGTTTTGAACTTTTGAAGCATCTTTGGGATAAATTTGAAACATTTAAAACTAACTAATATAACAAAAAAATGATGGAAACATCCAAATAACTTGTCACCTTCAATTTTACAATCTCTGATTCTATCTCTTACAGTGTCTTTCCTGATGAAATGCTGAAAAATGTGTACAAATGGCTGTCATTGAGGATTTTGGCGACTGTAATTGTTTCATCCCTTATTGTAATACGCATTTTTTTTTTTAATTAAATTTGCAGCCCTACTTTTAACTTCCATTGTATTTTTTCCTACTGTGTGCTAGTCAATGGGGTCCTGTTAGGTTAAAAGCACTCATCCAAATATCTTTATCTTGGTAAAATCAAGCAAAAGATTTTATCAAGGTGTATCGTCTTTCATGACGGAATCTTTATTTTGATAAAATTAGTTGCAATTTTTGTAAAATATAAACTGTTATCAAAATACAAAATAAAATCCTTCTTCTTTAATAAAAAAAAAAAGAAATCCTTCGACTCCGATTCATAGGCTTAACTAAATGATGCTTAATACATCTAAGCTTTTGGCTGCGTTTTGTGATTATGGGTTTTGAATAATATACAAACTGATTTCTGCCAAATGTAAATGTTCAGCAAACTTGATGATCTACAGACCTAAGCTGTTGAAACAACTTCGGTGGAAGCCTTAGATTTAATGTAATGGATTTAAACCAACTAGCTCTAAAACGTTATGTCAACGTTGTCTTGAATGTCAATGTCAATGATAAATTGATTGATCGTTCTAATAATTATTAGATTAATCGATTAACAAAACAATTGTATGCTGCAGCCCAACAACCCACATATGGATAAATCTGCAATTTTATGTTTTAAACACAGGTGGTAACATATAGAGGCAAAATGTACAAATTGCATCTTTAGACAGAAAACACCCACCTAAAGACTCTCATAAATCCTAATTATCTTTCCCAAACAAACACAGCCCTTGTCATGGGATTACAGTTTGTTCTCACACTCTTCATACTATAAAGTTACTGGGAAGCCACAAAACATTGGCCACATCCCAAACTGTAATAAAGCAGATATGGAGAAAGAGGACCTGTGTCCCTGTAGAAAACAGACCTGACCCATCTGACCTATTCATCTGGGCCTGCAGTGCAGAACAGAACTCAGCTTGTGTACACTGGAGCTCATGTGTGCCGCTGATGCTTCTCAGCAGTCAGCCAAGAGCAAACTCAAATAATCAAAGCACGCTGTGGCGTCCAGAGCACCACACCCTGAACCCAGTCTTCAGAGTCATGCCTTCGAGGTGATATCATAGAGCGGAGGACAATCCATCAGAGATACAGAGTGACTGACTGCTGTTCTGTGTGTGAGACAGCAGAGGAAAGAGGAAATACACACACACGCATGCACGCACACACACACACACACACACACAAACTGCAGAGCCAGAAAAGAAAGAAGTGGCAACAATCAGAAAAGTTTAAGAATGGACAAAGAACACTAAAATAGTGACCAAAATATAGACACTGTCATAAGGGATATTGTATTGTAGTTTTAAAGCAGTCCATTTGCAAACCAAAAAGCAAAGGTGTTGTTAGTTTGTCATTTAAAAGACTGATAGTTAAAAGGAATAGCCCACCCCAGAATAAAAATTCTGTCATTTGCTCATCCTTTTGTTATTTCAAACCTGTATGACTTTCTTTTTCCTGCAAAACACTGAATAAGATATTTAAAAGAATGTTCACATCCAATCATCTGGAGCACCCGGTTCCGTTAACAATGTTTTTCAAAATATCAACTTTTGTGTTCTGCAGAAGACATCATACAGGTTTGAAATGTACATGAGGTTAAGAAATATCTAGATTATGTTCTTTCTTCCACAGAACACAAAAGAAGATATTTTAAGGAATGTTCATAACCAAACATCTGCGGCACCCAGTTCAATTAACAACATGTTTCTAAATATCTTATTTTTCCTCTGCAAGAAGAAAGCAAGTCATACAGGTTTGAAAGGACAACGGGCGAGTACAATCTGGCTTACTTTCACCTTTCTACAGAACCCAAAAGAAGATAGTCAGAAGAATGTCGGTAACCGAACAGCATTGGCACCCATTTAATTCTAAAACACGTACGGAATCAAAACCAATGAAAGTGAAGTTGCCTGATACAACCGTTTTTTAAAATATCTTCTTTTGTGATTTCTGCAAAAGACTGTAATTTAGATTTTAAAAGATTGTGATTAAATAATGGACGTTTATTCGGAATAGACTGTCACTTTAACTTAATGACGTTAAAACCGGCTGCGCTTTGAAATGCTGGCAAGAAACTCCACAGAACTGTTATTCAAGAAAAGTGCATGATTGACGGAAAACAGGATAAATGAATAAGGAATCATCATATGCCGAGTGAGTTCCGCTGCAGGTTTTGTGTTGAACTTCATTTGAACCATCTTTCCTTCGTCTCCCTGCAGTGTGAGAGAAAGAGAGAGAGGACAAGGTTGGAGGGGTGAAACCGAGTAAAGGAAATGCTCCAGGATAGACAATCCAAACAAGACCAGCGTGAACTGGAAGATACACCAGCAAAGCGCACAGAGCAGGTCGGACGTCCTCAGAGGTGACCTCGCTCTGAATAAAGCTTACACATAATACCCTTTAATCCTTCTTTAAATTCACATTAGATATTATTAAACCGTGAGAATGTACTGTAATATAAATCCCTTTGTGCCAGGGGTGTCATTATGATCACTGTAATGAAGCAGAAATCAAGCTCTGAGTGGGCAGACTAGAACACACGCAAGCATATCACTAGAAAAACCCCCTTACTTCATATTCAACGAGTTGGTTCGTTCATAAGATTCGTGCATTGGCATTGCAAATAAATAATATCCACTACGTGTCTGCACACATACGGTAATAGCACTTTTAAAACACTTTGTTGCCGTGTATGCCTTTTTATATACATACAGGTACTATGTCTCCGCTGATCGTAATGTTGAAGTAAAGGTACTTATTGCTGGAGAAATGTTACAAAGTACTGTGTGATGCAGCAAAATCAAGGCCAAAATTGTTGTTTTTGGAACACTCGTGCATGCATGGCATGGCATCATCGTTTTTGGGATATGGCACCTTCACAGTTTACACGAAGCAAGGATGCTGCCATTTTTAGAAGCATGCACTCTCACACAAACATGCACTTTTAAATTTATTCATCTACACCGCTGTCATGTCAATGAACAGCCAAATGCATCGATATGTTTCAGTTAGTTGTCAAAACAATCTTGTGTAAATCGCCTCTTCGTTATTTCTGCAGAAGCAACGCAGAGAAACTTAGTGCAAAAGGAAATTTCACGTGTCTGCAGCCTTCCAAAATTTGATCTGTACGTTCAATTTCGGTACTGAAGTTTAAAAATATAAACTTGTGCGGGTAATGCGCATTCACAGCAATCATGCCGCCCGATTGGCGTCATTCCCATCGCCAACATCAGCAGGACAAGGACTAAAAAACAGCAGGTATTTTTCTACCACATTCCCCACTTTATTATATATATTGTATTACTTACTCAAAATAAAGATTATATGAGGCTCTGCTGAGCTTTTGTGGATCAAAAGATATTCATAACTTTGCAGCGATATTTAGAGGACAAACCAAGGCCTAACGTGTCATTGCATTACAAATGGAAAGAGACTTCATGACCCTCTTGCAGTGAAGGGATCAAGGGAATGTCCTGCTACCTTGCTTCGGAAAAACTGACATTTGTCATCAATGGGAAGTTACAAGACTTTTAGAACATCTGTCCTGAGTTTCTACATTACTGTGATCAAGTGGACCTGAAAGCAGAACAATATGGAGCTTTAGGGGGGAAATCAACTGCTACATTTGTATTTATTAATATACTGGTTGTTGCTTTTTATTATTATTATTATTATTATTTTAATTCTTTGTTACTGTGTATTGTTTTGATGTTCTATTGTCTTGATGAGGGGGACCCAATGAAGATTGATGTGGGAAAAAAAGATTATATGAGGTTAGTGTCGAAAACATATATATTTACATTTACATTACATTTAGTCATTTAGCGGACGCTTTTATCCAAAGCGACTTACAATAGTCGAGGAGACAATGAAGCGGTAAATAGCCGATACAACAATAGGTGAACAAGTGCTACAACAATGTTACCAAGTTAAACAGAGAGCGAAGTTACAAAAAGTATATATATAAATTTTTTTTTTTGTTAGTGTGAGTAGGTTAGAAAAGTAGTGAGTTAGTGAGTTAGATGTAGGCGGAAAAGATGAGTTTTTAGGAGTTTTTTGAAGATATTTAAACCATTGACATTGTCTGTGGACTAACCATTTTTCTATGAGTCACAGACTGTTACTGCGCCTTCTTCTAATTTCAATTACAGCAGAAACTGATATAGTGAATGAAAAATTGAGTGAATAGTAAAATGCGATTTCGGCTTTCCTATATGTCAAACCAAATAAAGCATATGAAATATATCAAGAATAATGTTTTACGCTGAAGACATGAAATTAACCTCTTACCATGTAACACAACAATACTAATATCACAATGAACATTAAAACTCAGTATTATCATTTTCATTGTAATCACACATTGCACAGATTTGATTAAAGGAAATATGTTGGTTTAACAAAGCAAAGCCATTATGCACTCAAAACAATTCAAAATGTTTTAAATTGGCAATTAAGTGAACGTTCTTATGTTGAAAGCTTTTTTATCACACTATCAAAACTGCTATTAGTTCTATAATTGCACTGGTTGGTGTATTTTCACTAGTCTTGGAAAAAGAAGAAATTTCGCTTTTTAATCGAGTAGAAAAGCTGCCAGACATCAAGGACAAATGCATCAACAAGCTTTGAAGCCGGCAGATAAGGCATATGCAAAAAGCCAAGCTATGAAACATTTGACACCCTGGAGCTTTATGTACATTACAGTATAGACTGGTGTAAGGGTTAAAAATTTACAACTTACTAAATTCTAAAGCTTTTTTTCTTATCAATTATTACTATGAATATTGACCTTAAGATTGTAATCGCGACATTTGTCATGTCAATTAAATCATTTTACATTAGAGCTTTGATGTGTTTTATGCTTTTTTTGCAAAGCAAGTGCATTGTTAATTCTAAACATCTAAAACTATTTAATATAATTCGTAAACAATTATGCGAATAACTAAAGAACATGTTACGTGCCAACTTATCAAATGTCTGATTGTATCTGACTTACCAGTGTATTCATTATCTAAACATACTGAAATGCAGAAAAAAATCAAATTACTCATATAACTGCGAGTAGACATGCAATCATCTACAACCATATATGTCCTCTGAAAGTTTAAGAGCTGAATCTCATGTTCTTTCTTTCATCTCTGAGTCTTACCAATAAGACATTGATTTTTATCTCTGGCACTGACTGCCGAAGTCTACTAGGATTATCTTTCTAAAATATCTTTATGAAACTATTTTTGACTTGCTCTGGACAGCTTTCCATGTTCCATAACGCAGTAAATAATTGGACGTTTTTATATGACCCAACACAAATTTTAAGACACATGCCGTTACAGTACAATACAGGTGATAAGTTTGGGGGCACAAACTCGTTTGAACTTTTTCCCACATTTTGAATAATTATAAACTTAAAAAAGGAAAAGGGAAACAATATTTTTCTCCCATTTTGAAAACAGTTTTTTATCAAATGTAAGTTTTGTCCTGAATAAACCATGTACCTTTGCTCAATACAGTTTTGTCTATTAAACTCATTTTAAACATTAAGGCACCTTTAGTGTAACAAAATATTTTTGTGTACTATATTATTTAAACAGAAGACACAGCTGTGGCTCGCCGTTATTGATTTTTTTTTCTTAATGTGTCAGTAAAAAATAAAATATAGATTTAAAAACTGTACTTATATATTGGCATGCGTAATTTCATGAGCATGAGTCCTAAATCAGACACCATGGCCACACAGAGATCTAGAAAAGAAAAAACTAAGACAGTCTAAATCCATAAGAACTGTGGCAACACATAATTGATATTGACACAGACTGACTGTACTGATGCGATATCATGGGAAAAAAAATCGTTTTTCAGCACAAAAGTTTGAAGGGAACTACAAAATTGGCTTCATTGACCCTACAGCTGCACAGAGACGGATAACCATGTAAACTGGCGTGCATAGACACCATTGCACTTGTAGTAATGGAAATAGATCAAATGCTTTGGTGCATTAAGTCCATCTGCCAGTTTGATAAAAAAATCTAGATCTGGCAGATGCCAGGAACGTAATACCTTTCTGAAGGCATAGCGCCAACCGTAAAGTTTGGTGTTCAGAGTTTCAAGTCAATAGAAAGTCCAAACTACGACAAAAACACACGAATATATATTCTCTGCATTGAACTTTAAGGAAGGCTCTTAAGCATTGTCAAGTTGTCCGAAATTTGACCTGAGAGTTTTGAATAATCTAAGAGCTTTCCTTCACTGCCCAACCTTAATATCTAATCTGACCAAATACCTGCAGAACTTCAGATAAGCCTCTACAATAACATGAACTTTTTTTGTAGTGGTAACCGTAAGCAAAGGCTCGGCTGACGAAGAAATATCTCATCTTAACACATCTCAAGGTATTGTGCAATGAAATAGACTTCTACAGAATTTGTCTGAGATAAGAAACCAAGGCCAAATACTTCAGCTCTTTGCACCTTCCCAGAGGGCTTTTGAGTGACACTGTCCATAATGTCCAGTGACTATCTTTTAGATATACATCATCGGTTGTGTTTTAAAGAACACACTTTAATTACACTTGCTCTGCAGTCAATACACTTATGTTTCTGTTAGCATTTCATCTTTAACTGTAACAGACACTTTGATCCAAAGCGACATTAATTGCATTATAGTTTCTGAGTTTGTACATTCCCTGGGATCAAACCCATGACCTTGTCTTTGTGAGTTCTAACCACGAATGAGCAACAGAGCATTTTCTTCCAAAGAGGAAAGTCATGAGGCCTTTTATATATGACCCTCGTGAAGAAAACGATTTCTCCACAGCCAAAGTAATTAAACCTTTGAATCGAACTACTCAACAACAAGACATTTTACATTCTTAGACTTATGATGAGGAATACATGAAACAAGGCTGTTGCTTTGCTACATTTTTAACTTTATTGAAAGTGAAAGTTCACCTACAATTAAGAATATGTCATCATCTAATCACACTCTTGCCATATAAAGGCAATTCCAGCATTTGGAAGTGATATTTTGTGTTATGGACGTAACATAAAATGCACTTAGATTTGTATTGTTACGAGTGAACCGAACCAATTGTTTATATTATGCATAACCCTTGTTGTTAGTGTTTAAACATAATAATATCCTCCTGAGAACAAGTATTTTATTTTAACACGGATAAATAAACCTGCCATATGGATGTGACAAAAAGTAGACACCAATTTTGGGAGACAACAAACATCTTAAGATTAATGTGAAATAAAATGTCAAGGGATAGCTCTTTATGAACCATGGGTATCTGAACCAACAAATGTTGACGTCTGTGCTAAAAACTTTTTGTAAAACTCAATATTTTCAAGATAAGGTTGACATTTTCACGGAATCGCCCATATGACGAAGCTTTGGTTTTGTGTCCATACAATAGTAGGCAATGGGTGCCATGGTCGATTATCAACTTTCTACAAAATATCTTCTTTTGTGTTCTGCAAATGAAGGATTGTAAAAGTTTGAAATGAAAACACGGTGAGTAAATTATCACACATTTTCAGTTTTGGCTGACCTATCACTTTCATTTGTCCATTGGCAAACACACAGACGGTTCAAATGCAGTGTCTGGATTATGGCCAGTCTACAGTGCATGGATATTAAGATTAAATAATAAATGAATAACTGAAAATCGTACTAACCAAATGGTTTCGGGTTGTTCACATTTATATGCACATTTAGTCCTGGACTGGTGGTTAGACAGAAGGTTGTGGGTTTGAATCCCAGTGCCAGCAGATAATGACTGAAGTGTCCTTGAGCAAGACATCTTACTCCTGTTGGCTCTGCAGTGATAGTTGATCAGCGCATAATACTTTTAAGTTCCTTTGGATAAAAGCGTCTGCCAAATGAATAAATGTAAATGTTCCAAAAGCAGGCTTTAGTGAATAATAAAAAACTTGTTTAAGCAACCTGAAACCATTAATCTAGAGTTTTGACCCAAACCCAACATTAACCATCAATTCCCTAGCTTTGGTTTTGTGCCCATACAATAGAAGGCAACGTGTTCCACAGTCGATTATCAACTTTCTCCAAAATATCTTCTTTTGTGTTCTGCGAATGAGAGTCGTAAAAGCTTGAATTCATATCACGTAAATGATAACATACTTTAAATTTTTGGCTGAACTATCCCTTTCATTTTGACAGAGTAAGATTTGTCCATTGGCAAACACAGAGGCAGTTCCAATACAGGCCAGTCCACAGTACATGCATATTTAGATTAAATAATAAATAAAGCTGAAAATCTTACTAACCAAATGGTATCTGGTTATTCACATTTATATTCACATTTAGTCGTGGGCTGGTGGTTAAGAGAGTTGAACTTGTAAGCAGAAGGTTGTGGGTTTGAATCCCAGTGCCAGCAGACAATGACTGAAGTGCCCTGAGCGAGACATCTTACCCCTGGTCGCTCTGCAGTGATAACTGGTCACTGCATAATATTTGTAAGTTCCTTTGAATAAAAGTGTCTGCCAAATAAATGTAAATGTTCCAAAAGCAGGCTTTAGTGTAGAATAGGCGAAGGTCATGGCACACACTGTAGTGAAGTGAAGTGACATGTGGCCAAGTATGGTGTTCAATACTTGGAATTTGTGTTCTGCATTTAATCCATCCCAGTGTACACACGCAGTAAGTGAACACACACTCACACTGTGAACACGCACATAGAAAACATGTTTAAGCAACCTGAAATCATTAATCTAGAGTTTTGACCCAAAGCCAACATTAACCATCAATTCCCTAGCTTTGGTTTTGTGCCCATACAATAGAAGGAACCGGGCACCACAGTCGATTATCAACTTTCTCCAAAATATCTTCTTTTGTGTTCTGCGAATGAGAGTCCTAAAGCTTGGGATGACAACAGGGTATGTAAATAATCACAACATTTTAATGTTTGGCTGAACTATCACTTTCCTTTTTTTCACTTGTCCATTGGCAAACACATAGACGGTTCAAATGCAGTGTCTGGATTATGGCCAGTCTACAGTGCATGGATATTTAGATTAAATAATAAATGAATAACTGA